>OY720448.1:86411799-86789299 GCA_963082715.1 Harpalus rubripes
GGTGATCTCAACCAGTACAGTGCAGGCTACGAGTAAATGAAGTTTAAAACAGTTGCAATGTTTTTACCTTCCGTCACCTTTAGGTAAGGAAGGTATTGTCTTTGGTCAAAAAATTCGATGATGAGTTTTTACTCAATAAGCACGTTTTAGAGTCCCTAGAATACGAATTTACTATTTTTACGATGATGTCTGTATGTGTGTGTGTGTGTGTGTGTGTGTGTGTGTGTGTGTGTGTGTGTGTGTGTGTGTGTGTGTGAATGTGTGTGTGTGTGGATGTGTGTGTGTGTGGATGTGTGTGTGTAACAAAATTTTCGTCTGCGATAACTCTAATACTACAGTTACAAAAATTATAATTTTTTCGTATACTTCTTCGTTACATCCATAGGAAGAGCTGATTAGATTTTGGTTACAATTGGTCAACCGGAAGTACCATCATTTGAAGATTTTAACAGTTTTTCTTGAAAAAACTATGTTAAATATAATTTTTTCACATTTGATGTTATTATAAATATTAAAGAATATTTTATTCTCTATACGATTTGACTGCATTTTATACTTAATATTAAATGGATATTGAGTTAAAAAATCTGATGTGGCCAGCACATTACCTTCCGTCAGTTCTATGTATTTTGTACAAATTTCATACAGAAAGTTCCTTGCTGAATTAAATATTCTATTTCTTGTACATTACCTTCCGGCAGTTGCATGTATTTTATGCAAATTTCATACTGAAAATTATTATTTTGTAACGTTTTCTATATACAGTGTAATGTATCTGCAGAAATAAAAGATTTATTATTATTATTATTTCTTGTACATTACCTTAAAGCAGTTGTATGTATTTTATACAAATTCCATACAGAAAGCAAAAGATCCTATATTTCCCGTAAAATTATAAGACAAACACACTATCTCAATTTCACTTGACACTGACATCTTTCAATCAGAATTTTCTTAATATAGTAGCTGTTTCCATAGCTATGGCTACTTTATGAAATTTAATTTCTTTATAATTTTTTAACTCTATATCCATTTAATACTAAGTATAAAATGCAGTCAAATCGTATAGAGAATAAAATATTCTTTAATATTTATAATAACATCAAATGTGAAAAAATTATATTTAACATAGTTTTTCAAGAAAAATTGTTAAAATCTTCAAATAATGGTACTTCCGGTTGACCATTTGTAACCAAAATCTAATCAGCTCTTCATATGGATGTAATGAAGAAGTATACGAAAAAATTATAATTTTTGTAACTGTAGTATTAGAGTTATCGCAGACGAAAATTTTGTTACACACACACACACATCCACACACACACACATCCACACACACACACACACACACATACAGACATCATCGTAAAAATAGTAAATTCGTATTCTAGGGACCCTAAAACGTGCTTATTGATTAAAAACTCATCATCGAATTTTTTGACCAAAGACAATACCTTCCTTACCTAAAGGTGACGGAAGGTAAAAATTATAAAGAAATTAAATTTCATAAAGTAGCCATACCTGTGGAAACAACTACTATATTAAAAAAATCTGATGTGGCCAGCACATTACCTTCCGTCAGTTCTAAGTATTTTATACAAATTTCATACAGAAAGTTCCTTGCTAAATTAAATATTCTATTTCTTGTACATTACCTTCCGGCAGTTGCATGTATTTTATGCAAATTTCATACAGAAAATTATTATTTTATGACGTTTTCTATATACAGTGTAATGTATCTGCAGAAATAAAAGATTTATTATTATTATTTCTCATACATTACCTTAAAGCAGTTGTATGTATTTTATACAAATTCCATACAGAAAGCAAAAGATCCTATATTTCCAGTAAAAATTATAAGACAAACACACTAAGTCAATTTCACTTGACACTGACATCTTTCAATCAGAATTTTCTTAATATAGTAGCTGTTTCCAAAGCTATGGCTACTTTATGAAATTTAATTTCTTTATAATTTTTTAACTCTATATCCATTTAATATTAAGTATAAAATGCAGTCAAATCGTATAGAGAATAAAATATTCTTTAATATTTATAATAACATCAAATGTGAAAAATCATATTTAACATAGTTTTTTCAAGAAAAACTGTTAAAATCTTCAAATGATGGTACTTCCGGTTGACCAATTGTAACCAAAATCTAATCAGCTCTTCATATGGATGTAACGAAGAAGTACACGAAAAAATTATAATTTTTGTAACTGTAGTATTAGAGTTATCGCAGACGAAAATTTTGTTACACACACACACACACACACACATCCACACACACACACATCCACACATACACACACACACACACACATACAGACATCATCGTAAAAACAGTAAATTCGTATTCTAGGGACCCTAAAACGTGCTTATTGATTAAAAACTCATCATCGAATTTTTTGACCAAAGACAATACCTTCCTTACCTAAAGGTGACGGAAGGTAAAAAATCTGATTGAAAGATGTCAGTGTCAAGTGAAATTGACATAGTGTGTCTGTTTTATAATTTTACTGGAAATATAGGATCTTTTGCTTTCTCTATGGAATTTGTATAAAATACATACAACTGCTTTAAGGTAATGTACAAGAAATAATAATAATAGATCTTTTTTTCTGCAGATACATTACACTGTATATAGAAAACGTCACAAAATAATAATTTTCTGTATGAAATTTGCATAAAATACATGCAACTGCCGGAAGCTAATGTACAAGAAATAGAATATTTAATTTAGCAAGGAACTTTCCGTATGAAATTTGTACAAAATATATAGAACTGACGGAAGGTAATGTGGTGGCCACATCAGATTTTTTATACTTGTATGAAAAGTTTTTACTAGGTAGACTTCACTGTCATTACAGTGTATACGAGTAATTATTTTATTAGTCATTTTATAGTAGGAATACACTTTGAAGTTTTTAATTTTTTGGGTTATTACGTATATATGTACAAACAAAATTACACTGTATTATTTGCCCGTTTAACTTAATAAAAATATAAAACTAAAATAAATATATTATTACTTTTAATGCTTTATGCTTTGTGAATTGCTTCAAACCCGTTCGAAGTGAACATAATGGGGTCATACCACATTTTCCAATTTATTTATTTTCTAAAAGTCCATTAAAAACTACTTACGAAAATATATATTTTATGACACATAAGTTTCTAGTTTTGCACTAATAATTTTTTCAAGTTTATATAAAATTTCGAATGACGTAACAGTTTTGCGGCCGTAGTGACATCTACCGAGCAAAAATGGAACTACTTTTGACGTTTATGTCATTGTGTTTTGAAACCACGCTTGAAACCAAACGTAGTCTTCAAAACTTCTGGAGTATTTATTGCCTTATACCATCTTTCCCTTACATCTTGAGCCATAAGAATACAAACCAAAATTTTATTTTTACTTCTCAACGAGTTATTCTCGTAGGACAACACAGAACAATATTGTACAACCATTGTAATATCTTAATCAAAAATAAATTGTATTTATTTATATTTTTATTTAGCATAATTCGTTATTTGTACTTCCTTTTTTAAAAAAATAACTTGTTGCAAAGATGTTGACGTTACTTTCAAAATATTGGTTATATAAGGTTATGTAGAAAAAAGTGACAGATCTGTTCATGTACAGTAAAAACACGAGTACGGGTATGCCTCACTATCGTGTATTTGTGTACAAAACTGTGACGTCACAAAACCAAACTCAGAATCTTTATAAAGAAAATCATGAATGAAAAGTATAATAATATTAAATATTTTTGATGTATATATGCATAATATTAGGTAAATTTTTCATTTATGAAAGAAAAATTAACTTTTTTTCTTTTTGGTATGACCCCATTTTGTTAACAAATTTGGTAACTAATTTGTGATCGTGTGAAACAGATTTAAAATGAAATTTGTTATAGAAAAGTGAACAGAACATATTATTTGTGAAAACATTCGTTTCCAATATAACCAATTTGTTATTTTTGTATCATTAATAATAATTTACTGAATTCGAACAAAACGTACAAATCAGAGGTCACTTGGGACTTATTAAATGTTGAATAATTACATCACATATTTTTAGCACGATCAGCTTTTAATAAAGATAATATATGCAATTTAAATTGAAATTGTGTTGACACAGACATCCAATAAACAAGAAAATTATGTTTTTTTTGCTACTTTTAAAGTGATGCTTTATCTATTGAAATCTCGTTTAAAGCAATACTTAATGATGAGGATGAATGAAAATTTTTTTTCTCATTTATTTTTAATCATAAAGCTATAACTATGGTGAAACATAACAGCCATCCCAAGTACCTTGGCGTTACTCTAGACCGGTCTCTAACATATAAAAAACACCTAGAGACAACTGGACAAAAACTCAAAACCGCGAACAACATCATTAGAAAACTCGCAGGGACTACCTGGGGAGTCCAAGCAGACACACCGAGAACGGCAGCTCAAGCATTAGTTTACCCTGTGGCAGAATACTGTACCCCGGTGTGGTACAAGAGCTCTCACGTATGTAAGGTCGATGTGCACCTCAATAACACTATGAGAACTATATCAGGAACCCTTAGGTCCACTCCAGTACCCTGGCTCCATGCACTCACGAACATAGCCCCACCAGATTTGAGACGCCAACAAGCCACTGTCCGTGAATGGGAAAAATTACAAGACCCAAAACAACCTAGAAATTTACCAATCCATGAAATAATAGATAACCCACTAAACCGCCGCCTTAAAGTCTCATTTCCACCGATTGTCTTAATGAGTAATAATTAATATCTAAGCGCAATGCGCAAAAATGTTTATTATATGGCAACGTTTATTACCATTTCCAGCTATGCATAAGGCTTAATGCTTAAGAACTAAGAGCAATGCTTAAGAACAAAAGCTTACAAACTCCAAGGTTTAAGGCGTAATATCTAAGCGTAATTGTGAGATGGAAATACATATCTGTCATCTGTCTTTCTTTATTTTCTAATCTGAACTGTCAGCTATCAGTCTATTTTATAATTATTAAGTTTTTTTAATTTTTAGATATTGATATAGATGCCAAAAATTATGTATATGACATGTTAAGAAAAGAAGAATTACTGCTGCAATGACAGTCTGCTAGAGTTAAAAATAAAAAGGATAAAAAATGTGACATTTCTGTCGAATTAGTCACTAAACAAAGTAGCTGGAAATGGTATCCTAGTAAATTGTTATAATGCATTAAGCATTACGCACATATCATTATGCATTAAGCCTTAAAACATTCGGTGGAAATGAGGCTTAAGTCCCGGAAGCCAATCTGGCTAGATAAAAACTTAAAACAGTCTGAGACCTTTTACATAACAGAAGTCTGAAAAACAAGATGGAACCAATCACGATTTTCAACAAAACAACCACGAGGACCCAACAGTCCTTCTACCAGGAATGCAACTGTCGAGGAGAACATGGTGCAGCCTCAACCGCTTCAGAATTGGACATGCTAGGTGCTCATCCATGCTCTATAAATGGAGATTATCATATACAAAAGAATGCGTCTGTGGAGCCCCAGAACAAACTGTAGACCATATAGTCCGCGAATGTCCAAAAAGAAGATTCCAAGGAGAATGGAACGACATCCTAATAGCCACACCCACTGCCGTCAACTGGATAACTTGATATCGACTTATAATCTATAATCTCTAGTCTCTTTCTCAAAATAGTACCTACTGCAGATTAAGCTTTGTTTTATTTTATAATTTATTTTAGTCACTTGAATGACATCTGTATGCCTAATTTTGTAGATTGCCATACGATATATAATAAATAAATAACTATGGTGATTAACATGTGCCCCAAAAGTGTTCGTAAATAATTTAAATAGACGATACTAAGGTTTAAGGAGAGTACGATTATGTTGAATATCCTTTAATTTTGAGCTAGGGGCTAGGGTTTTCTTCTATACGACGAAGTTTAATCTGACTACTTGACTATTAAATTTTTGGCAAGTTCCAAACTTTATTTTAAAAAACTCTGCGCCTTAATTCAGATTTTTATTTATTTATACTCTCCCAAAACAGGATATGTAAGTATCTCAAAAACATGGGAGCGGCAACAAAAAATACAAAATTAATAGGGTAAAATAGAGAGAGTATAGCAATACATAGAATAAAAAATACAAAAGTATACAAATATAAAAATATATGAAAAAATAATTGAACTAATACATCACTTATTTTATCTCATTGTAGGTAATAGTTCTGAATTGAGTAAATGTATGATATAAAATGTCAAGTTCACTAAAACATTTGTTTTCAATTCCATTATCAATAAAACATAGTCTTCTAATAGGGTTAAGGAGAAGGATTTTTCGAAAGGTGCACGAAATAAACTGAATTTTGCCAGTCTCAGTAGGCAAGTCAAAACTAAACTTCGTCGTATATAATTTTGTGACATACGACCATACATGAGAGTTAAATTGTAAATTCATATACATCCATAGGCGCCGACTATGGGAGGAAGGGATGAGAATATTAGATTAATAGACAAAATAAATGGAAACAATTTTATCCCTGTAAAAAAATGTAGCTCTTAAATAAAAATTTTGTCTGAATTTTTAATGATACATATCTATAAGTTAAAATAATAAAATTTGGAATATTGCAGTTATTTATAGATGCATGAAATTTCTCATTTCCGAGATAATAGAAAACAGCGGAACACTTAGATTCTTTATTACCATCTACGTATTTCCAATTTACAATCTCTGGATAAATCAATTGACCCATATTTTATAATTCAACTTCAATTTTATATCTCAAGAAATTTAATTGAATTATCTTCGTTAAAAACAACAATAAATATTTCTGTTTCAAGTTCGTGCTAATAGGCTAAAAATCGATATCATCATAGAATGTAGATATGCAAACAAAGTGGAACTTAGCATAAAAATGTAATTGAGGTTAGGATAGGTAAGACGGGAGAGTTTGGTTATGTTTGGGTTTCTGCCATTGACGTATTATATAAATGGAAGCAACGTTGATGCTGCTTTACTGAATAAGCATTGACGCACACCTTAGAAAAGAATAGCGCTAGTTAGGGGCAAAGTCAAAAGATGAAAAATAACACAAGAGTGCTTAGGAATATTCATCATTCCATTCATAATAGGTACGTTCTAATTGTGTCAGAAATCTTCCTACTTCTTCTAGTAGAACCTCAATGATCGTTCTTTTGCGTCAAAAACATCTGAATATTCCTACGAATCATTCCAACTTCAGAGTTGGAAGCGCTGGTAGAGTGGAGATAAATTCAAAATTTTACTAGCCGACTGTCGCGCGTACCTTTCTGTTACATTTGTGAATGTTCAGATTAGACTGTGCTCAACAAAAATACCTCCTTTACGTTTTTATTACTTAATATATTTTTATATAATTATAATCTCTGTAATATTTGCATAACAACATTTTGAAGATCCAAAATAAACATACAAAGTTATTTTTAGTTGTTAACTAACAACAATACATAACCACTGCCACTGTTCTATCGTATTTATATTTTACTTGACAATTATTTGCTACTGTGCGTTCTATTGCTTTAAGAATATTCTTATTCTAGTGGAAATATTTCTGACACCAATAGAACGTACCGAAAAAATGACTGAATGTAAAATATAGTTAGTTCATATTCGATTTAAGATAAAATATTTCATTCGTATATTAAATTATTTGTAAAAATAACAAATATAGAAAATTACTTTAGCTTTAGCTATAATATTATTTAAAACTATTTTCATACACATTTAGGCTGTAGTCCGTCGATTGGAAATGATTTACTGCATCACAGAATGTTTGGATGGCTTGAAATTGTGTCTTCTACTGCAATAAGCCAGTCTGTACACAGTTTTTCATCTTTCGAAAATCTACTCGAAAAACATTCATATAAGATATGACAGTAGTTTACGATGAAAAAGAAAGACTTAAAGCCTGTGTCCACGATCCTAGAAATCGATCCGAGCTCTCGGATTTAGTCCGCAATTCGATAACTCAGATTTTTTCGTATAAGTTGCTAATTTCATTTACATATTACCAATTTAAAATCTTGACGTTTGATGTTTGATAAGTTTGAAAATTATAAGGTTATAAAATATTACCTAATTCTACTTTTTTTGTTGTTTTCTTTTTTTTGTTTTCTTGTTTTGTTTATATATCCTTACATTATAATTTTATTATTCAATAAAAATTTTATATCAACAAAACTTATATTTTCTATCTTGATTTATTAAGTCATTTCAAAACTTAAAATATTAATTACTCAAAAATACATTTTGGGAGTTGTCTGGTTTTCGCAGTTAGCCGACAAATTATTGTCTGCCCTTTGTATATCGTGATGGTTGATTATAATTTTGGAGGTATGTATAATAGGTATTTTCAATGCAATTATGGGCAGTATTCATAAAGAATTTTCTTTAGTTTTATCACTGTATGTCTTTTTCAATAAAGGGTGAGTCTGGGAAGACGCCCCCTCCTTTAACTTTTTTTTATAATAGAAAAAAATGGCTCATATAAAAGTTTTATTATTTTACATATACTATTTGATGGCAGATGTAGATATTTAGGTTTACGAGATACGACTATCAACTTTTATTTTTCAAATGGCAACCTATAATTATTTTAATAAAAGTGAAACCGCCATTTTTTTTTCTTTTCAACGATATATTACTTTTTAATAATTTATTTGAAAAATTTCGAGAAAAATGAGATAATTTAGAAATATTAGAAATAATTTTTAAACAAATATTATAGGTGGCTATGTGAAAATAAACAAAACGTAACAATGTAAAACAATTAAATTAATGTCAAAAAAGTATATATTTGTTTGTTACTTAATTTAACTAATAATAATTGGTGAATCGTCTGGAATCATAAGAAGAGCAAAAAGAATTTACCGGGAGCGGTTTCCTAGACATCGTAATATTGAACATTTGTTTTAAGTTATTTTTGTTACTAAATTTGTTGTCTTAGTTTGCTAAGTTGTATAGCACTGTTACGTTTTGTTTATTTTCACATAGCCACCTATAATATTTGTTTAAAAATTATTTCTAATATTTCTAAATTATCTCATTTTTCTCGAAATTTTTCAAATACATTAATAAAAAATAATACATCGTTGAAAAGAGAAAAAATGGCGGTTTCTATTTTATTAAAATAATTATAGGTTGTCATTTGAAAAATAAAAGTTGATAATCGTATCTTGTAAAAAATATCTACATCTGCCATCAAATAGTATATGTAAAATAATAAAACTTTTATATGAGCCATTTTTTTCTATTACTTATAATAAAAAAGTTAAGGGGGGGGGGGCGTCTTCCCAGTATATGCGTAGAGTAAGTAGCCAGAATACAGGATGTCTAAAAGCTTGCCCACTATTGGTAACTTTTTTATCTGAAGAGGTGCGAGGGTGGTTAAGTGAGCAAAATTGTAAATAAAAAAAATAGTGAGCAATCTTATAGAGACACCCTGTATACGAGTAGGTATGTATATATGTATTAAAACAAATTACAGTTCCAAATTACAATCGTGTTGTGTATTTCTTTTGTGTCAGAAAGCACGTTGGAAAGCACTCAGTGAGAAAGTCAAAATGAAAACAAATCTGACAGGTCCTATTAGGTTATATACTGTGTTCTTTCTTACATAAAATAAACAAGTATGTTTAGAAGTCAAGACGTGATAAGATATTTTGTACACAACATTAACAGTTTTTTAAACCGTGTATTTTATAAGTTTCATTCTTTTTAAATAAAACCTCGAATAACACATAAATTTCCCATTTTACTATTTCGATTATTAGGTTATTTTGAGATTAGGAAGAAAGCTTCCAATAACCTAAAATGTTTGAATGAGTCTAATCGGTTTGATATAGGTTATATTCGCGTTCATTGTTACGATCGTTTGGTGTAGGAAATTGTCGTATCGCGTCGATATCTCCTGCAGAACACCTTTTGTTGTTGAAAACATTCTCAGGAATTATTTTTCGTGTTCCCGTTTCGTTATAATTGTATCTGTTTGTTGCAGTGTGTAATTTAAAACGAATGAAGGTAAAATGAATCCTTTTCATGAAATTTCGTCCTGAATTCCGAGAATTTGTAGCTATTTTGATAGTACAAATGTTTGTAATTACGTTGAGTGTTTTGCGAGATATTTTTGGTGTTTATATTTTAATTTACTTTGAGCGGATTACAATAGAAAAATATTTTAAATATTTAAAAAAATTTCTTCGCATAAATTGCATATTTTGTAGTATCGTCATGTGTAACACAATTGATTTGATATTTGTTGTATACACCCCGCATACAACAAATATCAAATCGTGGGACTTCCCGTCCCACGAAAGAATGTCAAACCAAATACCTATTCATTAAACAATTTTAAGCCCTATTTCGTCTCCTACGGTAGTATATTTACTACATTTTAATTTGTGGTTGATATAAAGACAGTGTTATAGAGTTGCCAACGCATTTAGACGGAGCGTTTCCAAATCATACGTTCCTAATATTCGCACATTTGTTAATATTGTACATCATTTATCACAATACGGAGTGTCACATATGACAATTTTAAAAAAAGCAACAGCTGTATCCATACCATGTGCAAAAAGTTCAATGTTGTTCAATTTTGGGAATGGCTCATAGTGTTCATTAATGAGACAGAATTTACTTACATTTATTATGCACAGTACACCTCTCTACAGACGAAAATGCTGTAAAAATTTTCATTAAAAAATGTTTGGGCGGGAACAATAAATGGACAACTAATTATTGGTACTCATGTACCTCGTTTAAATGGACAAAAGTTTGTAATTACATTTTTTGAATAACCTATTTATAATTTGTCAACGATAAATAATCATCTCATAACCTAACAACAACTATGCTTTAGCTCTTCCTCGTTCTTCCTTGTCTTCGTCTATTCACAGGTGATTAAAAGCCTGGTTTAATACACAACTTTATAATTTTGTAATTGTTATCCAAAATTTAAATTTCTTTATTTTAAAAATTGTACTATTACGAATTAATTATTAATAAATGTTATTTCCGTTGATACGTTTATTAATTACTGTGACTGCAAGTGTAACCGATAACCTACAATTTTTGAGCTGTTTGTATCCCACTTGAATACGGCAGCAGCCATTTGTTCTCGATGAGCGGGTAACGAAATATGCAAATAATTTTTAAAAATTTTAACTCAAAATATAAAAGACTTAGAAAAAAAAGTTATTAAGAAATATTGTTACGAATGGTGAGCTGGTTCATTTGTTGTTTGAACTGTCAGTTTGATTTCTAACCTAAAATTTTGGTTTCTTCACATTTATTTATACTTATTTATATTATTTAGTTTCTCTCGTTTCTTTACATATGAATTGTAAATAAGCTTTATTTACAAAATACCCATCGTTGATCATAGGCGTGCGCAGAACTTTACTTTTGTGGATGCCACAATGAATATGTGTAATTATTATTACAAATAAAGTAATAAATGTAAATGGAGTCATTTATTTTACCATTATTACTTCAAAATATCGAGAAAAAATAATAAATAAAATATATATTATAGCAACATGAGCAAAATAATAATATAAAAACTTAATATTTTCAATATTACGAGGACTGTTCTCTCTCCGCTGAGCGTAGTAAAGTAATACACAATTTACTTGCAAAACACATGTATTTATATATTTTCAAGGTATTCCCCTCCACAATCAATACATTTTAGCATTCGTGAAAACCAATCTCTAAAGCATTTTCTCCAATCTTCCCGCGTTTGTTTCTTTATTTCATTTTTAAATGCGTCAACAACTTCTTCGGCCAATGTAAAACGTAAACCCCATAACTTATCCTTTACACGTGGAAATAAAAAGAAATCATTAGGTGTCAGATCTGGACTATACGGCGAATGGCCCATTATTTCAATGTTTTGGGCATTCAAATAATCAGTCGTTCGAGTAGCAGTATGCGGCTGAGCGTTGTCTTGATGCAAGTAAATCCTTCCCCGTTGATGTTTTTCGCGAACATTTTGGAGAACTTGAAGCAAAAAAACGGTAGTGTACCATTCAACATTAACAGTACGACGATCCTCTAGTCATACCGTGCAAACATGTCCAATAATTCCAAAAAATGTGGCGACCATCTTTTTATTTCGGCTTTTTTTGCGAATAAATTTTTTTGGAGCCGACTCATTCTCAAAGACCCAAACTGCGAACTGTTACTTTTTTATATTTTGCGTTCATAATGAAGTCATTACGATACGCAATTGCGTATCGTAATGACCTTCATTTCGATACGCAATTTTTTGTTTTAGATGGTTGGTACTAGATGACGTTTCTTTAACCCATTTTTACTTAATTTATTTTTAGTTAATTGACAATTCGTTTTAATAATATAATGTCGAAATTATTATTATTATTTTTATTTAAGGAAGATTATTTACATGAAAATGTACAAATGGTTACAAATATAATCACAAATTGAGTAAGTAAATGTTATTGTAGAAAGCGCAAAATATAAAAAATAGTATAAAGAACTCATTTTATAAGACTTTCTTTCGCACTTGTCAATTAGAAAACTCGCTAACGCTCGTTTTCTAAATTTTGACGCGTGCGAAAAAAACATGTCTTATACAACACGTTCTTTAATATACTATTTTGAGATCATAGCAGTATACCAATGTTTCATCACCTCTAATTAAGTTGTACACCAAATGAAACGATACATTGTCAAAGCGATCTAGTGTATTAAACAACGTTAAATTCTTTATTCGATAAATATAAATTCATTATTATATCTTCTATAGATTTGGAGATAAAGAAATGCATATAAAATAATTTGATGTAAAAAATCTCAGATCAAATTAATTCAGGGCAAGAAATTCAAATGTTTGTACTTGACACCTTGATTGACACATAAATGTCACTGTTAAAAATATTTGTACATCATTATGAAGATTATGAAAATAAAAAAAGTCAACAACGCAAAAGAATATACGTAAAAAAGAATACAAAAGGAATTTGCGAAAAAATGACGAATATAAAGAAAAAGAAAAGGAAAGTAGAAAGAGAAAATTTCAGGATATAGAATATAAACAACAAAAAATGTATGTATTGTACATAATTTATATTAAAATATCACATAGATTTTGCAAATATATGCATGTGAGAATTATTTTGTAGTGAGGCATGAATATATGTATTTGTATTTAAAAATATTTTTTGTTTTATGCGTACAACCATGTAAAATATCTGGCGAGAGGTTATCTGCTGGCCACATCAGATTTTTTTGGTGTCATTTGAAGGAATTGTAAATTTTATATTAATTTTTTTGTAGTATGCATAATAATAAAGTTTTTCATACTTGTTTCATCCTGTACAGATATTATTTTTAATTTTGTTAATATCAGTATGAGAAATATTTATAGATACATAAAATAAATACTCTAAACCGTGCATTAAATGTATAGAAATTTACTAAAGCAATTAAAATTATTGAATTAATTACAATAATTGACACACATCTCTGTAAACGGGTATAATTACAGAAATTAATAGAGGCCATCATGTAAATCTAACCTCAACGTCATTAACCCTTTGTCAATCTGTTCTAATTAAACCATCACCAAGCAGGCTTGTCAATCACCGAATATATTCCTTACAAAGGATAACAAACTTTTGATGCCTTATTCGCAAACCCAAACTGTAAACAGAAATAACCAGTATGCTTGTCCGCCCGAAAAGCTGTCACACGCATACATGTGATCACACTCGAATACACACGAGCACTCACGAACACACCCACAAAATTTTGGTAACTTGACAAGGAGAAGCTAGTATGTGGTCAGTGCCAAACTCTGAAAGAGACACTTGACTGCGAAATAAGAGTAGGGATAGTTTTTGTTGCTTTTCATACCCCCGTCCAATTCCCTGACGCTGAAAAGATTGTGTTTGGATATGATTTCACTCTTTGGAGGTGATTGTCGCTGTGATTTATAACCAAAAAATATGACCTTGAGGAAAAAAAATTAGAGGGTACAAAGGGTTATTGTTCAGAATCTGAAAACTTTTTGTAGCAGGAAAATATCAATGCATATTCTTGAATGGTCTTGTGAAATGAATTATGAATAGCTGCCTAAGTTTTTGCGTATGTTAGGGGACATTATATAAATATACATACAGCGTGTCTCACAACTCGCGCCCCAGAGCAAATGAGGAAACACGAGACTGCACTCGGATGTGCAATTTCGAAGAAAAAATCTAGCTTAAAAGATATTCGAGAAAAGTCGTCTTAAAATTGACCAATCAGAGACCTACACCTTTAACGTGTGTTTGCCGTAATTATACGTTACTAGGGTTTTATACAAATCAAATCTTCTTTAAAATGTGTAGGCGACTGTAGTTTTCGAAAAATGTCAGTGTCAAATTAAATTTGACAAGGTGAATAAAAAGCAAATTCTTACCATGTATTCAGCCGCTGATTACTTGAAATGATTATAATTTTCGGAGAATGTGAACGTAACGCCAGAGAGGCAGCACGAGTCTATTCGGAAAGTTTCTCGGATAGAAATCTTGTGGATCATACATAAAGTGATATTGAGATCCATCGCAAGAACGCATGAGACCGGTCAAGTTATGCCAGATCAAATGACAAAATAAGTCTTGTAACACATTTTACACAGCTGCTACAACACGTTGCACTGTACGATATAAATGATGATCTCGGATGACACCTTCGCTAACCTAAATTTGTTGACAGTGAAAAGTCAACTCTAAAGTGTCAAAATTATAGTAAGTCAAACAAATTTTGTGACTCACTAGTAGTATTTTTAAAACCTAGCAACCAGTTTTATTTTGTAATAATATCATCACACCTCAAGATATCCTTCCGGGATTGGTGGATTAAAAAGTCTTGTAACTCCGTTATGCAAGCAGCCGCAAATTATTTTCTTCAATTTATTGGCAACGTATTGTCGTCGGCAAGTGTCAGTTTCGTCTGGGGCGCGAGTTTTGAGACAGCCTTTATTATCCCGGTTTTATATAAGTTTTTACGTATAATGCCTTTGGGACACTTGTCGATGAGCATCAGAGAGCATCGATGAGCTCACCGATGAGACAACAGTACGCACCCATCATCAATAAGCTTGCTCACTATTCGTATCTTTTTTATTTGAAGAGTTACGAGTTTGGTTAAATCAGCAAATTGTGCCATTTTGAATTACAAAACTACCGATATCAGCAAACATAAATTTATATCAGCGGTTCTCAAAATATGGGCTCTAACTTTTTTATTTTAAATAGGAACATATATTTTTTATTTCCTTATTCGCTAAATACTTTAATTCTGAATTCAACAATATAATCGTTTTTCATACCTTCACGTAACGATTTTTTTTTTTTTGAGGAAAAATTAATTTGATTTAATTATGGGTATAATAAGTAGTGTGCCACGAATGGAAAAAAAGAATTCATGTTACTTTTTACCTTCCGTCACCTTTAGGTAAGGAAGGTATTGTCTTCGGTCAAAAAAATCGATGATGAGTTTTTAATGAATAAGCACGTTTTATGTTTCCTAGAATGCGATTTTACTATTTTTACGATGATGTCTGTATGTATGGATGGATGGATGGATGTATATATATATATATATATATATATATATATATATATATATATATATATATATATATATATATGTGTGTGTGTGTGTGTGTGTCTGTGACGATTTTTTCGGATCGCATGATTTCCATACCACCTTTCCAATAATTATAATTTTTGCGTATTCCTTTTCTTTACATCTACATGAACAGCTGATTAGATTTTGGTTACAATTGGTCGACTGGAAGTACACTAATTCGTAGATTTTAACAGTTTTTCTTGAAAAAACGGTGTTAAATATTAAATTAAAAGTGGAAATGTGTTTAAAGTAGGACTCTGCTCAGTTTGTTAACTACGTCAAATTTCTAATCTATTTCAAATTTTGTAATTTTTTCATACGTTATGGATTACCCTGTTTACCACTTGCATTCCTACCAACCTGATAAACAGCTGTTTACCGATATATACCGGTAACAGTTCACCGGTAGAATTTTCGTAAATGCCTCATATAAATAACGGAAGGTAATGTGCTAGCCACATCAGATTTTTTTATTTCAGATACATATATAATTTTTTACTTTTCGAACCCGAACAGGAACTAGACCGGGACCGAACGACCAATCCAAACCGATTCTGAGCCCAATTTTATTTTCATTTCTGAACCTGAATCCAAAACGAACCCTGGTTTTAACAACAAGTTCTCAGCAGACTCATTCCATGTGGTCCGGATGCGGTATTTCATTACTGAAAATCGGTCACTTTAGTTTGTACGGGACGAGAAAAATTTGTTGCAATGTATTATATAGGCTGCTTGCATAACGGAGTTACAAGACTTTTTAATCCACCAATCCCGGAAGGATATCTTGAGGTGTGATGATATTATTACAAAATAAAACTGGTTGCTGGGTTTTAAAAATACTACTAGTGAGTTACAAAATTTGTTTGACTTACTGTAATTTTGACACTTTAGAGTTGACTTTTCACTGTCAACAAATTTAGGTTAGCGAAGGTATCATCCGAGATCTTCATTTATATCGTACAGTGCAACGTGTTGTAGCAGCTGTGTAAAATGTGTTAAACGAAAATATTATTGTCATATGAATTTATGATCCACAAGATTTCTATCCGGAAAACGTTCCGAATAGACTCGTGCTGCCTCTCTGGCGTTACGTCCACATTCTCCGAAAATTATTATCATTTCTAAGTAATCAGCGGTCGAATACATTGTAAGAATTTGCCTTTTTTTAGTCCCCTTGTCAAATTTAATTTGACACTGACATTTTTCGAAAACTACAGTCGCCCACACATTTTAAAGAAGATTTGATTTGTATAAAACCGTAGTAACGTAAAATTACGACAAACGCACGCTAAAGGTGTAGGTCTCTGATTGGTCAATTTTAAAACGTCTTTTCTCGAATATCTTTTAAGCTAGATTTTTTTCTTCGAAATTACACATTCGAGTGCAGTTTCGTGATTCCTCATTCGCTCTGGGGCGCGAGTTGTGAGATAGCCTGTATATTTATTGTGTATTTTTAATTATTTATGTATATTTGTATATGGTTTGGAAACGAATAATCATAATCTATAAAATAATTTAAACGTAAATATTCATTTACCAGTCATACTATGCCACGATTTAAGATTACAACCCATCTCTCATTAAGCAAGAGTAGTACGTAGTATACAAAGTACCATCATCAGTCTAATTTATCGTGTAATTTATCATTTAAACGTGTTTCAGTCTCTACATTGACACACTTTCGGTGAATAACAAAACATAATCCTACAGTAAAAACCCACGTGGGGCTCTGTATAAAACATTAGGATCGTTTCGGCTTAGGGGCGTCATGCGTTACAGATAACCTCACTTTAGAAAGCGAGAGAACCGAATTATTGCCGCCCCGGGGCTTAACTACAGTTCAGAGCCACCTCTGACGACTACACATATACAGCACGTCTTATACATACTGGATTTGTTACATTTAATTCCCGGAGATTTAACACGTGGCAGAGATACGCTTAGTTTGAAATTTCCTGCAAGATAATTCAACAGGAAATGGGCAACGTGTTCTGATAAGTATGATGAATTTTGTTAACTACGAGCTTTTGGATTTGGAGTTATTCCTATTCAGTGACCAATTAGAATAATGGCTTGTTTTATAATTATCTGCAGTTTAGTTCCAAACTTTTCAGGAACTCCTACTGGCAGTGGCAACAAATGACCTTATTTCAAAAACCATATAAATCTACACCGTTTCTATTTTATCGTCATCATGTCTTTAGTATAAAAGTTTCAGTAGTTTCTAAATTTGTTGGTATTCACCTGATGACGATTGCAGATACTTTAGCACTTGAAACGTTGTTTCTTGTTAATGGAAGTCCAGAATAGTGTTAGTATTTCAGAATACAATGTGTTTGGCCTTCTTAATATATGCATCAAACATGGTATTATTTTAAAATAAAAATTTATAGATTATTTCACTCATATAAGCCAATCCAAATTCAGGATTCCACCTAGTTATCAAGTTTCATTTCGAAAAAACGTCACAAAAATTTTTTCGCACCCTTTAAGCCAATAAGATGTATTGCATCTATTTTATAAGCAAATAAATGAATATTATATTATTAAAATAATAAATATAGTTTTTAAAATATACGCAATAAATATAAAAAATCTATTAATTCATTCCATTTATAATTTGTTTCCATTATGCAATTTAAATTTGGAGCGTATTTTGCCTTTTATGCGAATGGCTACCTGCCAGTTGCTTGCCTCACAGGTGACTACGTCCACAAAATACAAGTTAGCCATCCAGTGTATATATTAATATGCTTGATATTTTCAGTGTTATCAGTTTTTATTAAAAACGAGTCGATTCGGACAGGAATATATTTAAGACGTTGAAACGTTAAACATAACACCTCAAAACACAATAACAATTAGAAGATTTTTGTCAAGAAAATATATATACATATACATTAAATGATTACCTGATTTTTATTTTGGAAATAGTCATCCGAATACCATTCATGGTTAAATTTTATTCTGGAATTGATAAAAAATCACTCGTTTGACAACTTGTAATTTTTGTCAATGCCACTCAATAAAAAAAATTACCACTTATGATATTATAAGGCATTTACGAAAACTATACCGGTGAACTGTTACCGGTATATATGGGTAAACAGCTGTTTACCAGGTTACAACTACCGGAATCGATATTTTAAGAATTCAAGTGGTAAACAGGGTAGATATCTAACCCATGAAAAAATTTGAAAGTTTGAACAAACTGAGAACAGTCCTACTTTCGATTTCCACATTGAACACATTTTCACTAATAACGCGCGCGCTTCACTTGGCATTACTACTTTTTTGAGGTTAGATACCTCATTCACCGGCTGAATTACTCGATCCACAATTCATGGATTCGGTAGATAGATATGGTATAATTTTCGGACACACACACACATTAAGCACTCGTGTTTTTAAACGCAATCGGTAGATGCGGTATCTACCGGTAGAATTTTCGTCAATGCCTATATACTATGCTCTGTTCCATTTAAGCCATTCAGTAGATGGCACTGCCAACAGCGCAAATCTGAAGTAGCCGAAATTACATTGGATAAACTTGTCTCTTGTCTCCAATTTCAGCCAATCAGAGATGTCAAAACTATTCCCTATGCTCCGCAATACTGAATGGCTTAAATGGAACAAGGTATATATATGATCAAACTTGTGGACGGCAAAGCTACTCCTACGAAAGCTGTTTTAATGTGACTATTATCGCTTAAACGTATAGTAATTTTGAATATGGAACATTATTATTTGATCAACAATTAATTTAAGTTATATTATACACATAATACTACAGATTGACTTAATATCGTTACAGCAAATACTATTAATAGATATTGAAGCTTTTATTGAATCATACGTGTGCCAACTTTGTTAATGCTGAAACAGGTAAACAGGATGTAGAATATTTAGAAACATGTTACAATATACCTACGTTGAATACTTATAGAAAACTGTAAATAAAAGCAATACCTAGAAATTTTATATTTTAATCCTTCTCTTCATCTATTAATTTAATTAAAATCTCGCGCTATATTTCCCTCTAAGCACGCTAACGTAAAATACGAAAATTAATTGAATTTCCGCTTTTTCATTTACCTGTAATTTATTTATTTTGATTGATGGTAAACCGATAATTACTCGTATTACACGACTAAAACTCCTGTCTATCAATGCACAAGACTGATTGAAAAAGTGTTTAACAGCAAATTGTCGGTATTTGAGAAAATAACTATTCTATATATTTCACACTCCCACATACAATAATATCATTGAGAATATCACTCCGGTTGCGTTTGAAAGCTCGAATACCACAAGGCCACTTTTCAATCACATTTTGGCATGGTTGAGACTCCACACAGCTCCTGAAATGTCCTTCGCTTATTGGTGTGCATGAATGACTTCAAATAATCCCAGAGTCTAAAAGTGTTAAATCACCAGACACCTTGCATCAGTTTTCAGCGCCTTTTCACTTTAATAGAATCTCTGAGGCGATGCATTAAGCTTGCATAGTACATTCCTGTTACCGTACAACCCTTATTCAGATAATCAAAACATTAAAATTGCTTGACAATCCCAAAAGAAAAATCTGACGTGGCAAGCACATTACCTTCCGTCAGTTATATGAGGCATTTACGAAAATCCTACTGGTGAACTGTTACCGGTAAACAGCTGTTTATCAGGTTATAGCTACCGGAATCGATATTTTAAGAACGCAAGTGGTAAACAGAGGTATATCCATAACCTATAAAAAAAATTGAAAATTTGAAACAGGTTAGAAATTTAATGTAGTTAACAAACTGAGCAGTCCTAGTTTGAACACATTTCCAATTTTAACGTGCGCGCTTCGCTTTGCATCACTATCTTTTTTTGAGATTAGATTCTTCATGAATCCGGTAGATGAATCTGGTAGATATTGTACAATTTTCGAACACGGTAACTTTTTACCACTCGTGTTTTCGAACAGTCGGTAAATGCAGTATCTACCGGTAGAATTTTCGTAAATGCCTATGTATTTTCTATAAAATCCATACAGAAAATTCCTTGCAAAAGATTCTAAATTTCTTGTATGTACATTACCTTTCGACAGTTGTATGTATTTTATACAAATTCCATACAGAAAGTTTCGAGCAAAAAGATCCTATATTTCGAGTAAAATTATAACACAAATATACTACACATATGTCAATTGACACTGACATCTTTCACTCAAAATTTTCTTAATATATTAGCTGTTTCTAGCAAAGCTAGCTAATTTATGAAATTTAATTTCTTTATAATTTTATAACTCTATATCCATTTAATATGAAGTATAAAATTTAGTCAAATCGTATAGAGAATACAATGTCTTTAATATTTACATTAAATGTAAAAAAATTATATTTAACATCGTTTTTTCAAGAAAAACTGTTAAAATCTTCAAATGAGGTTACTTCCGGTTGACCAATTATAACCAAAATCTAATCAGCTCTTCATATGGATGCAACGAAGAGGAATACGAAAGAATTATAATTCTTGGAATTGTAGTTTTGGAATTATCGTAGACGAAAATTTTGCTACACGCACAAGTACAGACATAACCGTAAAAATAGTAAAATCGTATTCTAAGGACCTTAAAACGTGCTTATTCATTAAAAACTCACCACTGAATTTTTTGACCAAAGACAATACCTTCTTTATCTAAAGGTGATGGAAGGTAAAAACAGTTGACATTAATTTTTAAATTTAAATTATCTATTTATGTCTACTATTCGGATTTCACAAATAATGATTATAATATAATTTTCTAGAAATGTAGTTTCTTACAATTATTGACAGTATTCAGAACTGATGAATAAAATTTAATATACATATTTTTATTCCTGGAGACTGCAGTTAACAAATCAGAATTATTGTTTTAAATTGAGTTAGGTTAGGTTACGTTAGGTTAGGTTACAATACAAATCAGAATTATTGTTTTAAATTGAGTTAGGGCATACGAAGTAATTAATCCCGAAGTTTATTTGCCCTTCTACTATATTTCTTGATTAAGAATTCGACTGAAAAAATTCAAAAATTGCATTGTGTTAAATAGTTTACAATTTTTTTGTGTCAAAGGATACTCATTTGTCCTATGTACATAGCGCCGCCAATGAATTCTGTGAGCCCCATCTTTTGTTTTCCAACTGAGAGAAATAAAATAAATCTTCGTTAAGAATAATAATCTCTGTCAAAAAGTTATTGAATATTTCATCAAAAGAGGTTAAAAAATCATTATTTGGTGACATCTTTGCAGATTTTGAAAGATAGATGCTGATTACTTTGAACAAACTACTAGCATATATATTTTACAAAGAGTCACATTATCATTTGAGAAAAAACAGACGTCATATTTTTCACCAAAAAAATATAACGCTTCAAATGTTCTGTAAATGACAGAGTCATCTTTGCATCGGTACATTTACTATTTCTGATGAGCACTGTTACATTTGAACAAAAAATTGTAAAACATTTCACATATTTTTATGAAACACGGATTAGTAGAAATGTATGAACCTTATTTACCATGAAATTGGAATAACCAAAAAGTTCGAACCTAAGTAAATAAATATCTACAGCTACAATGCATATGAGCACTAACAAAAAAAGATCTAATTCTCGTTTTTAATTTTATGTTCTTAAATAAAAAGTGTTTTGACCGAAAAAATAACAACAGTTGAATATTTACATTCATTAAAATTGAATGAATTTTATTGAAATATATACTAAACAATTGGGTATGACTCTTTCACGTATGCAGCAAAATATTTTTTTCTACAGTCTACATATATACAAAGTAGCCACTTGCGCGACAAAGTAGAAAAAACGCTCACTGTCCAAATTTATAACTATACAATGTTGAGAAATGTCACTTGTCTACATTCTTAATAGAAACGTTTAGTCAGGAACAAGTCAATCTGACATAACTGCTACCCCCCGACTCCAACATGGTCATTTCATGTCAAGCGAAGAACTGTTGTACATGTTGCACGCGCGCTCATTGGCTCATATGCTCGGTATCCCCACCAACTTATGACAATTTCATGTAAGCTTCCGTTCCCACCTGGCCACATTCCCCTTGTCGAAAAGCTTACTTATACTCCCTCCTCTATACTTCCAACCTCCATATATATTACCTCCCGCTACCCTTGGTAAGGGAGGTATAGGGATCGTGCTAAAAATCGCATGTCGAGATAAATGACCACGTTTTAAGGTCCCTAGAATGCAATTTTAACATTTTCCTGATGATGTCTGTGTGTATGTGTGTGTGGATCCTCCACTCTAACTCAAAACATTCAGTAAATTTTGAAACCTTGTATTTCGAACTTTTTCTGTAATGGAAAAAGCTCATTAGATTTTGGTGTAAATCGGATAACCGGAAATGGCACTTTACTAGAAGCTCAAAATAGTTTTTCTTCGAAAAATACCTTTAAAAGTTATTTTTTCGACAGATTTGCATTAATACTTTTTCTGCATATTATATGGATAAATTTATAAAATTATCTATAATTTAAATCCCGGATCCTACGCTTTAAACAAACAATACTCCTTGGCAGTTATTCAAATGTAAGAACTGACAGATAAATGTCACTGTCAAAGAACTAATCATTTCAAATTAATAATAGTAACGTTTTAAAAAGAAAAATGTAAATAGAACAATAGGAAAGGAAATCAATACAGTATCCAGCATATGTAAATATGTAGGTATGTAT
Source organism: Harpalus rubripes (assembly GCA_963082715.1). Lineage (NCBI taxonomy): Eukaryota > Metazoa > Arthropoda > Insecta > Coleoptera > Carabidae > Harpalus > Harpalus rubripes. Next base: position 86,435,227 of record OY720448.1, read on the forward strand.
TTAGATTAATAAAAATTAACGATTCACGAAAAAGTTTAAGCTAATTCTCATTTTAGGATTAATGAATTCTATTTTATCCAGGTATTTAAAATTTAATCTTCATTTTATTATCAAAAATGTAGTTACTTGGATTAGATTAGACTATATTTTAAGAAATAAACTGCCAATATTAGAGTAAAATTTGCTAATTCAACAATAAGTAAATTAATAAATATATCATCACGGCTATTGCTGAGTGTGCAAATCTGCTTTGTATACAGAAATCGGTAATGATGAAATATTTGCACCATGTGGGCGCTTACCAGGCGTCACCTCACGAACACTCATTGCTGGCGTGGAGAGTGCACTACCGGGATCAATTTTGTGCCATTTAAAATTGGATATATTTGGCGTTGGTCGGGATTAAACTCGATTCTTACGATTCGCGACCTAACACTAAGGCATCACCATGGGATATCAAAAATAAAGATTAGCTTAATCTTTTTTGTGACTCGAGCGGTAAATGGCGGGAGGTATTGTGTTGGCCACATCAGATTTTTACATAACCAATCAAAATGCCGCACTGCTGTGAAAATAAAATGGGGCATTTATTTACAAAAACAAAACTATAAAATACTTAGATTAGATTGAAGCAATAGCTCAAGAAGAATGGAAAATAACGATAAATTAAAATTAAAAATAATAGTATATTAAAGAACGTGTTTTATAAGACATGTTTTTTTCGCACGCGTCAAAATTTAGAAAACGAGCGTTAGCGAGTTTTCTAATTGACAAGTGCGAAAGAAAGTCTTATAAAATGAGTTCTTTATACTATTTTTTATATTTTGCGCCTTCTACAAACTAAAATATTTTTAAAAAACTGTTAAAATTAAACCGAGTTGATTTAGGGAAATTTGTAAGTGAAATGTAGTTGGTAACACTGAATTGACCACATTCAATTATTATTTGAAAGTTCATGTCATTTCAATATTTACGAACAAATTTAAGTGAATTTAGTGTAATCATGAAAGATGATATCAGTTACACTCCGCCTGAGCTACGCAATATAGCTCAGACTACAGTAAATAATCTACTTCCTAAAAAATCGCGCGAAATTTATGAGAAAGAATTTGCAAATTTTGACACATAGTGTAAAGAAAATAATGTCAAAGGCGTAACAGAGAATGTTTTGATTGCTTATTTTGAAATGTAAAGTAAGACGAAAATATGTATTATTATTATATTCATTAAATAAAGTGATTTATTAAGTAAAAGAAATTTTGAGGTTATATTGAAATTTCGTATCTTCCAGCTTTGACGTTTGACAATTTAACCCTTTCAGCCTCAGTGTATAGGAATTTTTTTTATATATTTGAACTAAAACTTGCTTTAAAATTAATTAAAAATAATTTTCTATTCTTCCAAGGTTCAATCTACAAATTTTTAGTACTAGTAGGTCCATCTATGTGGACTAATTCGAACATTATATTAACATTTACTTACTCAATTTGTGATTATATTTGTACATTTTCATGTAAATAATCTTCCCTAAATAAAAAATAATAATAATATCGACATTATATTATTAAAATGAATTGTCAATTAACTAAAAATAAATTAGGTAAAAATGGGTTAAAGAAACGTCATCTAGTACCAACCGACTAAAACAAAAAATTGCGTATCGAAATGAAGGTCATTACGATACGCAATTGCGTATCGTAATGACTTCATTATGAACGCAAAATATAAAAAATAAATTGTGTGAACAGTTGTGCTGCCACTTGCAAAAGTTTCACTAGTTTAATGTACTTGAAACAAATAAATTATACAAAAACTTATAATATTTATTACAAAATTAGCATTAATTTTTTGTAAAAGCGAAAGCCAAAACAATATCTTGAAGTCATATTTGAATACGTTCCTATCTTCACTACAAAACTATTGAGTAGTACTGTAAGTACAAAGTGTAAATTTTATTATTTTTTATGGTGGAAAAAATTTGTGCGTGTTTTGAGCGCATATGGACATAGTCGATTTCGAGAGAATGCCGCGCTCCTGCGTCGCACGTCAACAGCCTCTCAATCGACAATGTCCCATTTTGCGTTCTTAATACAAAAATAGCTATAGTATTTATATTTATATATTTTTGCAACTTCTTGATCGTAAATTTAGTTTCTTTAACCTTTCATTTCCACCACGGCAGGAATTTCTAAAACAAGTGGCTTGGCTCGTATTATATTTAAAAACATTATTTAATACTTTTTTTGTCATTTTTATCCCTTTAAATTAAATTGCATTATTCATTTTGTGTGATAAATAGATTTCGTTTGGATTCGATTTTGCCTACCGATAACTCAAACAACTACTTGGTTACACAATACGTACCTCATGATATTTTTAAATATAAACTGAATTACTCTTTTCAGTAATTTAGGTTCTTTATAGTATCCTGATGAAAATGTTTATTTGCAAATTAAGGGTACAAAGACAAACAAAATGTGCGGTGTTAGATAACGCTTACACGATATAATTTGGGTAAAGTTACTTATCATAAAATAATATTGTCCAGTCAGCATTTGCATTAAATATTCGGTGTAAACAAAACAAACAGCTCTGAAAATTATACCACGAATCATCGAATTAGTTCTCGACTGATAAATAAAATTGATATTGTTCGTATCACATTTTGTATCAACATTGAAATTTTGTAAATATAAATTACTATTTACAATTCGTAGGAACTGTGACTTTTCTATTAATTTATTGCAGCAAATATTTAAAATTCCTATTGACACAATAAATGTTTAAACTTAAAAAGCTAAAACAACATTGTTTTAATTTATTTTATTACTGAAATTATTATTTTAGCTTTTAAGTTGTATAACACTGTTACATTTTATTTCTTTTCACATACAGCAACTAATATATCGTTGAAAAGAGAAAAAATATGAAGGTTTATATTTTAGTAAAATAATTATAGGTTGCTATTTAAAAACTAAAAGTTGATAGTTGTATATGGTCATATCTTGTATACCTACCTGACTATAAAAAATATATACATCGCCATCAAATAGTATATTTAAAATCATAAAACTTTTATATACGCCATTTTTTCTTTTACTTACAATAAGAAAGTTAAGGGCGGGGGATGCGTCTTCCCAGACTTACCTTGTATTAACGATCGAGAAAATCGTTTTCACATTCCTAAGTTATTTTTAAAGAAAAAATCTAATGTGGCCAACACCAAACCCCCCGCTATTTAATTTTTATTAATTTAAATATACATACTTACATATTTAGTTATTGCTTAACTATGGTTATATTTACTATTTTCTTTTTAAAACGTTACTATTATTAATTTGAAATGATTAGTTCTTTGACAGTGACATTTATCTTTCAGTTACATACATTTGAGATATGAATTGTGTAACCATTGAGTTTTGCTTGAAGGCGGCGGTCTCACTGGTAAAGTTGTGTCGTGTAGAGTAGTATCGAATCATGTCGTGTCATTTAAAAACTGAAGGTCCGGTCTCACATATATCATTTGGTGTCGAGTATATCTAAACATATTAATCTATATTAATTTCACTCTGCTCCGATCTTTCTCAATTACCTTTGTTGATTCTATTTTCACGACTTCTTCAGTTTGTCAGTGTCAAATCAAATGAAATTTGAATGACATCAACTAAATTAAGAGGTTATGATCGAGTTTTAAATACCAAATTTGATAAGTTTTGGATCATGTATTAATATGTACTTTTTCAAGAAAATCTGTTTATAGCTTCCTGTAAAGTAGTACTTCCGGTTTATCAATTTTAGAAAAAATCTAATACGTCGTTCTCATTAATATAAAAGTCAAATACCAAATTTGAAAAGTTTTGGATTGTATCAATATATTTTCACGAAAATATATTGAGAACTTCAAATAAAGTATCACTTCCGATTTATCAATTTTAGCCAAATATAATATGGTGCGCCCCTTCATATAAAAATCTTAAATACCAAATTTGGCAATTTTTGGAATATATCATAATATACTTTTCATGAAAATCTGTTCAGAACTTCAAGTAAAGTATCACTTCCGGTTTATCAATTTTAGAAAAAAATGTTATATGTCGTTCTCATTAATCTAAAAGTCTTAAATACCAAATTTGTCAAGTTTTGAAATATATCACAATATATAATTTTCACGAAAATCTGTTAATAGCTTTAAGTAAAGTATCATTTCCGGTTTATCAATTTGAGCCAAAATATAATATATTATTTGCTTTTGTATAAAAGTCTTAAATACTAAATTTAAAAAAGTTTTTGAATATATCATAATATATTTTTCACGAAAATCGGTTCATAGCTTCAAGTAAAGTATCAGTTCCGGTTTATTAATTTTAGCCAAAATCTAGTATGTTATTCTTCATGTTATAAAAGTCTTAAATATTAAAATTTAAAAGTTTTGGATTATATTTTAATATATTTTTTCATTAAAAACTGTTATGGGCTTCAAGTAATGTCTCACTTCCGGTTGTCCAATTTTACCCAAAATCTGATCATCTATTTATATGAATGTAGAAAGCTTAAATACGGAAAATAGAAATTAGATGAATAGAATAGACATCATCGTAAAAATAGTAAAAACGTGTTGTGGGGACCCTAATTCGTACTTATTTACTGAAAACTCACCATTGTATTTTTGGCACGATTATATTACCTCCCTTACCTACGGTATGACGTGAGGTAAATCTATTTTATTGACGTTATACATAGTTGGCTGTGTACCAATGTGCGGGAGCAATTACGGTAACTTGGCTAAATTGTTATACCTGACATTAGAGAAATTAGAATCTAAACGAGTTTTCCTAATATATTTGTTATGAAAAAAAAAAATAAGGATATTCAGCAACATTTTACTAAATAATTATAGAAAAAAACTGTAAAGAACAAATTTGTAATAGAGCCGTTTAACAAAAAAAAAGAAATAGCGAGCACTTAATGTATTTTATTCCAAAGTAATGATTATTTTAAATACGTGTATATAATATGCGTACCTATGTATGTCATTCATTTTTAGTTTCATTATTATCATTTTCATATTGTGTTCTATTAATGTTCTAATCATTTTTATTTCTGGCATTATATAAACAATAAATAATTTAAAGTAAAACATGGGTTTATTCGTATATTTAGGCCATTTTAATTAGTTTTTTATTTAATTTGTTTTGTTATGATAATATAAAATAGTTATTATATAATATTTGAATAGTTATTTACGAGTTTTATATTTTTATAAATCACATTTTACAATCCCATTTCTTTAAAATTCCGTATATTTATTATACTTACACTGCTGTCGTTCGAGGGCGTAGCGTGATAGCAAGAGGCTAACTGTGACGTCACTAATTGAGCATTCAGACCTGTATTCTCGCGTGGCCTCGGACAGAGGCATTGTTACGGTCTAATTTTTCCCTATAACATTATTGCTCTAATTTCGTATTGCTAATTTCTACGTACCTTTCTTTCATTTTAAATCTGGAATTCTTTCGTCGAATCTTTATTGTTACTGAGTCAATCTCTTATATCTTTGTGTGTTCCAATTATTATACCTTCTTTATTTAGTGTTCTGTCCAATAACTCATCTTTGCAACTTCATACTCAAAAATATATTTTATTGACGTTATACATAGTTGGCTTTGAAACAATTTGGTCACCAGTTTAGCATTATGGAATTTTCACGTGTACACGATTTGTACGTCTTTTCAGAAGATGATTTGAAAAATAAAAGACCTCCCCTTGAATATAGAGGAACATCTTTCATTCAATATGACTGCGTTCACACGTCTCGTGTATTGAATTTTTCCGAGATAACGTTGGCTGAGAAGATCTGAATGCAGTGGGAAGACTCGTGCATTGTGCTGGCTCGCTGTTCATCCAAGCAGCAAAACAACTGCAGCGAGATTTAGCCGCGCTTCTTGCTCCTTTGCAGCCCAAGCCCGAGTCGGTCTCCAGAGATAATTAACCGAGGCTATTGTTACAGTTATTGAATTTACAGGGGAGGACTTATAGCCGCCTCTAGTGTGGTTTGTGGGTCATTAAAACAGATTGCAGTTATGGAACTTTTGAAAGTATTTATAATAACATAAATCTTGTCAGAAAAAAGATATAAAAAAGCTTTTGAACATGGAATGTTCTTACTGTTCTTCTGAAACAATACCAATTTGACCGAGTAATTTTAACTTTGAAAACAAATTGTTTACCTAGATACAAATATAATCGATAAAAACGTTATACCGTACATATAAAAATCTGATGTGGCCAGCACATAACCTCTCGCCAGATATTTTACCTGGTTGTACGCATAAAACGAAAAATATTTTTAAATACAAATACTTATATTCATGTCTCACTACAAAATAATTCTCACATATATTTGCAAAATCTATGGGATATTTTAATACAAATTATGTACAATACATACATTTTCTTTATATTCAATGACCTGAAATTTTCTTTTTCTACTTTCCTTTTCTTTTTCTTTACATTCGTCATTTTTTCGCAAATTCCTCTTGTATTCTTTTTTACGTATATTCTTTTGCGTTGTTGACTTTTTTTATTTTCATAATCTTCATAATGATGTACAAATATTTTTGACAGTGACATTTATGTGTCAATTACAAACATTTGAATTTCTTGCCATGAACTATACTCTATCCGTTTTAACTATAGACTAGATGGCGTTTCGAGCGCGGCCGTTTTTACATGCATTAAATAAAAAATTCAAATTTTGGCGCCATTCCTGGATTTAAAAAAATTATTTCTAATTGACATTTTTTCAGTAATTTTGTCTTGTACGTACATGTGCTAATCTATTTTGTGTTTTTATGCATATACTTATAATCTCCGTACCTTTCTCTACATTTCGGCGAAAGGGGCATGCATAAATGAAACCCACATTATTCAAATAAATTTTAAAGAAAACAACGTAAAATAAAAATATAATTCACCTTTGAAATATAAATATTTACACTCTAAAATACATACATTATATGTATAAACTAGATACATCGCTAAATATGAACAAAATAATGTTCTAAACAAATTTCTTTTTTCCTGGTTTGATCCGAATGACCCTTTTTCCTCATGTTCTTTTATAGCTTTCCAAATATTACGTCGTCCTATGCCCAGTTCTGATGCCATAATTTGGACACTTTATAATTTGGAATATGCATTCGTGGCACGATATGTGCAGTATAAATTATACGCCACTTTTTTGCCCGCTTCGGAGGGCCTTTCCTTTTAGATATTTTAAAACATTGGCAGAGTCAAGTTCAGGATTTTTCTCCATAATATTAATGAAGAGAACAATAAAAAAACTAACGAACTACTAACTAAAAACTAAGAAAACACGCACAATGAAAACTATGTAATATGAAATATAACGACAAAACACTATGAAAACTATATAAACGAAAAAAACAAACAAACAGAACTGAACAGAAATTGATAATATGTAATAAATCGTGTACTATTAACTTTGTTGACATTTATAGTTTTTGTCAGACGGAAAAATAATTGACACAGTTGTCAAGCAAATTTAAATTTCGCGTCCATTATTTTACTGTGTAAACTCTGTTCACTTTTGAACCAATCAGGGAGCTAGAATCTTAAGCCCTATCTTACTTAATGCTCTATAGTTAAAACGGATAAAGTATAGTTTGATCTGAGAATTTTTACATCACATTATTTTATATGCATTTATTTATCTCTAAATCTATAGAAGATATAATAATGAATTTATATTTATCGAATAAAGGATTTAACGTTCTTTAATATAAGTATTTACATAAATTTTCGATAAATAACATTTAGATGATTTTTTTCTTGTAACTACTACTTCCGGTTGTCCAATTGTTACCAAAACTTAATCAACTCTTCCCATTATTGTTAGACTGAGGAGTCCGTAGTTACAAATGTCTTAAGTCTTATAGTATTTGAGAAATTGTGGATCCAACATCCACACATCCACACACACATACGGACATTATCGTAAAAATGTTATAATCGAATTCTAGGGACGTTAAAACGTGCTTATTCACTAAAATCTGGATATGCGATTTTGAGCATGAATTCAATACCACTCTTAGCGAGAGGTAAAAAAAGCTTTTGAACATGGAATGTTCTTACTGTTCTTCTGAAACAATACCAATTTGACCTAGTAATTTTAACTTTGAAAACAAATTGTTTACCTACATACAAATATAATCGATAAAAACGTTATACCGTACATATAAAAATGGAACAAATAAATAATTACCTAATATGTAGAATAAGTGAGAGTCAAAAATTTATAAATAAAAAAACAAACATTATTTTTAATTTACATATATCTAATTGAATTGTTCTTTTCTTTCTTCATTATGTTATTGTATTCCATTATCAATTTATATTTTCTATAGTTGTTTTTTTTAAAAAAAAAACATTTACAGACCAAGCCTTATTTGACCTATTTTCCCGTTTTAATGAATATTATTTAAATTTAGAGATCTCACTCTCATTGCTTATCAAATGTCTGCTGCCTTCATTTTCAACTGAATCTGAAATCTATGCTACGTAAAATACGTCGTTGTCTACGCGTAAACAATGATGTTGTTTACGTTATTAAAATTTGTATATTGTTTACGCGCATGTCGACTATAATTATTTTATTTTTGGTTAAAAAGAGACAAAAATGTTATTATTACTGGTTAGTTTACAAGATATATATTAGTGACGGGATCCGGATCCGGATAGTTTCGGTTTCAGATCCAAAAATATCCGTACGTCCGGGTAATTGAATGTTGAACTATCCGGATCTCCGATCCAAATCTTAGTATCCGATTTTGGATCCGGATCTAAGCATCAGATTTTGGATCCGAATCTGAGTATTAGAATTTGGATACGGATCTGAGTATTAGATTTTGGATTCGAATCTGAGTATTGAAATTTGGATCCGAATCTGAGTATCGGATCTTGAATCCGGATCCGAATATCGAATCTTGCAAACGGACTTGAGTATCGTATCTTAGATTTGAATATGAGTAAGATTATCGGATTTTAAATATGGAATTTCAATATCCGGATCGATCGTCGGATTCGAATATTCTTAGTATTAAACCTTACATTTAAATATTAGCATCGGGTCTAATCAAAAACAAATAAATCTGAAGATAATCCACTACGCATTTTTGTTTGATGTAGTAAATTAATAGTCGGCATATTTCTGGCAGCTGTTTAAATTTCTGTTGCACAACTTTTAACATCCGCTAAGAAGGAAATTCCTCGATTCCACAGAACTATAAGTAGGTAATAAAAACAATCCCTTTTATGTGAAACACGTGCACGATAGGGATTCCGCTACCTACAACGAACCTATGGCCACTGTTTTTCAAATTGATCGGATCCAGAATTAAAATTTGGATCCGGATCCGTAAACAAAACATCGAATCCAGATCCGGATCCAAGTCCAGATCCGGATCCAAGTCCAGATCCGGATCCAAGTTCAGATCCAGATCCAAGTTCAAATCTGGATCCAAGTTCAGATCCGGATCCAAATTAGAATTAATTTTCGGATATCCGCTTCAATATCCGAACATCGGATATCCGAGGATTCGGATACTTTGAAATCCGGGTTCTCGGATCCAAGTTGTGTCGGATCCTCACAGCACTAATATATATTTTCCATGTTAATCCCCCCTGTGTCGGTTGGCCTAAGACACTCGGCATATATATATATATATATATATATATATATATATATATATATATATATATATATATATATATATATATATATATATATATGCCGGTAAATGAAATAAGTGCATTAAATTTAACCAGTGATGTAACTCGTCGAGAGCAACAATTTTCCTTAATAATTTTTTTTTCTAAATCTTCTAGTTTTTGAGTTAAAATTCTTTAAAGATTTGTTTAAAATTTTGTTACCCGCCACTGGCAAGATCTCTGTTGTCCTCAGCTGTTTGAATCTAAGATCGATGTATACAGCACAAAAATTGTCGGATGGTGGTTGCATACATGTAGACACATTAATTAATAAACGATCAACGTAAAACATATTTATTATTAATAAATTCGTAATAGTACTATTTTTAAAATAAAGAAATTTAAAATTTGAATAACAAAATTATAAAATTGTGTATTAACAAAGGTTCCTGAACTGTGTGAATAGTGAATAGAGTAAGCGCGTGGGAAGAGCATACTAGTTATGGAGGTTATGAAATGAATTTTCGTGTGTCAACACGGCAAATCATAATAGTTTAAATACGTTATTCAAAAAATGTAAGTACATACTTTTGTCCATTTAAACGAGGTGGGATTATATGAGGACCAATGACTCGTCAATTTATTCCCGCCCAACAATTAATGATATTTTTTGTTGAAAATTGTTTCCTTCTTACAGTATGAGGATTTTTGTGACCAGATAAGCGTATTGTGCATTATTAGACACTTTCTCTAATATATCCAGCCCTATCAGTGAACAATACAACTCATTCGCAAAATTGAAATGCTGGAAACAATGAAATTTTTGCACATGATATGGAAGTAACTGTTACTCTTTTAAAATATTCCAAATTGTCATATGTGACACATCAAACTGTGATAATGTCGAAGATATTGTATGTGGTACAACATAAATTTACGAATATTACGAAGAGGATGATTTTCGTGTAACTTCGTTGACCTTGAGAACTTCACCATAGGTAATTACATTGTCTGTGTATCCGCTAATCTTAAACATAAGCATTTTGCCAGAATTTTACCTTATAAACAAGTTTATTACTCATGTTAAAATTTAATTGCAACAACTGACAGGACTGTCAATTACTGAAACATAATTTTTCATAGGTATTGCTACTGCATTCAATTATTACAAAAATATTTGGAACGACTCATAAATTTACGGGGTGGTAAAAATGCTAAAAAAATATGCGATTTCGAGAAAAAGTTATTAAGAAATATTGTTGCTCTCGACGAGTTATATTACTGATTAAATTTAATGCACTTATTTCATTTACACCCTGTATATATATATATATATATATATATATATATATATATATATATATATATATATATATATATATATATATATATTATATGAGCCGTTGAAAGTAGTGTACTATGTCTATGACTATTAGAGAAGTGAAGTATTATACGTTATAACCAATAGATGTCACTAGTTGCTGGACTGCAAGCCACCAGTTCTGTTGCTGGTAAAAAAAATGACATCGTATGCTAATTGCACATATTTTTACAAAAAACGTGGCCTACAGTATTGATAACATTTTTAAACAAATATTATTATAAATGACGATTAAATGTTAGCGGTAAAAATAATAACATTAAAACACATTTATCTCCCAAACCAGTATATACAGTATTAATGCAAAAAAAAAACTGTACCTGCCATTACCACCCCTGAGCGGTGTGGTTTATACCGGCACCAACATATGGTTACACAACCAACCTTGCCATTACCACCCCTGGGAATAGGGAGCTAGCCTAACCCGAATTCCGCTCAGGTGCTGATCAACCCTAGTGGCTTTACTTCGGCCTTAGGGTCATAGTTACAAAACCAGGATAAAACTATCCCTGCCGTTACCATGCGATCAATCAGCGAAAACCCACGAAGCTAGCAATCGTGGACACATAGATCGCATTCCTGGTTACCCTTATAGCTCTCTCATCACACCTGGAGGCTCTACCGGGCACGACCGATCAACAAGGATAAAGGACAACGCAGTAAAATAAGAGAATAATTATACAAATCCGTATCTGCATTACTCTTGCTATCGTGGACTCAAAGTGTGTGTAAGACTCAACTCACCTGAATCACTACACAAATCAATCTCTACTATATCAATGTTCTCACACTGAAATCTAGACATAAACTGAAATAAAATACGTGAATATCAGTATCATTAAATGTAGCTCTTATCCAACAGCATCGATTACGTACCTAAAACCTAATTAGAGACAAAACATAATAAATTTAATAAAAATAATCTTACGCAAAATAATTACTGACGATATTGCATAATGCAACGAGACGAGACGAGATAAGGCCGTCGCGCACTTGGGCGAGGCGAAGCTAAGCGCGGCGAAGAGCCGTTTTTTCATTCAATATATTATTATGTGTATATGCGCACTTTGGCGAAGCGAAGAACAGAGCAGCGAAGCGACTTGCCGGAATACTTCGGGGAGAATATTTTTCTCTGCTCTTCTCTACTCTTCGCTTCGCTGAACTGAAGTGTGCGATAGCGCAGCGCAGCGCAGCTACCTGAATCAGAACGAATACGCCCGAGACACATTGAAAATAGCCGGTTTAGAATTAAATTTCACACGTTTCGTATCAAACAATACGTATAGGTTCTATGAAAATGTCAAACACAGAAGAGAAATTAGTTCTTCTGGTTTCAAAATATAAAGATCTGTACAATATCGGATGTGTCGAGTATTCTAATCAGACATTGAAAGACAACTGCTGGTTAGAAGTAACAGAAGAAATGAATATAACCGGTATAATATGCTATGTATTAAGTTTATTAATTGTAAATATAACAATGTACATTACAAAATGTTGAATTTTAAGCAATTCATTAAATATTTGATCCAATAGTTATGGATATGACAACTGAATATGTACTACTACTTAAAACAAAAAAAAACTAAATATATTATTATAAATAAAAATGAAGTCAATTAAAAAGGAGATTATCTATTTAGTTATACAATGTAAAAGAATTTTTCAAAAAATTTAGTTCTGAAAATTCCTTACATATTAAACGATTTCTATTGTACAAAATAGTATTGCAGACTCAACAAAAAAGGAGATTAACTACTTGGTTACAGAATGTAGTAGAATATATCAAAAATTTTAAACATTTTTTCGGTCTCTCTGTACAATGGAATTTTGCCACTGCACTGAACCTACGGATGAAACAAAATAATTTATAAATTTGTCTCCTATTGATAGTGCCTGCTATGTTGCGTGTCCTCCGAGCTGTCCATCTTTTGAAGCAAACGCGGAGGTTTCTCGTTGAAAACTGCTCGCAAGTGCGCGTCGGTTCTAAAAATGACTCTTCGCCGCTCTTCGCTTCGCCGCGCTGCGCCTCGCTCAAGTGCGCGACGGCCTATACGAGTATACGAGAGTACACTCGCCTCGTCGTGCATCACTATTCATAAATTGTTTGATGCGCAAAAAATTATAATGCTAGCGCATATTATATTTCATCGTTTTGATTCATTTTATTAGAAATAATTTATTGTTAAACAAATTTGAAATATGTTGTCATTAAAGAAACTCTATCATATATATATGCGCACACGGTACGTTGTCACTTCGTATACGGGAACTTGCTGACCGTTGTGACTTCATATATAACGTTGTGACTTCCGAAAATGGAAGTGACAACGTTTCCTATGTAATTTTATTTTTTTCTACCACTACAAGGCTAGACAAGTGTAAATACGAAAATTGTGTTGGAAGTCAAATATACCCCCAGTACCCTTAAATTTGTCACTTTAGTTCATGCGTTTACCGCTGGCGTTGTAATCGCTATTAGTGGCAGGTATACACAATGCGATGTTACTTCCGACGTGTATATAGCATTTGGAAGTACTTAGTCGCTTCCGAAACTTGGCAACAGTGTATTGTAGTATGTAACTGTAGTTATGTTTTCTCCAAAGATGAGTGGGACTGGAAAAACTATTTATATAATAAATTTTTATTAACAATATAAAAATAAAAAAACATCATATTAATAATGGGTGAAAAATTCACAAAAAAAATACCACTGTTATCTATAGCACATACGGAGTAGTTCTGTGAACTAATGATTATTTTTAACACATATTTAAAAATTTTAGCCAATAAGTATTAATAACAATTAAATTTTTTCTTATATATCAAAGTTTTTCATTTGTGATAATTTAATAAGTTTCTAAATTTCAATCGAGGTAATGCTGTTAAGATGATTAATTAGATTTTAACAACTTTTTGAAATTCTCGAGTAATAAGCAATAATATGTCAGGTGACAATTTAATTTTTTTGTCATATGTTATCATTTGCTATTGGTGAAAATTTTTGTGTTACTTAGGTTTGACAACTAATGCCCGCTTTCAAAAAGGTATGTTAGAAAAATATCAACTTGTTATAAATTTAAACAAATAGAAATAAATGTCACAAGTGACATTTTAATATTTTATAAAGTACAACTTAATTTGATTCAAGGAAAACTTTATTGTTATTAATTTTTGAACAGACGGTTATGAAACCGGACATAAGTTGCAAAAGTGCGGATATTAACTAATGCACAATAATATCTTGATAAGTAAAACCAATATCGTGAAATATATGTACAGATAAATATTAATTCTTAGCCAGGTGGTTCTTTAATTGACTGGTTAATTTTTTTTTTTCGTCACTAATAAGTATATGAGAGATCCCGCCAATCCACCTGCATAAGAAAGTAAGGTAACGTTTTCGGTCTAAAAATTCGATACTGAGTATTCAATGAATAAGAACGAATTAGTGTCCGCACAACAAGTTTTTACTATTTCTACGATGTTTTCTGTATGTAACATTTAGTTCTCCAACGATAATCTGGAAGTGGTACTTTACTTAAAGCTTTGAACAAATTTTCGTGAAATAAATATATAAAATTTAATTCAAAACTTTTCATGTTTGGTATTTAAAACTCGTCTAAAAATTGGAAATATCGTATTAGATGTTGATTGAACCGGAAGTGGTATTTCACTTGATACTCGACAAATTTTCGTGGAAAAATATATCAAAATACATCCCACAATTTTGTATTACATACTTTTCTATTTATTGGAATAATAAATTAGAATTTATCAACAGGAAGTAATACTTTATTGAATACTAAAATATAGAATTGACGGGCGATAATGTACCGGCCACATCAGGTTTATTTTTATAATATAAATTTATTGTATTATTGTTTTCAGAAAACACAATGTCTAAGAGTGATCGCAAAATATAAAAAAGGGAATAAACCATAGTTATTCCAGTAGAGTTTTAGCAAGTTTAGATTTCTTGTATTTTATTTCACAGTTTTATCACTTATTTTCTAAGGTAAATTGGTAACTTATGTTTGCAGGATTGGGTAAATAATAGTAATTTTGAAACGTGTGACACTGATTATTTCGCGGAAAATTATGTATATTCTAAAGATGAATAAACAATTTTGAATACACGAAAAAACCGCTCCAAACCACTCAAGTTCAATTCTGAGTAGTCAGTGAAAATGTATGTATTATGGGCTAATAAATGCTCTAATATCAAATTTTGGACTATTACATTTACGTTTTTAATTAAAATTTTGGTGACGTAGTGCCAACCTTGTTATTGAGTAAAAAGATTTTTTTTAAAAAATAAGGTCAGAGAATTTAAAATTCTGGTTCTCCGATTTTTGATGTTACTTTTACGGTTAATTTCATACCTGGCCATAAAGTTTTACGTAATAAATGTAATAGCCCAAAATACTGTATAACAGCACTTAATAAGCCCGTAAGTCGTACATTATTCCAGGCTACTTAGAGAAAACTAGTAATTTTTTTTTATCTAATTCCGTTTTAAAACTTTGAGTTTTACCTAACCTTTTGACGTTATGCGTCTGTAGCAAAGCACTCAAAATAGTTCGTTAATAGTTTATTTGAGTGCTGTAATAGACTAATACAATTTATTTTTATAAGGGTGGTAGATAAGAATGTCAAATAATAACAAATGTCAAATCTCAATAAATGAACGAAGACAAACGTTTGTTAAGAATTTTATTTTACGTAATTTTGAATATAAAACTAAGAATAAGAAGAAGACAAGAAATAGAGTAGTAAAGTTAAAAAGGAAAAGAAAATATTGGATGGTTTTACAAAAATGACAGCTTTGATATATGAATTTTCAAAGTCACATCAATACCACGAAATGATAAAATTTCCTAAATTTTGACATTACTATTTTTTATTAAAAAATCTGGTTTGGCCAACATAATACCTCCCGCCATTTACAGCCCGAGTCACAAAAAAGATTAAGTTAATCCTTATTTTTGGATTAGCGAATTTTACTCTAATTTTGGCGGTTTATTTATTAAAATATAGTCTAATCTAATCCAAGTAACTACCTTTTTTTAAAACCCCTCAACAATATTAAATCCCAATTACAGAGTGTGTTCACATTCACACATATCCATGCACACATGCATGGAATTCGAACCCAGAGCCCCGAGGGCACTCATGACATGAGGCGTTGCTCTAACCATTATGTCACCGGAACTATAATAAAATGAAGATTAAATTTTAAATACCGGGATAGAATTGAATTCACTAATCCATAAATGAATATTAGCTTAAACATTTTTGTGAATCGTTAATTTTTATTAATCTAAATACATACCTACATATTTACTTATGCTGGAAACTGTATTGAATTCCTTTTCTATTCTTCTATTAATTTTTTTCTTTTTAAAACGTTACTACTATTATTTTGAAATGATTAGTTCTTTGATAGTGACATTTATCTGTTAGTTACTACATTTGAATAACTGCATTTTGTTTGTTTAAAGCGTAGACTCTGGGATTTAAATTATAGATAATTTTATAAATTTATCCATAAAATGTATAGAAAAAGTATTAACGCAAATCTATAGAAAATTTAATAATCTTTAATTTTTATAATAACATTAATCTCTAAAAAATAACATTTAAGGGTATTTTTCGAAGAAAAACTATTTTGAGCTTCTAGTAAAGTGCCATTTCCGGTTATCCGATTTTCAAGAAAATCTAATGGGCTTTTTCCATTACAGAAAAAGTTTGGAATGCAAGGTTTCAAAATTTTCTGAATGATAGTATTTGAGTTAAAATGGAGGATCCATACACACAGACATCATCGTGAAAATGTGATTTTTAGCACGATCCCTATACCTCCCTTACCAACTGTAGCGGGAGATAAAAATGCATAAAAGCGCAAAATACAAAAAATAGTACAAAGAACTCAAGACATAATTGTCGATTTACGTAACTGAGTTATGTAAAAAAAAATTCTTTACGTTGCATAAAATAATTAAATTCCTTTATTTTCACGGCAGCACTTTGGTAAATTGATTTTCAAATATGTATATTGGCTGTCATAGAAAAAACTAAAATTTTGTGCATTTTTTAAGTTATTTTAGCGGAATTAGATAAAGTTTTGTACATAACGCATTACGAAAACGTGATATTGTCGATTCACATAATTTGCAAAACCCGCTTTGCTCGTTTTGGCAAATATTGTGTTCATCAAACAATATCACTCTTTTCATAACGGATTATGTAAATAAGTAATATTTAAAAAAATATAATAGATCAAATTCAATAATAGGGCACCTAACTAGCATACGAGTACAATTTTTTTTTAACTCAGAAATGAACTTGCATGATTTGGTGCGATTCCGCAGACTTGCAGCTAATCCAACAAAATTATGATTTTTTAAACAAAGATAATAGTTCAAAAATCGCTAATTATGGCGCTTCGTTAACACAGAGTGAGACCTTATTCATCATGTACTTTATTTGATGTTTTGCTGATATGTGATTTGGCTGACATGAAATTTGGCTACGTTGCGGAAGTCAGTCATACGTTTCAATATCTTGTACACAATTACTGTGATGGAAGTGACTTTGTATTTTAAGTATGTACAATTGTATATTAATTTTTAAAATAATATTTTGTTACCCCTCTTTTGAAAACCTTAATATAGAAGTTCCCCTAAGTCTATATATATGTAATTTTTAATAATATATATCCATTAATTAACATGGAAGTCAGGACGCCTTATAAACTTCACGGAAGTGACTCCTTAACAAATGCCAATATATATATATATATATATATATATATATATATATATATATATATATATATATATATATATATATATATATTCAGTACTGTAACCATTAATGTTTAATAAAGAGAATCATTTGAAAGAGCATCCTCTTCCTACTCGCCTGTATTGTAAGCGGGACTTACTCTTGTCGTAATGCTAAGCTCGGCAACATAGAGCTCCTGCCTGACAATGCGGAACATTCTGGCGGTCGCGGCAACGAGGAAGAAAAGGAAAAACAAACGCGAAGAGATTTTTGAAAATCCGGCCGCGCTGGCGAGTAACAAATGCCAGCGCGACGGCAACGGGCAAAAATAAAATAAATTGTTTTGTGCAGAATGCCAACGCGCTATGACAAATGTTCGCTCTGGTCCTCCTCCTCGGATCCGAGCGAGATCAATATTGTGCTACAGCATCTTTATTAAAGAATGAGTTACAATGCTCTAGCATAGCAAAGCGAAACCAGCTATCTAAACGGGAAGTGGCAGTGGGACATTCATTTTGTTGTGATTTTCATTTATGTATTTACTCGGCATGGAATTCTAACATTTTTATGTTTCTGTTTGGATTTCAATGCCTTATGGTTTACGTTAATGTAGTTTTAACAATGATGTGCTACTTTTTTTGCGAAAGCTACTTTTAAAATTCAATCATATCTCTGACTCTTTTTCAATGACTTATTTTGTATGATCATCTCAATCTTTCATCAATTTCTGTGAGTTTAGTGGATTTACATAGTAGAAGTTGGCTATGATATAGTTTCTTTAATGACAACATATTTCAAATTTGTTTAACAATATATAAATATATATATATATATATATATATATATATATATATATATATATATATATATATATATATATATATATATATATATATATATATATATATATATATATATATATATATATATATAGAAAAGTGAAATTCACAGGTAAGCAGTCAGGATGATGATTAATTTTGAATAAAACTCTTTTAAGTTATTATCAAGCTTTCGGAATACTTTATTCCATCCTCAGGATAACTACAAAAACGGTTACAATGATCATAAACCACATGTTAAAAAATGTGCACAGTAAGTACTTACTACTTTTTGAGGTTATAATTTAAACAAAGCAGTCGTAAGAACAAAAAATGGTTGTGTTATGACATAAATTAGTAACATTTTTAATTTAGATCACGATTAATAAGTGAACTATGTTGATATGTGAAAAGCGATGGGAAGAGATTTAGAACAGATGATGTCAAAACGATAAAACAATCACTAACGTGAGAGAACAATTTTGTTAATAACCAACATGTTCGAACTAATGAACAAAATTAGCAACAAGTTAAATTATGTTCTTAAGTATCGAGATTTACATCGGTCTAACATTACTTTAAATTCCACCTGATTTTAATTTTGAATTATATTATTTTTCCCGCTTACATTTCTTCTTCTTTGTAAACTTAACTTGTTGCTAATTTTGTTCATTAGTTCGAACATGTTGGTTATTAACAAAATTGTTCTCTCACGTTAGTGATTGTTTTATCGTTTTGACATCATCTGTTCTAAATCTCTTCCCATCGCTTTTCACATATCAACATAGTTCACTTATTAATCGTGATCTAAATTAAAAATGTTACTAATTTATGTCATAACACAACCATTTTTTGTTCTTACGACTGCTTTGTTTAAATTATAACCTCAAAAAGTAGTAAGTACTTACTGTGCACATTTTTTAACATGTGGTTTATGATCATTGTAACCGTTTTTGTAGTTATCCTGAGGATGGAATAAAGTATTCCGAAAGCTTGATAATAACTTAAAAGAGTTTTATTCAAAATTAATCATCATCCTGACTGCTTACCTGTGAATTTCACTTTTCTACCTAACTGGTCAGTCGTGATCATACCTACTTATATATATATATATATATATATATATATATATATATATATATATATATATATATATATACATATATATACGGGTGGAAACGAACCGTTCGGCATACAGACCTGCTGCTAAAACCGCGTTTTGTCCCACTTCACCATAAATCAACAACTAATTCAGAATTAGAATACATATTTTTAACAAGAACACAGCAAAAATCACTTGTCACTAACACTTCTTAGAATAATGAAATATTTTATGTACCTATTACACAATTATTTTCGGTGCAAATGGTATTTAATTTAATTATTAAGAATAATTTAATTTAATTATTAATAATACAACTAATTTTGAATGTATTTTTGATAAACATATTTTTAATGAAATATGAATTACAACAGCAGTAAAAAAAAGTTTCCTTAAGAAAAATCGAATTTTTCTTTTTCGAATTTTAAAAAAATTCTTTCAATTTCGTAATCTACACATGTCATACTACTCACCCTTAAATTTATGACATTAAGTTCGTTTCCACCCTATATATATATATATATATATATATATATATATATATATATATATATATATATATATATATATATATATATATATATATATATATATATATACTGGCTGTTTCCTTTAAAAGAACCAGCGCTTTTTTGGGCGAACTAACAAATTTAGAGAAAAATGTTTTATACCAAAAATGATCAATAATAAAAGTATGAGAGAAAAATGGTATTAAAAACTAGAAATAATGTAATAAATAATCTGGTGTGGCCAACACAATACTTCCCGCCATTTGCAGCCCAAGTCACAAAAAAGATTAATTTAATCTTTATTTTTGGATTACGAATTTTACTCTAATTTTGACAGTTTATTTCTTAAAATTTAAAATATAGTCTAATCTAATCCAAGTAACTACCTTCTTTTTACACCTTTCAACAGGATTAAATTCCAATTACAGACTGGGTTCACATTCACACAAATCCATGCCTTAGTGGGATACGAACCCAGAGCCTTCAGGGCACTCATGACATGAGGCGTTCCTCTAACCATTGAGCCACCGAAGCTAAAGAATAGAATTCACTAATCCAAAAATAGGGATTAGCTTAAACATTTTTGTGAATCATTAATTTTTATTAATCTAAATACATACCTACAAATTTACTTATGCTGGAAACTGTATTGAATTCCTTTTCTATTGTTCTACTTACTTTTTTCTTTTTAACACGTTACTAATATTACTTTGAAATGATTAGTCCTTTGATAGTGATATTTATCTGTCAGTTATATACATTTGAATAACTGCGTTTTGTTTGTTTAAAGCATATAGTCTTTGGGATTTAAATTATAGATTTTATAAATTTATCCATAAAATATATAGAAAAATATTAATGCAAATCTATAGAAAATTTAATAATCTTTAATTTTTATAATAACATTAATCTCGAAAAAATAACATTTAAAGGTATTTTTCGAGGAAAAACTATTTTGAGCATCTAGTACTGCCATTTCCGGTTAACCGATTTACACTAAAATCTAAATGGCTCTTTCCATTATAGAAAAAGTTCTAAATACAAAGTTTCAAAATTTTCTGAATGATAGTATTTGAGTTAGAGTGGAGGATCCACACACACAGACATCATCGTGAAAATGTTAAAATTGAATTCTAGGGACCTTAAAACGTGGTCTTTTACCAAAATCTCGATTTGCGATTTTTAGCATGATCCCTATACTTCCCTTACAAAGGGTAGCGGAAGGTAAAAATTGTAACCAAAAGAAACAAATGTAAAGCTTGTCATTGTCATGTTTGTTTAGTGTCTGCAATTATTATTGGTTATTTGCTATAGCAATGTAGATAGGAACTTTGTTACAAAATTGGAGTTGTTAATGAAAACTATAAATGCATGATTTAAAATTTGACTCTAATGTGTGATTTAAAATGAAAAAGCCATAAACGTATAAATAGTCGTACATAATATCATTATTCCAAAGTATTAGTAATTTTATGTGTACATCAATATATCTACATTTGTTATTATAGTAATTTACCTAATAGGAGTGAACTACTGGGTATTTACTATTATGCGAATAATTGCTACAGGTATTATAATATTATGAAGCTTTTTGTGTATCGCTATGAAATATTAATTCGTTAATGAATGGATTATATTATGAAACTTGACGAATAATAACAACACATAGAATTATTTGCCTTTTGTTTCTATGTATATAAACAAAATGTATCAATATTGATGACCAATAAAAGCTAATACTAAATATGTGTAATTATTCAATTGTTCCTAACAATATAATAGGAATGTTTACATTAATATCATAATAGATTTAATATGTATTCACATAATTTATTAACGAATTGTATAAACAAATTAATTAAACAATTTCCATGGGAGAAATTTCAATAAAATAAATAAATTCCTGGAATCCATAGCAGGATCGATTGCAGGACAGTAATATATTTTACAAAGTGTTCCAGTCTACTCAAAAACCGTCCATTTGGTTTTATTTGTGTTTCAATTTTCCCGAACAGTTGCACGCCCACTTCAATGTTTCTATTTTTCATTTATATGGGTCGACAATCCATTGATCGGTTAGAAGCAATCACCAACGCAATAAAAAGCACAATAGTAAGACCCGCAGGTGCATATACAGCGCGAATAAATCCACTTTATACGATACTTTGCAAAAAAACTCAAAAGAGAGACAGGTTTTAACAAACCTACTGCAACTACTATTTAAAGGATTTTTTATGAACATTATTATTGTATTTTCTCAAAAATGCATATATTTTACATAGGTGAAAATTATCGCTATTCAATATATTTTTTAACGACGGGAAAGCACGTGGTTTCGAATGCGGGTCAGGTTGGGAATTTTTCTCTAGATTTTTCTCGATTGGCCTTGATCAGTATCTATTCCCGTTACCTTTCCAAGTTGGACACAATTAAATTGGCATACCTTAGCTATACTAAAAATGAACAAGCAAACGACGCACGTCATCAATAAATATTACTAGATAATGACGTCACTTATTACTACGTTTACATGGGGTACTAATTTATTCTAGAAAATGCAATGCGTGTTGCAAAACTTACTGTAAACAAATATTTTTATATTCCCTAAAAAGAATAAGGATTGACTTAGAAATAAAGGTAAATTTCATTAATATATATACGTTTCTTAATACTAGTATTTTTTATTTCTTCTTTTTTAAAAAATAAATAACACCCAATAATTTCTAAAAGTTATATTTTATTTTATAAGGTTTTTTAGGTTGATGACATGCGTCTTCTGCTTATTCATTTTTAGTATATCGGACACGGGCCTGCGCTGAGTTGTCTGGGAATACATGGAGTTACCGAAATACATATACATACAAACACACCAGTGGCGGTGCGTCAGATGAGGCAGGTGAGGCCAGGCCTCACCTCTTAAATTCAAAACATTTGTAAAATTTTATATTTTATTTATCATTTAAAATGTATTGAAATAATACTAATCTACAATATTTGAACTCATAAACAATCATTGTTACTATAATATGCCAAATAACCATGCAAATGGTGTTATTTCCACGCGAATTTACACATAGAGGCCAAATTATACTGTCCTCATGGACAATAATAGCGCAATACATAAGTGCGAGTGAGACGGAACGACTTTACCCTCTCTACGCTCTACATCTACACTACTGCAGATGAGCCAAGCGATGAGTTGGCCTCTCTCGTTCCGAGCAGAGGGCACATAAGCGCTTACAACAGAAA
Source organism: Harpalus rubripes (assembly GCA_963082715.1). Taxonomy (NCBI): domain Eukaryota; kingdom Metazoa; phylum Arthropoda; class Insecta; order Coleoptera; family Carabidae; genus Harpalus; species Harpalus rubripes. The sequence goes on from OY720448.1 coordinate 86,458,804, forward strand.
ATGCTTGTTTCAAACAAGTATATTTGTATTATTTTCAATTAGTTTTTGTAAAAACGGTTTAATAATTACTATTGTTACTGTTATTATTTATTTGTTTTCATAAATTTGAAACCATTATTTATTTCTATTTTAATTGTACCTACTGTTACTTGTCACAGTTATTTAATTTAAACATTTATACACAAAAACAATAATAAATCATGTATTGTAGAAATATACAAATATCAACAACCTAGAGACAAAACAACAGTTCGAACTACTTACAACAATAGGAATAATCTAATAGAATTGTTAAGAAAAAAGTTAAATAAATAAATAAATCATTACAATGATTACTTTTGCATCTAATATTTTCTTTATTAGTCCTTTTGAATTATATAAATATAAAAAATATAATCTTTCAAGCACAAAATAGCAAGATAAAAGCATCGGAATAATAGGTGAGGTTGAGAATTCTTGGCCTCGGTTGAGTGGTGGGGAGAACCCACAAGCTGCTGCTTGGGCTTTACGCTACCCGCTACACGCTCACGCCGTACATCTAGCCAGCTAGCTATTATACTAAGTAATATAATATATATTAATTTAATGCAATATTGTATTTTTAGATTTTATCCTCACATCTCGCATCATAATTATAATTCAATTACTAAATGTCTTCTAATGAATTCGTAAATTTTATTGGAAAAATAAGGATGCAGATAAAAATTTATTGGTAGCTTTAAAATCGCAAAAGAAATATAAACTTAAAAATATTTTTTAATATTTAAGACTGACAATGTTACTTTTGTTATAGAATGTTTCTTAATTTTATGTTAATATTTTATTTAAATGAATTATTTATGTAACTGTTTTCTTACAATAAAATAAATTATTAGTTTTTGACTTTTAACCGATTTTATTTTTTAAGAATTTGTTAAATGTGTTTTATTGTAAAGAACTCTATATTATCTTACGTTGCATTAAACACGTTTGACCTTGAAAATTTTAAAAAAATCGCCTGCGGCGCATTTTTTCTCACAAATTTTAAATCCATCGATATGTCCCGTATTGTGATATTATAAATGTGGCCTCACCTCACTCTAAATGCACGCACCGCCACTGAAACACACATACCTTCAATGGCGTTTAATAGGACCAGTCACATATATTTATTTATTTAATTATTCATTTAACAAATCAACCCAACGACATACAAGATCCCAATTACAGGGCGATTATATAAAATACTAAAGTAAACATAAATGAATTGAAACAGTAAATAATTGAAAAACATATAAATAATTTACAAGTAACTTAATTTGAAAAATACTTTATTAATATGCGCTTGACCTTTGATAAGGAGTCGCCAAATATGACAATGTCATGATATATTTACAGAGTTTAGATGCAGTTTTCAAACGGTTTTCAAAACGTTTTAGTTTAAAAATGCCATGGATACAGTGTCAAAATAGTTTTCAATTATCTCAAACCAAAACTTTCAACCGGTTTAAAACTACACATGTAAACACTTAAAATTCAGTTTCGACATTGCACATGCATCCATAGCATAACGTTTCTGTCCCTATGTGTTACTAACCTACAAATAAACTGACAGTTATGTAGTTTTAGTGCGTAGTGGTACGAAGTACAAAAATAATTGGAACAATGTGCAAATGAAGAATTTGGAGTAAAGAGGATCTGTCACTTACATCAGCAAAATGCGCATGCGCCGAGACTGTTTTCAAATCAATCTGTAAACCTGTTTTGAAAATTGCATGTGAACAGTTTTGCGTAATTTTGGCTGAAAACTGAAATCATTTTTAAAACTGCATGTAAACGTATTAATTGTTATATGCTACACATGTTGTAGGCAATAATCTAGCGTAGAGCGGACAAATCACAATACAAGCTATAGTGTAGTAGTTTTACTGAAAGATCGACAATTTATAATTACAAATTCAAGATATTTGTAATGTTCTTACAATGAGTCCGTTATATGTTAATTTTGTGTCAAATATAATATAAGAGAATACAATCATAAATCGATTTGATATTTTTAAAAAAATTGTCATCCACATACACAAATATTTGAGATTGTTGAACACAACTGCCTCATTAATAAAAAGGTTCAATAACAGTAGGCCCAAGTTTGATCCTTGAGAGAGGTAGCAATGAACGGATTTGATTTAAAGTTATTAAAATGCATGATCTCTGCGGTACGATTTGAGAAAATGAAGGTCTTCTGCAAAGTGAAAATATTTGCCAAGTTTTTCCAGAAGCACATTATGGTTTACACTGTCGAAAGCTTTTTTAAAATCTGTATATATCACATCAACTTGAGCGTTGTCACGTAGAGAATTAAAAGTGAATTCAGTAAGGTTTATGTACATTCTGAGTGCTTTCCGTCACAAAAAAATGTTAACAAATCAATTGAACAAAATTTTTATGTTTGTTCAGTAAAATATGTATCAAGAAACATAATTGAAAACAGCATGTCATTAATAGGAGATTAATTACTTCTTAAAGCGTAACTCGACAATTATAATTTAGCACGATTTACACATGTCCGCGTAGCTACAGTCTGCGCATTTTAAAAGGGACAAATACTAGTAAAATAAATGAAACTATGGACCCTATTCTGTAACTCAGTAGTTAATTTTTAGCCACTGGTTAAAATTTTTATCCAATAGTTATTGATTTGACAACTAAAAATCTCTTTTTACCTCCCGTTATACCGTAGGTTATCGGTTCAAAAATTCGATGGTGAGTTTTCAGTGAATAAGCACGAATTAGTGTCCCCACATCACGTTTTTACTATTTTTAAGATGTGTGTGTGTGTGTGTGTGTGTGTGTGTGTGTGTGTGTGTGTGTGTGTGTGTGTGTGTGTGTGTGTGTGTGTGTGTGTGTGTGTGTGTGTGTGTGTGTGTGTGTATGTGTGTGTGTGTGTGTGTGTGTGTGTGTGTGTGTGCATGTGTATGTGTGTGTGTGTGCATGTGAGTGTGTGTGTGCGTATCCGCGTGTGTGCGTGTGTGCTTGTGTGCGTGTGTGCGTGTGTGCGTGTGCGTGTGAAGATTTTTTCGTCCACGGTAACTCTTATAAAAAAACTCCGTATTTAAGCTTTCTGCATTCATATAAAGAGTTGATTAAATTTTGGGTAAAATTGAATAACTAAGTGACTATTTACTTGAAGACCGTAACAGGTTTTAATGAAAAACTATATTAAATTATAATCCAAAACATTTCAGTTTTAGTATTCAAGACTTTTACATCAAAGGGAACAACATATTAGATTTTGGCTAAAATTAATAAACCAGAAGTGATACTTTACTTGTAGCTCTGAACAGATTTCCGTGAAAAATATATTATGATATACTCCAAAACTTGTGAAATTTAGTATTTAAGACTTTTACATGCAGTGGAACAACATATTAAATTTTGGCTAAAATTGATAATTTGGAAGTGATACTTTACTTGAAGCTCTCATCAGATTATATATTCCAAAACTTTTCAAATTTCGTATTTAAGATTTTTATATTATTGAGAACGACATGTTACATTTTTTCTAAAATTGATAAACCGAAAGTGATACTTTACTTTACGCTGTGAACAGATTTTCGTGAAAAATATAATAGGATAGATTCCAAAACTTGTCAAATTTAGTAATTAAGACTTTTGTGTAAAGGGGAGAAATATATTAGATTTTGGATACAACTGATAAACCGGAAATAATACTTTATTTGAAGCTCTGAAAAGATTTTTGTGAAAAATATATTGATATATTCCAAAACTTGTTATATTTAGTATTTCAGACTTTTATGTGAAGGAAAGCAACATATTAGATTTTGGCTAAAATTGATAAACCGGAAGTGATATTTTATTTGAATCTCTGAACAGATTTTCGTGAAAAATAAATTGATACAATCCAAAACTTTTCAAATTTGGTATTTATCATATTTCAACTATACCTGTGTATATGATAAACCGGAAGTGGTACTTAATTTGGAGCTTTTAACATATTTTCGAGGAAAAACATAATAAAGTATAATCAAAATTTGGTATTATAGACTTTTCTAATTATTAGAACAACAAATTAGATATTGTTTACATACGATCAACCAGAAATGATACTTTACTTAAAGCTCATTGCTATTTCAAACATGGAATTGACGGGAGGTCATGTGTTGGCCACATCAGATTTTTTGTTATGTCAACATATTTGATTGGTTAAAAAATTTAACCAGTGGTTAATAGCTATTAACATACCTAGGAATGTTATGCACATCATAACTTCCGCAGATGTAAATTTGAAATCCGAGCTCGCAGAGCGAGGATTTTAAGACATCTAAGGCTTGTTATGATTAATAACATCCGTGGTTTGTTGAATAGTTTATCGGTTTCAGAAAATTAAGACATTATTGATAAATATCATTTCTTGAAATTCTCTCATTAATGCTACTTTCAGATTGCTATGGTTAACAGAACAATTATTTTGACATATGTCAATATGACAAATATTCAAATTATGTGCTTCATTCCTCAAGTTTATTACTTTAGAATAAAGTAGACCGTATTTAGAACGATAGGCTAACGTTATCTGTATGTATTAATGAAAAGCATTATATTTTCATTTTATTTTCATTTTGTAGACCGTTGTTGACAAGTCAGTATGGTAATAATATTACCATACAGATACAGTTATTTATTATTACTTAGTTACCAGCCTACTTTTGTACATGTAAACAATGGAATAATATCCTGAAACCGGTAAAAATATTGACCACTGAGATACAGAATAGGCCCCTATAATTGTTAATTATAAATATTGTCAATAATTGAATTAAAAGAATATCTACACCTGCAAAATTATATTACTTATAATTATTCTTTGTGAAATACACAAAGCAGACATATTTATTTAGCATGTAGAGTTTTGCGATGTTTGTATTTAAATTTGTTTTCATACGTATATAGGTACTGCCATTTCTTTCCTGCTTATGAAATAATTTTCTTCGTAAAATCAAATAATCATTTCGTTAATTCTGTTATTTCAATAACTAAATACAAGAAACACATTCTAGGTATACATAAATTGTTGTTTTTTCAAAAATTTTCACTTATTTTTATTGGTTGTTCAGAATTGTTCTACTTTCTATGATTTAATACTTCTTTTTTATTAGTTATGAAATTATTGCCAATTTCTCATGATGAAACATCTTGGAAACACAAACTTCATTTTTGATGAAGGCCGTAAAACTAATTGTCCCAGTTTTCCAGTTAGGTAACATTGTTAGAGAGATGGATCGGTCCATTTTTAATGGTAATGTGATTTACTGGCCGCAACTGACCTTGACCGTCATACGGGGGCGAATCGGCAGACGCCGACAGCGGTTCGAATCCCGCTGGACATCTAACAAGCTCTATTCAATTTGCTATTGGTCAGGCATGCTTGCATGTATGTACTATATGGCTCTGCTGCTCCACAAGTACTTCTGATTGTGATAATCAATTTATAGTCGTGGTATTTACAGTACGGACTGATTTTTAACTTCGGTCTTATTGAGAAGATAATTAAATGAATAGCTCTACGTTGTATAATACAATGTCTGTTTTGAGGGAGAATTTAACGATTTCTGTTGATAATTTTTTTCTCATCAGAGACTCAAAATTCCAATATTTGTTTTAATATTATTTGTCTCGTAACATTTTATAGGGTGTTTTTATTTATTTGGGTGAAGCAAGGCCACACGAGAATATAGGCCTGAATGCTTATCCCTGCTCAATGCGTCATATCAAATTATACGGGCAGCGCGCTAATCTAGACCTATAAAAACAGTAGAGTTACAGCAGTGAATTTATTTTTTTCCCTTGGAAAATTCCCGGAAATTCCTCCAACCGCGATTTTTGGGAAGAATTTTTGTTTTACTTTTTTCCCGGATTTTTTTTTTTGTAAATATCCCGTGAATATACAAGTTGTTATAAATAATTATTAAATATATAACATTGTTCATTATTTCGAGTAATTTAAGTTTCCTTCAATATAAATTGTTACTTGGTTAATTTTTTTTAAGTAAATATAAGTATTTGTGAAATTTAGTACGATGCTTTAGAATTACTCATTTAAGGTTTTATGAATTTTGCACCTTTACTATATACAGGATGTAATTGAAATAAGTGCATTAAATTTAACCAGTAATGTAACTCGACGAGAGCAACAATATTTCTTAATGTTATAAATGACGATTAAATGTTAGCGCTGAAAATTAGAATATTAAAACACATTTATCACCCAAACCGGTATATACAGTATTAACACAAAAATAATAACAAATATAGATGACCGTCGCCTGGCCGAACTCGGTCACGCGGAATCCTCCTTCAAGCCGTGATTATTTCTGTAAAAGAATTAACACATGAGAAATACTCAGTGAGGAGGCAATCATTTACAAAAGGTTCAGGCATTCACACACCGTACACACATGTTGGCAACTACGGGCAGTACCGCCAGTTACTACGGAACCTCTGCCGCTTCGGTGGTGATCCGGGAACACATCCACAGAGATCACTACAGCCCAAACTGCTGCTAACGTTGGCGACCCAGAAGCGGGTCACTACAGCCTTTCCCTGCTGCTGCCGCTGGCGACCCCCGGGTCCACACGGGCGGCCACTACGGAACCTCTGCCGCTTCGGTGGTGATCCGGGAACACATCCACAGGGATCACTACAGCCCTAACTGCTGCTACCGTTGGCGACCCAGAAGCGGGTCACTACAGCCTTTCCCTGCTGCTGCCGCTGGCGACCCCCGGGTCCACACGGGCGGCCACTACGGAACCTCTGCCGCTTCGGTGGTGATCCGGGAACACATCCACAGGGATCACTACAGCCCTAACTGCTGCTACCGTTGGCGACCCAGAAGCGGGTCACTACAGGTCTCCCTTCTGCTACCGTTGGCGACCCTCGGGTTCACACGATGCGGCCACTACAGTACCCAGTACTGCTCACACGCACACTCGCAATCATACACACGCTAGATTAACTCTCTCACCTGAACCACTTTAATATCGATGTTCTCACACTGAAATCTAGAAATAAACTGAAATAAAATACGTGAATACCAGAATCATTAAATGTAGCTCTTATCCAACAGCATCGGTTACGTACCTAAATAGCTAATTAGAGATAAAACATAATAAATTTAATAAAAATAATCTTACGCAAAATAATATCTGTGACATTAATAACTTTTTTTTCTAAGTCTTTTAGATTTTGTGTTAAAATTCTTTAAAGATTTGCTGCATATTTCGGCGCGCGCTCATGGAGAACAAATGACAGCTGTCGTATTCAAGTGGGATACAAACAGCTCAAAAATCGTCGGTTATCGGTTACACTTGCAGACACAGTAATTAATAAACGAATCAACGGAAATAACATTTATTATTAATTAATTCGTAATAGTACAATTTTTAAAATAAAGAAATTTAAATTTTGGATAACAAAATTATAAAGTTGTGTATTAAACCAGACTTTTTAATCACCTGCGAATAGTAGAAGACAAGGAGGGGCGAGGTGAGGTAACGACAGGAAGAGCAAAAGCATAGTTATTAGGCTATGAGATGATTATTTATCGTCGATAAATCATAATCATTAAATACGTTATTCAAAAAATGTAAGTACAAACTTTTGTCCATCTAAAAGAGGTACTTGAGTACCAATAATTAGTCGTCCATTTATTGTTCCCGCTCAAATATGTTTTAATGAAAATTTTTACAGCATTTTCGTCTGTCGAGATGTGTATTGTACATAATAAATATACCTTCCCAAGTAAATTCAGTCTCATTCATGAACATTATGAGCCATTCCCAAAATCGAAGTCTGTTATGTGCTGAAAACAGAACTTTTTGCACATGTTATGGATATAACTGTTGCTTTTTTTAAAATTGTCATATGTGACACTCCGTATTGTGATGTTATAAAGATGTAAAAGATTAACAAATGTGCGAATATTAAGAACAGAATGATTTGGTGATGATTTGGAAACGCTCCGTGTAAATGCGTTGGCAACTCCATGACACAGTCTTTATGTCAACCGTGATGTCAAGTAAAATGTAGTACAGATACGAGTAAAAAAATAAATAAACCATAGGTAAGTAATTACAATGTCTGTGTACTCTCATTTTGACAGAATTTTACCTTATAAACAAGTTTATTACTAATGTCAAAATTTAATTGCAACAATTGACAGGACTGTCAATTGCTAAAACAAAATTTTCATAGCTAGTGCTACTGCATTCAATTATCACAAAAATATTTGGAACGACTCGTCAATTTACGGGGTGGTAAAAATGCTAAAAAAATATGCGATTTCCAGAAAAAGTTATTAAGAAATATTGTTGCTCTCGCCGAGTTATATTACTGGTTAAATTCAATGCACTTATTTCATTTACACCCTGTATAAGAAGTATGAAAATATATTGAATATTTAAAATATGGGGGAGTATTTTTTAATAGTTCATACAGAGTCGCTCTACTCGTATATATATATATATATATATATATATATATATATATATATATATATATATATATATATATATATATATATATATTTATTTATTTATTTCTTTTACCATAATTTCACTGAAAAATAAAACAAAATAAACGTACAGTTACAATTTTTATTCATATTTGAAATTCCTTGGGTAATTTCCCGAAGGATACTTTTTTGGAAATTCCTCGGGAAATTACCTTAAAAAATCTTTAAATTTCGGGAATTGACCCATCTCTAAGCGCAGCACGGAACGTCAAATTTCGATTGTTTTGTTTTGAAGGATATTGCAAAAATGGTTTTAAAATGCTTTGTACCAATGTGCAGGACCAATTACGGAAACATGGCTAAATTGATATATCTGACATTAGAGAAATTAGAAGCTAAACAAGTTTTCCTAATATATGGTGAATGTATATCATGCAGAACATCAAATTTTGTTACGAATTTTTTTTTAGAGATATTTAGCAACATTTTACTAAATAATTATAGAAAAAGAACAAATTTGTAATAAAAAGCCGTTGAACATAAAAATAAATTAGCGAGCACATAAATATATTTTATTTCAAAGTAATGGTTATTCTAAACATATAATATGTATACCTTATGTAGGTTATTCATTTTTAGTTTCATTATTATAATTTTCAAATTATGTTCTGTTATATTATTTTCATTTGTTAGCTCCAGATTTTAATGCACGCGAGGCGAGACGTTTCGTTTCCGGATCTGAAATCTCGATATCGCTCTCGTTCTCGCACAATATTTGGGTCTCGTCTCGTTCTCGCGAGAGTCTCGCTGTAAAAAAAGTCCTTGCGCACTACGTATTTACCTCGGTATTTACGTATTAGTTGAACTACAAAACACAAGTTCGCACCAATCGTTCCGTCTTCAGTGTATTTACAGTCATATAACTATAATAAAGAGACGAAACACTAAATTCTAGTCACCAAATTATTTCAATACGAACATCTGTTAATATATTCTGTCATAAGTAAAACTAAATAAACATTTAAAAAAATATTTTTCCTACAACCGTGCGTGAAAAGTACTTTTCACGCACTCATTACAGTGTGTAAAGTGTCACTTTTCAAGCACTAGTGCGTGAAAAGTACTTTTCACGCACTAGTGCTTGAAAAGTAAATACGCGTTGCTAGGCAACAGTAAAATTCGGCTAATTTGCCTGTCAAGTATATAATTAGGTAGTAAATAATAATGAAAGTAATAAAATTTATTAAGAAATATGAATATACACTGTAAATGAAACAAATCTAATATTTTTTTAACAGATTGAGTACTAATCTAATTTTTAAGAATATTAACATTTTTTTGACATGTACAATTTGTACATTATAAAAGACTAATCATCGTCTGTCTGAGATTCTTCCATGTGTTTAAGTTACATTTTGTGTAGTGTTATGAGAAAGAGTACAAACAGTATTTGAAGCTGCTGGATGCCTGTACACTAAGTATTATGAGACACATCAATACCATTTCGGTTGTAGGAAAAATGTTGTATGCAACACGTGTGTAAAATAGTATTTTTTGTCTCGTGCTACAATTTCCGCATTCGGCTGCGCCTCATGCGTAAAACATCGCACTCGACCAAAAAAGTACTACTTTACACACTTGTTGCATAAATAACTATTTTGTAACTAAAAGTTTCTACACTTTATCATTGACTATATGCCACTATTTAAGTAAGATTTACTCATAAAAAAGGGCTACACAGGGAACCCGCTGGCAACCAGTCACTCCGGTTCACTTCGTGTTGGCTCCTATCGACGATTACTCGTAATATAAGATCCTTTACTTTTCAGGGACGACAAGAATTTTATTAACCGTAGTTTTAACTGAAATGAATTAGGGGCTGAAATGTTAGAGACAAACTGGTTCTATTGCATGCAAAACCGATTTAGTCTTTATTTTGCATTTCCTCGCTCTGCGAGCGATATCATTCAACTCATAGACTCAAAACAATATACTCAATTCATATAATTTTCACATTCACCTGTTCTATGCACGAATTACCGTTAACTCCACACCCTGTACGGTGCATTTTTCATTGAATTTATGAATCAAAGCTATAAAGTTACAAATACTTTTTATTGCGAGACTCTCGCGAGAATCTCGCGAGATTTCTCGCTTCTCGCGGTTGTTATATGGATCTCGCATCGAATTTTAAATTGCAATCTCGTTCTCGTCTCGCAAAATGCAACGAGACGAGACGAGATGCGAGAGTACTCTCGCCTCGTCGTGCATCACTGGCTCCAGATCTAAAGATTTAATAATGTTATTATTATTTTTATTATTTCTTGTATTATTTAAAAATAAAACAGGAGTTTATACAGAACATAAGTTTATTTGTATATTAAGGCCATTTATAATTCATTTTTTATGTAATTTGTTTAGTTACGTATGTAAAATAGTTATTATATAATATTTGAATCGTTATGTAAGAGTTGTACGTATTTATAAATCACATTTTACAATCCTATTTGTTTAAAATTCCGTATATTTCCTATGGTTACACTGCTGTCGTTCGACAGCAAGAGGCTAGCTGTGACGTCACGAATTGAGCATTCAGGCCTGTAATATCGTGTGGCCTCGGGTGAAGTGAAAATATTAGATTTGTTATTTTATTGCCTTTGCAGACTCTATTTCTAAATTAAGAGTTATTAAGATTGTAATTAAAATCTATACTCTAATTAGTGAAAATTAATATTATTATACTAATAGATATAGAGATAAGAGTTATTATATTATCTTTTCATTTAATATTTCGTGAACAAACAAAAAAACTTCTTTAAATTGCTTCATTAAATTTCTCAATTCTTTTACTAAATTCCATTTGCGAACTTAATTAGGTAAAATAAAAGGAAAGTTCTAGTTATTAATTCCTGTCGTATATCAGATTCGCAGTTCCAAATGAAGTTGTAAAGGAAAATTATTGTAATTTGCTAATATATTACCGCAAACTTTGTAATTTCGCGATTTTGAAGTGATTTATAGATCTGAATTTCCCTTCTTGTTAACTAAATTAAATTTTCTTGTTTAATTGCTATTCAAATCAAGTTAGAAATTCTGGGGTAATATTGCCAAGATCTCTAAATCCTGGATTTAACTTGCTTCATTTGGACATCCCTGGGTCAATCTCAATTCTCAAATAAATGTATTTTCCACGTGAAACAAGCATAAAGCGATGCAACGCAGTTTTGATTCTGTTATGGACACAATGCGGAATTGACAATGCAATGTACATACGCTTTGTTGCATGTTCGAATTAGCTTTTTTGCGGAATGGCTATGAAATGATACAGAACCAAAATTTTGTCATATTCCAGTAATTCTAATAATAGTAGCTATTATCACATCAAAGGAAAATGTGTGATGTGAATATGATTCTGCTTATTAGGTACCTACGCAATATGTACAATTATCATATAGTTAATACTTCGGAAGCAATATCAGTATACTATAACTAAAATGTTCTGTTTGTAAATTTGTAAACAGTGATCAAAAAATTATTTTAGTAAAGATAACAACCTGAAATCGAATACTTGTTTTTTTAAAACAATTCAAAATATTTATAATAGATATTATTGGGATACTATTAATTAGATCAGTAATTTTAATTTTATATTTATTGGTTATATATAATTGCAAAAACATTAAAAAGACTTAATTCCACAGTTTATTTCTAAAATATAGTCTAATCTAATCCAAGTAACTACATTTTTGATAATAAAATGAAGATTAAATTTTAAATACCTGAATAAAATAGATGTTTGAAAATGGACTTTATCCGGCCTTTTTGGGAAGGGATTTATGTTTATAAAACTTGTTGTTTTAATATTTTATTGAATTTGGACGTTTCGAAGGCCCAATGGCCTTCATCTTCAGCATTTTCTTTCTATCTAGATACATACATATACATTACTTATTTTTTATAAATTATAACATTAATTTTCTTATGTAAGGGTTGCTTACCTATCGTTACATTTTTGTTATTCCATTTTAATAAAAAAATTAAATCCTATGTAGGGTATGTTTGACCACAAGGCCACAACATGAAAAACAAAAGTACGGCGGACACCTCGCCTTCACCTCCATACTATAAAATTTAAATGACTCTAACAATTGTTAAACTTATTAACTAAAACATTACCTTGGTTTTTGAGGGATTAAAACTTATTTAGTTGTCATTATTTTATTTTATGTAGAATTACTTTTAAACAAAAATTATTAAGAATTTTCAGGGTTATATATGGCCGAAAGATGGTGGAAAATTGACATGATCGATTGTAAATCACTTGATTATTTACATGGCTGACGCACTAGGGAAATATTTATTCCACTGCTCTGAGAATTGGCCGCGCGTATTTTAAAAGGTTGTCATGATCGGTGTGATTGTTAACACAGTTCTTTTCATTTATATTTATAAGTATGCTTTCGTATATTAATCTTTTATTTTTGTTTTTTTCCTGTATCAAAATTTTAGGGTTTTTAAAATCGAAAATGTGTCCTGTTTCACAGTGATGTTTAACAAGGGCACTGTGGTGAATATTTTTGAAATCGCAGTTGTACTTATGTTGATAAAACCGTTTTTTGACTGGTTGGCAGGTTTCACCGATGTAAATTTTTTGACATATACCGCACTTGGCTTCGTAAACCACTTCTGAAACGTTTTCTATCGCTGTTTTGTCTTTCAGCTTGCTAAAGAGAGTTTTTGTGAATAAAACAGAATTCATTAATCCAAAAATGAGAATTAGCTTAAACTTTTTGGTGAATCGTTAATTTTTATTAATCTAAATACATACCTACATATTTACATATGCTGGAAACTGTATTGATTTCCTTTCCTATTGTTCTATTTACATTTTTCTTTTTTAAACGTTACTATTATTAATTTCAAATGATTAGTTCTTTGACAGTGACATTTATCTGTCAGTTACATACATCTGAATAACTGCCAAGGAGTATTGTTTGTTTAAAGCGTAGGCTCCTGGATTTAAATTATAAATAATTTTATATATTTATCCATATAATATGCAGAAAAAGTATTAATGCAAATCTGTCGAAAAAATAACATTTAAAGGTATTTTTCGAAGAAAAACTATTTTGAGCTTCTAGTAAAGTGCCATATCCGGTTATCCGATTTATACCAAAATCTAATAGGCTCTTTCCATTACAGAAAAAGTTTGAAATATAAGGTTTCAAAATTTTCTGAATGTTAGTATTTGAGTGGAGGATCCACACACACATACACGCATACACACATACACACATACATACAGACATTATTGGGAAAATGTTAAAAATGAATTCTAGGGACCTTAAAACGTGGTCATTTACTAAAATCTCGATATGCGATTTTTAGCACGATCACTATACCTCCCTTACCAAGGGTAGCGGGAGGGAAAAAGTAGTTACTTGGATTAGATTAGACTATATTTTAGAAAATAAACTACCAAAATAAGAGAAAAATTCGCTAATCCAAAAATAAGGATTAGCTTTATTGGGACACGGGCTGAAAATAGCAGGAGGCATTGTGTTGGCCACACCAGATTTTAAAAAAAAATCTGATGTGGACACCACACGACTTCCTTGTACGCAAGACGAATATGAAGATGAAGTATAGACTCAATTATAAAATTGCACGTATTTGACGTAATTTGACATTGACATCTATTTTTTATTTTTTTGTTATTTTTTGTCCTAATCCATAGCAAGCTTCTTTACAAAAACCAAAAAGTATATAATTTTAAATTTACATATCTCGCTTATACAAAAGGCTAATTTAATAATACTTGATGTGCTACACGCAGAATTTAATTCTCTAAAACTCTTATTTGAAGCATTTATTTCTAAAATCAAAATGAAACCATTTTATTCAAGAAAAACTGTTAACAACTTCAGGTAATATATCACTTCCGGTTAGCCTGTTTTAACCAAATTCTGCTATGTTATTCCAATTGATATAAAAGTCTTATATACTAAATTTGAAAAGTTTGGGATTATATTTTAATATAGTTTTTCATTAAATTCTATTATAGGCTTCAAATAAAGTACCTTTTCTGGAAATTATGTAATGACCAAAAAGGGAGGTGCACAACTAGATGTTATAGAAGTCTTAAATACAAAATTTCAACTTTCTACGGCTTACCGTTTTTGAGTTATGCGAGATACGTACGTACGTACAGACGTCACGACAAAATTAGTCAAAATGGATTCATGGATGGCCAAAATGGATATTTCCGTTGAAATCTGGAAACAGAAATTTTTCGCGAATACAATACTTCCTTTACTTTGTACAAGGAAGTAAAAATCAATGCATACGTTAATTCAAACAATTCCAATTAATTCACAAATTAACGGAATAACGAAGAGATACTGCATTTAGTACTGCCCTCTCTGTGTTAGATCGCGATCTTTTCAATAACCCTCCTATTTCCTATTTCATATTGCAAATGCAAAATTTCAATGCAGATTAAAAGAGAGAAAAAAGCTATTGCAATAAACACATTGCATACAATTTCACAGGCGACGACTTAATTAAAGCGACATATAACTTATGATTAATAGCAACACATTCCAAACCGTTAGTTGGGAGAAATATTGCAGCAAGTTTAAAATGAAATTCAACTCGTTCTCGGGTGCATGCGTTGCAATGAGAAGTGAAACAAAGGAACACATTCTTTGACACAATGACAGATGCATTCGCATTAGGGAAGTTCTTCCAGCGCGCTCTCCAGCGACGGGTCTAGAGAAACTGAAACTAGACTTTCTAAGTAAAGTAGATCACATCAAGAGAAATGCATTGCCATTAGCTAGCTTGACATGCGTGTCAGAGGGCACTAGATCGACCAGAAACGAAATGAATTCTTGGGTTTACACTATATTTATTTTCAGGGCCGCTCCGTGGGTATAAGGCGCCTTTGTGCTGTTATATATTAACGCCCTTTCCCCTCATGATATAAAATTTGCAAATTAAAGTTTAAATTATATTTTTTGAACTTCAAAAATGCTAGATTTATTATATTGATGAAATTTTCTTAGATTAATTCTTGTAATCAATAGGTTATAACCAAAATTGTTTGTTGTAATTAACAATTTTACAACAGATTTCAGAATTGTATGTGCATATAATTCTTTGCAAAATGATATTAGGTATTTAAATATTGGATTCATTGTAGGATTCATTCTTGTAATCAATATTCTTGAGTTATAATCAAAATATTCATTGTTGTAATCAACAGTTTCATAGTTATTGTTTCAATATAACTATGCCAGAATAATAACGAACCGATTGATACGATAATTATTTTACTTATAACTAAAGGTATATTGCAAACAAATTAAAAAATATATTGTTCACTTCTATTACGTTTTTATAGTAATTTTGTCTTTACGAATAAGAGCATTTTATAAAAATTTACTATTATTTACTTTACTGTTTTGAAACGGCGCCTCTCAGTCAGGCGCCTTTGTGCAGGGCACAACCTGCCCACCCGCACGGAGCGGCCCTATTTATTTTGGTGTCAGTTACGAGGTTCAAATTAGAATCAAAGAATAAGGCACAAGTTTCATATTTTTTATACCTAGTTTTATTATAAATATCGTCAAAGTAGTTTCTTTCAACATTCTTTTCTTACACCTTTTAAAAGCTCCGAACCAAACCTCTTTTGGAATGCTGAATGCAGTCACCGATAATTTTATTGCTGCTCAGACATAACCAAAATTATTATTGAGAAAAGCGTCGGTTAAGTCAAACTGAAACTTTAAACAAGTTGACGTAAATGTAAAAGTTGTCCTAAAACTAAAAGTATCATTATCAACCCTAATTGATCTCGGAGTTATTCGTTAATATGATAATTTCATTTTAGATGGACAGCAAGTCAGTTCATTGTGTGCGGGTTAATTAATGCCCGGTGTATTGACATTTTAGATGTCTCTAACAGACCTGATGAAAACAGCCTCCAGCGCTTTAATATGCGTAACTATGCGAATTCGCTTAAAGTGTCATTAGATAACATCAATTTTTTATATTAAAATTTGTATATTAAGAAAAAACTTTTTAAAGTTTAATATTTGAAACGCCAACAAAATCCAATCATATTATGATGCCATCCATTAGTATTACAAGTAAAGCAATCAAGAAAGTTTCTACTATCTAATTTAGTCCAGTAAAAATAGATGCAGTTCTTCTGTTGTTCGATGTGCTTTTATTTAAAACATTACTTTTCTATCGTTTTTTCGAATTAGGTTATAAGAAAATATGTGTAAAATCTTATTTTTTCTACAGTCTATATACAAAGTAGCCATTTGCGCTCTCATTTGTCAACGCAAAATGTCACTTTGCCTCTCTAGCGCGACAAAGTAGAAAAAACGCTCGCTGTCCTAATTTCTAACTATACAATGGTGAGAAATGTCACTTGTCTACAATCTTAATGAAAACATTTAGTCAAGAACTAATGGCACTGTAGTTACACATTTACCATCTTCACAACACAAGTCAATCTAACATATTATAACTGCTCTGTCGGTATATTACATAACCAAATAAAATGTCGCACTGCTGTGAAAATAAAATAAGGCATTCATTTACAAAAACGAAAGTATAAAATACTTAGATTAGATTGAAGCAATAGCTCAAGAAAAATGGAAAATAACGATGAATTAAAATTAAATATAAAATAAATTGTGTGAACAGTTGTGCTGCCACCTGCAAAAGTTTGGCGTGAACGCTCCCAATGGACATCCACTTTTCCACTGCACTAGTTTAATGTACTTGAAACAAATAAATTTTTGTTATGGTGGAGGACCCTATTGTGACGACAGTAGAAAAAATCTTGTGTGTGTTTCGAGTGCAAATGGACATTGTCGATTTCGAGAGAATGCCGCGCTCCTGCGTCGCGTGTCAACAACCTCTCAATCGACAATGTTCCATTTTGCGCTCTTAATACACAAATAGCTATTCTGTTCAAAGTGTAATGAGAAACATTAGATAATTGTGCATAGTCTGTGACTCAGGAGTTATATTTTTAACAAGTAACAAATAAAATTCATTGTAAAATCCATATCCATTGGACAACGACTTGAGCTAGTTACTAGAAATAAATTACTTTTTAAGAATATGCATATGATTTATCAAGTGATTACAATTGCCTTCAAATAAATATGGATAGATCCGCTTCTTCATAACTTACCATTTTCAATATTTACTAAGTTTACATGCAATTTTCAAATCGTTTTCAAAACGTTTTTAGTTTTGAAAACGTCATGTATAGTGTCAAAACAGTTTTGATTTAATCTCAAACCTAAAAAATACATGGCGTTGACAGTTTCGATATTGCGCATGCGTACATAGAATAACGTTTCTGTGGCTTTGTGTTACTTGGTGTTACTAACCTATAAATAAACTGACAGTTGTGTAGTTTTAGTGTGTCGTGGTATTAAGTAGGAAAAATAAATGGAATAATGAGAAAACGACGAATTTGAAGTGAAGAGAATCTATCACTTACATCAGCCAAATGCGCGTACGCCGAAACTGTTTTCACGTCAATCAGAAACCCGTTTTGAGAATTGCTTGTAAACAGTTGCTCGTAATTTTGACTGAAAACTGAAACCATTTTCAAAACTGCATGTAAACGTCCCTGAATTGGCAACAGAGTAGAAATCTCCAGTCAGTACCTATTTGACGGCAACTATAATAAAATCTTATTGGTTATTCGTAGATAATCATCCTTATTCTCGTGCCCATTGTTAACTTATCAATATTATTAAAACATAAATTCTCTTAACAAGGAGCTTAACAATTTTGTTACGGTTTGGTATTCAGATGCCCACGTTGCTAAAAACAACACAATTTTTGTGTTTGATCAATATTGTTAGAAATAGTGACATGAAATGTTTTAATTGTACTACCAACTGTTTTATTTCTAGTTAAATTTAGAAATATTTATTATCAGTATGTTCGACCTTTACAAATATCTGTCAATTCAATAATTCAAGCATTTTAAATTCTGATATTTTCTATACAATGTACAGGCTGTCTCATTTTCGATGTTTTTTTAAGGTATCTCGGGTAATATTAATGATAGAGTAAAACCATTTGCACATTCCAGGGTCAACTTTTCCAGAAATGTTTAATAGTCACCACAGAAATTTTTGATCTTCTTTTGTTTCTGAGCTACAGACAAAAACTCGTTTTTCGCTCATTTTGAAAATATTTCATATCTTATTTATTATGATAGTTAGAGAAAAAATGTTTTTACAAAAATTTTACTGTTTTTTAAATAGGATAAAATTGCGTAATTAGATTTTTTGAAAACTTAATTATTCTTGAGATATAACACAAAGTTACGATTTTTTAAATGGGAACCTATGTTGAAAATAGTCTCATTTTTTTGCTTATTTTATAAGCTTTTCAATGATATATAACAAGTCTACATTCTTTTGTTTTAAACCTTAATAAAAGACGAATTATTGATTTATTGGGGTGAAAATATTGGGAATTATTAAGAAACAAATGAAAAAATCTATTCCAGATCATCATTTGCATATTTCTAATGGTTTTTGTTTCAGTTTTACTCATTTTCTCAATTTATTTACTTCAAAAGTATATTAAACCATTTTGATCGGATTGTGTCAAAGCCAACTGTAACGTCGGTAAATAGTAATTTAACTAACCCGAAAATAATTGGTTAAGAATAATTTTGAGAACAAAATTGATAGATATTGAATCAAAATAAACAAATGATGATTTGTAATAAATTTTTTCATTTGTTTCTTGATAATTTCCAATATTTTCACCTCAATAAATTAATAATTCGTCTTTTATTCATGTTTAAAACAAAAGAATGTAGACTTGTTATATATCATTGAAAAGCTTATAAATTAAGCAAAAAGACGAGACTATTTTCAATATAGGTTCCCATTTAAAAAATCATAAGTTTGTGTTATATCTCGTGAATTATTAAGTTTTCAAAAAATCGAATTACGCCATTTTATTCTATTTAAAAAACGGTAAAATTTTTGTAAAAACATTTTTTCTCTAACTAACATAATAAATAAGATATGATATATTTTCAAAATGAGCGAAAAACGAGTTTTTGTCTGTAGCTCAGAAACAAAAGAAGATCGAAAATTCCTGTGGTGACTATTAAACTTTTCTCGAAAAGTTGACCCTGCAATGTGCAAACGGTTTCGTTCTATCAATAATATTACCCGAGATACCCTAAAAAAACATCGAAAATGAGACACTCT
The DNA here is from genome assembly GCA_963082715.1 of Harpalus rubripes. NCBI lineage: Eukaryota > Metazoa > Arthropoda > Insecta > Coleoptera > Carabidae > Harpalus > Harpalus rubripes. The sequence goes on from OY720448.1 coordinate 86,478,589, forward strand.
GTACAGTGAATGTGAATTCAACTGTAATTTTGCATTACATTTTCTCTGTTTTTAATTGTGGAAATTTTGTTCCGTTTTGGTCTGTCAATATTATATTATATTATTATACGTGACTGATACTTCAGTAGTTGTCCTTTATGTGTTAAAAATAAAATAGAATTTATAATATAAATTCATTGTTGTAATCAACAGTTGTTGCAATCAAAGATCAACATTTGCATTCAATTAATATTACTTTTGCGACCATTTATTATTGGACAAATGTTTTTACACATTACTTGGCTTTTATTTTTATAAAATCTTATCGAATGTATAACTGTAAGCAGAGCCGTAACTAGGGTTTTGAGCGCCAGTGGCAAAATTTTTATTTGCGCCCCTACATATCAAGAAAATAAAAACAAAATAAACTTCTGATGAGCGGTTCGCGAGTTACTAACAACTTAATTTACATTAACATTTTCTAACATTTAACACATATGCAAATCGGCTTCATATTTTCATCAAAAATTTTGCCACGATTAAAGATAAACAATATTACGTATTTAATACGTGTCGAAATTTCAGATGATATGAGATCTAAACAGAGTTGCAGATGTTTAAAATTTTAGAGGACTTTCCATATAAGTTTAAGTTGCTAGTAGTAACTCGCGAACCGGTCATCGGCAAAAAAACGTCCATACTCTGTTCCATTTAAGCCCTTCAGCAGATGGCGCTCGCATCAGATTCAGTTTTAAGTAGCCGAAATTACATTGGGTAAACTTGTTTCTTGTCTCCAATTTCAGCCAATCGGAGAGGTCAAAACTATTCCCTAATCTCTACAATACTGAATGACTAAGATGGAACAAGGTATAAAACATGACATGAAGGAGAATTTTATGCTGAATTAAAATTTTCAAACCGCGTAATCGTATCTTTAACCGGATCAGAGTTGTGGATGAATTTATAGAAAAGAGCTGAAAAAAATAATTCAAAAATCATCAATAATAAACTGTTATAAATACAGTGGCGTAACTAACGGGCCCGCAGGGCCCGCATTGCGGGCGGGCCCCCGGCTCTAGAGAGGCCCCAATTTACATGATTTATAATTTTATTACTACTGCAAAATTTTGAATTTAATCTTTTTTTGTAGCAACATATTTATTTAGTCCTTAATTTTTTAAATGTCAATTTTCAAAAATAATATTGGCTAAGGGGCTCCTTATACGCTATGCAAAATAAAGCTCTTTATTTTCTATCACATTTCGGCCGATAGAATTTCGTTTTCGTGGCAAATATTTTCTTGCAACTGATCTAGAGTTTTCCTTTAAAATAACCCCATAAAAAGAAGTCTTGGGCTGTCAAATCAGGACACCTGGCGGCCAATATATATTACCCAAACATGGGATTAAATAACGATACGAGAATGATTTTCGTAAAAATGCTACTATTTAAACTGTATGATACTGATCCATCTTGCTAATACCATATTTTGTCCAAGTTCTTTCATTTGGGATACCAAAAATGTATGAATCAATTCCCTGTAATGTTCACCAGTGGACTGTGCCACATTTTCATAGTAAATGCCACAACATACAAAGACTTTGGTGGGATGTAAGGTGCCTAATCTTAGGTTTTCAGGCCTTCCATATTGGTTATTTTGCTTCTTAACATGTCAACTCAGATGAAAGTGAGCCTAGCTACAATTTCCACAAGTTATTGTGGTATGTAGTTCCTCGTGATAAACGCTACAAATAAAATGGGCCCCAAAAACTTTTTGCGGGCGGGCCCCCAAACTTTTAGTTACGCCACTGTATAAATAGTAAAACCTATTATACTCTGTTCCGTTTAAGTCATTCAGTAGATGACGCTGACATCAGCACACACGCACACACACGCGCTCACGCACACGCGCACACGCACACGTACACGCACACGCACACGTACACGCACACGCATACACACACATACACATCATCGTGCAAATTTTTATTTTTTTTTAATAACTGTGTAGAATGCCATACGCTAAATAAAATAAAAATCGTGCAAATGTTAAAATTGGATTCTGGGGACCTTAAAACGTGGTCATTTACCAAAATCTCGATATGCGATATTTAGCACGATCCCTATATCTCGCTTACCCTAATGTTGGTAAAAATTAATAATAAAAGTGATAAATCTGCATTATTTAACATATATACATATATTCTTTCCTAAAGTTTTGTTTTTACGTTCGCCGAAAATGACATTACCATTTCCCATAAAACTATTAAATTTTAACTAAAAACTTTTATGATAAACTGGATAAAATTATAATTTAATAGTTTATTACGAGTTTAACTATCACATGCATATTTTAAAAATAAAGCATAGAAAATATTCGACCAAGCCAGTGTTTATTTACATTTGCAATTCTGTTGCACTTATTTATTTATTTTTAAACATCACATTATAAAACATTTCCTAACTAAAATTCTTCCGCTTGCAATAATGCAGATACAAAAATCTGATGTGGCCAGCACATAACCTCTCGCCAGGTATTTTACCTGGTTGTACGCATAAAACGAAAAATATTTTTAAATACAAATACATATGTTCATGTCTCACTACAAAATAATTCTCACATATATTTGCAAAATCTATGGGATATTTTAATATAAATTATGTACAATACATACATTTTCTTTATAAGTATTCAATATCCTGAATTTTTTTCTACTTACCTTTTCTTTTTCTTTATATTCGTAATTTTTTCGCAAATTCCTCTTATATTCTTTTTTACGTATATTCTTTTACGTTGTTGACTTTTTTTTATTTTTATAATCTTCATAATAATGTACAAATATTTTTGACAGCGGCATACAAATATTTTTGACAGTGACATTTATGTGTCAAGTACAAACATTTGAATTTCTTGCCTTGAAGTAGTTTGATTTGAGAATTTTTACATCAAATTATTTTATATGCATTTCTCTATCTCTAAATCTATAGAAGATATAATAATGAATTTATATTTATCGAATAAAGAATTTAACATTCTTTAATATAAGTATTTACATAAATTTTCGATAAATAATATTTAGATGATTTTTTTCTTGTAACTACTACTTCCGGTTGTCCAATTGTTTCCAAAACTTAATCAACTCTTCCCATTATTGTTAGATTGAGGAATCCGTAGTTAAAAATGTCTTAAGTCTTATAGTATTTGAGATATCGTGAATCCCACATACACACACAGACACACACACACGCACACGCACACGCACACGCACACGCACACGCACACGCACACGCACACGCGCACGCGCGCTCACACACACACACACACACACACACACGTGCTTATTCACTAAAATCTGTATATGCGATTTTTAGCATGAATACAATACCTCTCTTAGCGAGAGGTAAAAAGTGGTTGAAAAGCTTTGAAAGTAAGAAAATTCGTCTCGTAAAATATCGTTTTATATCTGTCGAAAGATAAACTGTTGATGAAATCCTTGCTAAATTCAAGCCCTCCAAAAGTATATTAGATTGGAAACGAAACGACCGTCCTCAAAAAATCTCTACGCGTGTCAAGAAACTAATAAGACGTGTATCTGTTGCTGATGTGCAGAAAACAGCGCAAGAAATATGTCAAGAATTCCCTACATAACATTCACAATACGAACCTTGTTAATATGAGTTGCAGCGCTGTTGTATATTGTGTTTTTATTTTTAAAAATACTTAATAATATTTAATATAATACAAATGTTGAATTATAATAAGGAAATTTACGGCACAGTAACGATACGAGTGAACGACATATTTTTGTAGCACGCCGGTCACGAATGGATCTGTATACGAGGATTACGATAGAATTTTTTGGGAGAATATCGATATTCGATATCATATTGGTGTCGGTAATATTTCGTTTATCAATTTATTTATTGGTATTTCGATATCACAGATTTTATCCATACTATAACTCATATATCGATATTTAGATATCACAAAAAAGTGATTTTTAGCAAATAAATATTCATAATTAAGGGGTACTTCATTCATTCAATTATTGCAACCTTGCAACAAATATAATTTAATCTTTAATATGAAATGTATTTTATTCATTCAGTTATATTATTTATTTGACTGTCATTTATTTCATTTAAATTTAAATTAATTTTCTCAAATAAACTAGTATATTTATAGTATTTTAAATTGAGATTTTTAATAAATAAATTTATAATTATCTGAAATATTTATTTGTTTTCTAGAAATATGTAATTGTTTTGAATTAATTTCATAATATATTTGTGTAAACTTTATATTCATTACATTGAAAAATATTTTTTATTGTATGAATCTACATTTATTTGTCACAAATAAATATTATTTGTGGCAAAATAATATTTCCATTGAGTGAACAATGTTCTATTTGTCATATGACGATTTTAAGTGAAGTGACTTGTATGGACTTGTTCATTTGTTGTACGTTTCATCTTGTTTATGGTGGTGCTCATTTCTGACAGTGTTCATTTCTCAATGTAAATAATGTTATTATATGTAATACATTACTGCCCGCCTCTGATTACCACTGAACCTGTGCACTGAACTCAATATTACAAATGATTTATTAACTGCCGACGACAAATTTCCTTTCGTCCATTTATTTTCTAATATTCAGAATTTGATTCGAGTAGGATTGGAATCTAGTTATTCAGAGTTTAAAACATATATTATTTGTTTATCTAAAAATAGTTGTAGTACCTAACGTATGTCTAAAATAAGAAAAATTATATAGTTCAAAAACTACGAAATTCATCCATCTGCATATTTGTAGTTTGTTCTAGTTTTAAAGTTTTAAAACATGCATCAGTACACAAAGTCCTAACAGCATTTCATATTTTAAAATTTTCCATCAGAAATGAAAACTTTATCCATGATTCACACCGAAAACATGTAAATCCGTTCTATTTTTGTTTCATTCATAATTTATCTCTCATAGTAGGTAATGATTTTCCGCTAAAACTTACTGCTGAATATCACATCATATATTTCCTACAGCTATTCAATGTTTACATTTGTAGGTTATTAAGATTTAATTAACAGGAAAGATTCCTGCACCTGCGTAGATTTCCAGAGTTGTTAACGAACAATTTTGAAGAGCGGAGTGATATAAATCTCTGACTAAAGTTTATTGTTACTACTTTGTCTCTTCTACACTTTGCTTGAAATTTTGCGAATAAGATTTATTACTTTATTAGTTATATCGCAACCTGTAAAACTGAAATAGTGTGAATTAAATAGCTATTTGTTTATTAAGAGCGCAAAATGGGACATTGTCGATTGAGAGGTTGTTGCCGCACGACGCAGGAGCGAGGAATTCTCTCGAAATCGACAATGTCCATTTGCGCTCGAAACACACACAAGATTTTTTCTACAGTCGCTACAATGGGGTCCTCCACCATAACAAAAATTTATTTCTTATTTATTTTTACTTATCGGTATTTTCCATTCTTCTTGAGCTATTGCTTCAATCTAATCTAAGCATTTTATACTTTCGTTTTTGTAAATGAATGCCCTATTTTATTTTCACAGCAGTGCGGCATTTTGTTTGGTCATGTAACATACCGACAGAGCAGTTATATGTCAGATTGACTTGTTAAGTGGGTAATGTGTAACTACAGTGTCATTAATTCCTGACTAAACGTTTCCATTAAGAATGTAGCCAAGTAACATTTCTCAACATTGTATAGTTAGAAATTTGAGGAGCGAGCGTTTTTTCTACTTTGTCGCTCTAGAGCGGCAAAGTGACATTTTGCGTTAACAAAAGAGAGCGCAAATGGCTACTTTGTATATAGACTGTAGAAAAACAATGTTGTGGACTAGTTTTTCTTTTTACCTGTCGTCATAATAGGCAAGAAATATATGAAAATCGCATATAAAGATTAGTTTATTACAGCATGTTTTATGGTCCTTGGAATCCGATGATATGGGTCTGCGTGTGTATGAGTGACGACGAGCATGTTTGTTATGGTTTTAATCAGTAGGATTGACTATACAACACTGATTAATAAATTACGTACTTTTTCATTGTCATGTAATATGATAAACTATTACTCTCCTATCTTACTAATAGGTCACTGTCAGTACAAATTAATAGCTTAACTTGTCCAATATTATTTCCACCTCAGAAGTACTTCAAGGATCCAATTTAGGGCCTCTCTTATTCCTTATTTTATCAATGATATTACGGACGTCATACATAATGATAAACTATTATTTGCAGATGATTTGAAAATATTTTGCATAATTGATGATTTCAGTGATTGTTCAGAACTACAAGCAGATTTAAACTATATTTTTAATTGGTGTAAACTGCATTTAAACGTTGAAAAATGTAAAATAATGTATTTTACTCGGAAAACACAAGCTTTACAATCAGTGGCGGTGCGTGAATTTAGAGTGAGGTGAGGCCAGATTTATAATATCACTATACGGAACATATTGATGGATTTCAAGTTTGTAAAAAAAATGCGCCGCAGGCGATTTTTTAAAAGTTTTCAAGGTCAAACGTGTTTTAATGCAAAGTAAGATAATATAGAGTTCTTTACAATAAAACAAATTTAACAAGTTCTTAAAAAATAAAATCGGTTAAAAGTCAAAAACTAATAATTTATTTTATTGTAAGAAAACAGTTACATAAATAATTCATTTAAATAAAATATTAACATAAAATTAAGAAAAATTCTATAACAAAAGTAACATTGTCAGTCTTAAATATTAAAAAATATTTTTAAATTTATATTTCTTTTGCGATTTTAAAGCTACCAATAAATTTTTATACGTATCGTTATTTTTTCCAATAAAATTTACGAATTCATTAGAAGACATTTAGTAATTGAATTATAATTATGATGTGAGATGTGAGCATGACTACAGAAACAGAAAATCTAAAAATACAATATTGCATTAAATTAATATATTATATTACTGAGCTGACTAGCTGTGCGGCGTGAGCGTGTTGCGGGTAGCGTAAATCCCAAGCAGCAGCTGGTGGGTTCTCCCCACCACTCAACCAAGGCCAAGAATTCTCAACCTCGCACCTACCTATTATTCCGATGCTTTTATTTTGCGCTTGAAATATTATATTTTTTATATTTATATAATTCAAAAGAACTAATAATGAAAATATTAGATGCAAATGTAATCATTGTAATGATTTATTTATTTATTTAACTTTTTTCTTAACAGTTCAATTAGATTATTCCCATTGTTGTAAGTAATTCGAACTGTTGTCTTGTCTCTTGGTTGATGGTATTTGTATATTTCTATAATACTTGTTATTGGTTAATTGTGTATAAATGTTTAATTTAAATAACTGTGACAAGTAACAGTAGGTACAATTAAAATAGAAATAAATAATAGTTTCAAATTTATGAAAACATAAAAAAATAACAACAGTAACAATAAATAGTAATTATTAAACCGTTTTTACAAAAACTAATTGAAAATAATACAAATATACTTGTTTGAAACAAGCATTTTCTGTTGTAAGCGCTTACGTGCGCTTTGCTTGGAACGAGAGAGGCCAACTCATGTCCATGAGGACAGTATAATTTGGCCTCTATGTGTAAATTCGCGTGAAAATAACACTATTAGCATGGTTATTTGGCATATTATAGTAACAATGATTGTTTATGAGTTCAAATATTGTAGATTTGTATTACTTCAATACATTTTAAATGAAAAATAAAATTATAAAATTTTACAAATGTTTTGAATTTAAGAGATGAGGCCTGGCCGCACCTGCCTCATCTGGTGCACCGCCACTGTTTACAATTTAATTACAACATTAGTAATACAAATTTACAACATGTCACTGATTCTACTGATTTGGGTATTAGATTTGATCCCAAATTAACATTTAATTTTCACGTTGCAGAACTTACGTTCTTTAGGATTCATTGTGAGAAATACACGAGATTTCACCAACTTGCAACCTATTTTGACATTATATTACTAATATAAATATCGCGTAGTGATTATTTTCGATTCATCATGAGTGACACGACAGCTCCCGTAACGTACCATCTCGTTTCATAAGTGAATCGTGCGACAACCTTTGATTATTTTATATATTAAACGAAAATAGGATTCGTTTAATACAAATATCAATAAATAAATACCTTATTTAAATGTTCACTCTGGTGATCAAAACATCAAACGAATAAAAAAAATATAAAAACATGTTCTCCAAAGGACATGTTTACCGACAAGCGTGTGTTTAATGCTGAAACACATTTCGGTTTTTTAAGTGTAGTTAGCAAATAACATTTTTTTAGTAATTAATATAAAGCTCATGTACCTTACAAAAAAAAATTATTGTGTGCTTGCACCATACACCTAACTAGAGGTGGGCGCGGGCCGTGATTTTGTCGGGTCACGATGGGTCACGACGTGACCCGCGTGATCGTGAGTATAATTTAAATTTTGCGTCGTGATTGGACGTGAGCGTGAGGCACTAAAAAATTATCGTGCGTGATCAGGCGTGATTGAAATTTAATCGGGCGTGAGTACAAGTTTTCTTGTATTTTTTATTTAAAAAATTGACAATTTCCATCTTTTACTTTACATTCTTTTCATTATTATGTCCAAATATGTCATCAACAGTATTTTTGTTGCATAAAAATAGTGTTATTGTTGTACCCAAAATTGTATAAACAGTTGCTCCGATTTCACTAAAGATATACAAATCTTTAATTTTGTTAACAAATTTGTTACCAAATTTATAATGATATTTGTGAAGGAATAGGGCAACCTATTTATACATAAACATTCGTTTACAATGAAACCAATCTGTCACCTAACTTATTACCAATTTGTTAACAAATTTGATAACAACTTATGACTGTGTTAAGCAGGCTTAAATGTACATAGAAACAATACGTGACACGAACGTGACCCGCCGGGCGTGATCGGGCGTGAGTGCCAAAATAAAAGCGTGAGCGTGAGTAATCGTGAATCAAACATAAAAAGTCGTGCGTGATTGGTCGTGATTACATTTTTCGTTCCGTGAGCGTGCGTGATCGTGAACAAAAAGTTACTCACGCGCCCACCTCTACACCTAACGCTGTGCTGCTGTCAAAGTTTTTAGTCCACACTCGGGGGCTTATTTAAGTGTTTTGATTTTTGTTGTCATAAAAATTTAGTGGATAAAACATCATTTTTGTGCTATTTAAAAATTCGTTTTTAATTCAACAATTAAAACATAACAAATTAAGAGTATTTTGGCTCAGTAATAAAATCTTTTATGACGAAACCACCGATGATAACTTCAAATTTATTGAAATTCAGCTGGAATTATATAGAACCAAGCTCATTTTATTTTTACTTTGGAACAAAATTTAATTTACTTTTTCATACAAACGCAAACGCGCATCTTTAATCTTATTATGAAAACCGCAACGAAGTTACAACGGGAATAACTTAATCTATATTCTGCCATGAATATCTTACCATGGACCTTATTTAAAAACGATTTATCGATTACATTAGAAAATCAACGTATATATGCTATGAATAACCTGTTAATTTATATTTAATATTTTGCGGTACTCAAAAATTAAACCTTGTTCCACTTTTATATGACAATAATACTTTAATACCCTATTCATTTCTTTCAAATATTATTGTCACGCTTAGGATATTATACAGTGTGCGTTTAAAGTGTGGAATATCAAAAAAAAAAAGCCGAACTCAGCCGATTTTTATAAAAACGCTGAAACACATCGATTTTAATTTTTAAAAATACACATTCATTTGTTTTTGCAGTTATGACGTCTTCACAAAAAAATTTAAATGACAACAGATTTTTAATAGTGAAATCCGATAGTGATTTTTCTTTCCTTTATGATCATGTAAATAAATCATAACATTGCATAACAAAAATTCTGAGATAAATCGAGTTGAACATTTAATAATAATGAATAATCAAGATACCCTGATAAAAACATTTAAAAGTTGATTATGGAACTTATAACTTATAAAACATGAAAAAGAAAAGTTTTTAACTGAACAATGAAAAATAAAGCAAACAAAATTAACACTATTAAATTAAATGTTCAAAATGACATCCATTGACTTCTTGGCAGAAAGCTAGTCTATTTACAAATTCACCTAAGACATTATTAATAACAGTTGGTTCTATTTTGCGAATTTCATCTTGAATACGCTGCTTCAGTACCACTAAATTTTCTGGTATAGTTAAGTAAACATTTGATTTTCAGTAACCCCATAGAAAATAGTCTAGGGGTGTCAGATCAGGAGACCTCGCTGGCCATTCTATCGGCCCTCGCCTGCCGATCCATCTTTGTGGAAAAACAGTGTCCAGAAAATTACGAACAGGAAGCGTATAATGTGGCTGATACCAAAGGGTATCATTTGGGATATCAGGATCGTCTTCGTTTGGGTAAAGTACAGCCAGTGATGGTATTAGTTCATTTTGGAGAAACTCCAAATATCTTTCTCCGTTAAGATTTCCCTCAAAGAACAACGGACCTAGAATTCTATTATGCACTATTCCTGCCCAGACGTTTATTTTTTGCGGATGTTGAGTATGCGTTTCTGCTATCCAATGAGGATTTTCCCTACTCCAGTACCTGCAGTTCTGCCGATTAACCGTCCCATTCATACAAAAAGTTGCTTCATCGGAGAAAACGATTTGGTGATGAAAACGTTCGTTAGCATGATGCAAATTCATCATTGTCTCGCAGAATTCTAAACGTCGGTCAGGATCATCATCATTCAGCTCTTGAACCAGTTGGATCTTAAATGGATGATATTTTTCTTTTTTCAGAAACTTCAGTACTGCAGACTGACTGACATCATTATCTGCTGCCAACCTAAAAGGCGATATCTTTTCTCATTAAGTGCCGTAAACTTACTATTACCTGCTACTAACTTTCTAGAAGAATAATGAGGATTTTCTTCCAAATGTAAAAGAATGTTCAATTTATTTTCTGCACTTATTTCTGGACGACCGCTTTTTGAAATATTTTTAACATCTCCCGTCTCCCTAAATTTGTTTTTGATACTAACTGCCGATTGCGTAATAGGACGATTTGGGTATTTTGCATTAAACATATCACACACTTCTTGCTGGGATCTTGTGAGGGTCCCACAACCAAGAAAAATTAAAATTTCTATTCGTTGCCTTATTGTTAAATCCGCCATGGCCTTGATAATTTAGAAGAATATTATTAAAATTCAACAATAAACTACAATATTTATGTCTAGAGACTTGAAGATTGACAGAATAATTGAATGAAACAGTTTGCTACATTTAAATTTTTTATCGAGGTAGGTATCTTGATTATTCATTATTATTAAATGTTCAACTCGATTTATCTCAGAATTTTTGTTATGCAATGTTATGATTTATTTACATGATCATAAAGGGAAGAAAAATCACTATCGGATTTTGCTGCTAAAAATCTATGTTGTCATTTAAATTTTTTTGTGAAGACGTCATAACTGAAAAACAAATGAAAGTCGGAAGATGAATCGTACATATTAATGTATATTTTTAAAAATTAAAATCGACGTGTTTCAGCGTTTTTATAAAAATCGGCTGAGTTCGGCTTTTTTTTTTGATATTCCACACTTTAAACGCACACTATATATCAAATCAAGGAAGAGAAATGCATAATTTTTCTCGAGATGCAATTTGAAAGCGTGCGTGTGTGTGTGTGTGTGTGTGTGTGTGTGTGTGTGTGTGTGTGTGTGTGTGTGTGTGTGTGTGTGTGTGTGTGTGTGTGTGTGTGTGTGTGTGTGTTGGATCCATGATTTCTCAAATACTATAAGACTTAAGACATTTTTAACTACGGATGCCTCAATCTAACAATAATGGGAAGAGTTGATTAAGTTTTGGTAACAATTGGACAACCGGAAGTAGTAGTTACAAGAAAAAAATCATCTAAATATTATTTATCGAAATTTTATGTAAATACTTATATTAAAGAACGTTAAATTCTTTTTTCGATAAATATAAATTCATTATTATATCTTCTGTAGATGGGATAAAGAAATGCATATAAAATAATTTGATGTAAAAATTCTCAGATCAAACTACTTCAAGCCAAGAAATTCAAATGTTTGTAATTGACACATAAATGTCACTGTCAAAAATATGTGTATGCCATTGTCAAAAATATGTGTATGCCTCTGTCAAAAATATTTGTACATCATTATGAAGATTATGAAAATAAAAATTCGGAGAAACGGATTCGAAACCAACCGACAGTAAAACATATTTTTCAATTTTTACTTGTCAAAATAATTTTTATTTTTATGTTTTTAATCTTTCATTAATATTTAATAAAATGGGTACGTTATACGCAACACAACTTCTTTATTTTATAAAATATAAATCGCACTAAATACAACAGCAAAAATAAAAAAAAATACAACAAATATTGAAAATGACCAAAATTTTCGACTACGATAACTCTAATACTGCAATTCCAAAAATTATAATACTTTCGTGTTCCTCTGCGTTGCATCCATATGACGAGCTGATTAGATTTTGGTTATAATTGGTCAACCGGAAATACGAATGGTAAAAAGTTACCGTGTTTAAAAATTGTACAATATCTATCAGATCCATCTACCGGATTCATGAAGAATCTAATCTCAAAAATAGGTAGTGATGCAAAGCGAAGCGCGCGCGTTATAAGTGGAAATGTGTTCAAAGTAGAACTCTGCACAGTTTGTTAACCACATCAAATTTCTAACCTGTTTAAAATTTTCATTTTTTTATAGGTTATGGATCTATCCTGTTTGCCACTTGCGTTCTTAACATATCGATTCCGGTAGCTATAACCTGATAAACAGCTGTTTACCGGTAACAGTTCACCGGTAGAATTTTCGTAAATGCCTCATATAACTGACGGAAGGTAATGTGCTGGCCACATCGGATTTTTATTAATTACATTATTAAGAAATGAAATTTAATTTTCACAATACTACAAAATAAATTCATATTTCCCGGCACCTCTCAGCTGTCAAATTTAGTTCTCTGACTTTTCATAGATATCACTAGAACTTGTTATCATGGTTTAAAAGGGAAATAGCCAATCTTCTACTATATATTTTCCTTAATCTATGGTGCAGATCCCATTGCGCATATTTTTTATCTCTTTAAATTGAAAAAGTTTATTCTTCCAATTGTGTCCAATTCAGTTAGCTCTTAGGTATCCTACTGCTAAATGTTAAATCGTTTAACTGCAATATAGCCATTTGATTTGACAAGGGCAATGATAATGCATAGGCGCCGACTACGTGGGAGCTTCGGGGCTCAAGCCCCCACACGGAAAAATCTGAGGGGGCTTAGCCCCCGTACGGAAAAAGCGAAGGGGTTCTGCCTCCACACACAAATTCTTTTTACTAATAAAAAGTACACTCATTTTGAAATATTTTTAATACATCAATTACTTATACAAAGTAACAATGTATACCTATTCTACTATTTATTTTATAAAATTTACAGCTTGTCATATTGTATTAACTAAAGTGAAAATTGAGATTATTCTTATGACTGCTTCCAAATTTGAAAAGTACGCCTATAGAAATAGTAATGCTGTCATACTATCTAAGAGCAAATGTCAAAATTGTATGGAACTGCACAGTTCTGGCATTTTTGATCACTCTGTATATATTTTCAATATACAATAAATTCGTATCTTTTGTACAATTTGTTTATTTATGTATCAATTTTAAGAAATAAAATTTTTATTTGGTAAATTTCCTGTTACCCCCCTTTTTAGCCCCCACACGAAAATCTAAAAGTCGGCGCCTATGTGATAATGTATAGTTTTTGTCAAGATAAATGCACATTGACTTTGACTCTCCGGGGTATTTTCTGACCTGAGCGGCCAGGAGCGGATTACCAAATTTACAGTTCAGGATGTCTCATTTTCGATGTTTTTTTAAGGTATCTCGGGTAATATTAATGGTAGAGCAAAACCGTTTGCGCATTACAGGGTCAACTTTTCGAGAATAGTTTAATAGTCACCACAGGAATTTTCGATCTTCTTTTGTTTTTGAGATACAGGCAAAAACTCGTTTTTCGCACATTTTGAAAATATCTCATATCTTATTTATTATAATAGAGGAAAAATGTTTTTACAAAAATTTTACCGTTTTTTAAATAGAATAAAATGGCGTAATTAGATTTTTTGAAAACTTCATAATTCTCGAGATATAACACAAACTTATGATTTTTTAAATGGGACCCTATGTTGAAAATAGTCTCGTCTTTTTGATTATTTTATAAGCTTTTGAATGATATATAACAAGCCTACATTCTTTTGTTTTAAACATTAAAAAATGACGAATTATTAATTTATTGAGGCGAAAATACTGGAAATTATTAAAAAAACAAATGAAAAAATATTATTACAAATCATCATTTGTTTATTTTTATTTAATATCTATTAATCATGTTCTCAAAATTATTCTTAACCACTTATTTTCGGGAACGTTAAATTACTAGTTACCGACATTACAGTTGGGTTTAACACAATCCGAAAAAGATGGTTTAATACACTTTTGAAGTAAATAAATTGAAAAAATGAGTAAAACTGAAACAAATATTATTAGAAATATGCAAATGATGATCTGTAATAGATTTTTTCATTTGTTTCGTAATAATTTTAAATTTTTTCACCCCAATAAATTAATAATTATTTCTTATTCAAGTTTAAAACAAAGAATGTAGACTTGTTATATCATTGAAAAGCTTATAAAATAAGCAAAAAGATGAGACTATTTTTAACATAGGTTCCCATTTAAAAAATCATAAGTTTGTGTTATATCTCGAGAATTATTAAGTTTTCAAAAAAACTAATTACGTCATTTTATTCTATTTAAAAAACGGTAAAATTTTTGTAAAAACATTTTTTCTCTAACTTTTATAATAAATAAGATATGAGATATTTTCAAAATGAGCGAAAAACGAGCTTTTGCCTATAGCTCAGAAACAAAAGAAGATCGAAATGTCCTGTGGTGACTATTAAACATTTCTGGAAAAGTTGACCCTGGAATGTGCAAACGGTTTTGCTCTATTATTAGTATTACTCGAGATACCTTAAAAAAACATCGAAAATGAGACACCCTGTACAAACCGGGAAATATACAGTTAAATTCTTTTAATGTATTTTGTCTATATAAATTTCGCTAAACGTTGTTTCACGTTATTCTTGTTTCAGGTGTTCATTTGTAAAAAACTGAAGTAAAATGTGGCATCCGTGGAGTGATTCTTCTGACGAAGAAAATAATCTAATATTAAAGGAGAATATATATTTTAAGATTTGTATAATGTAAAAAAATATATAAACAAATTATTGAATAATAAACTGTAGTAACTTTATTATCTATTTTAATACCTAATTTGTGGTTACTGTTTTAAATTTGGTAATTGAAAAAAATTGTGAATACCTCTGTGTAGGCTTACCCTTGCAAATCTTTTAAGCAAATACATGCTATGATGGGCGTAAAAGTCAATGTGCATTTATCTTGAGACAAACTATGCTTGTAAATTGAAAACATATTTTTTCGACAATATTTGATAGTTACTTGTATTTGTTTCAGAGCAATGAAAACCATGTAATATCATGCCAGACGTCCACCACCAGGTCTGGTGGTCTAAGTGAAGCTTAGTACTCGTCATCAGCCTCCTCCAGGCCCAGGATGATAGTAAACGCGATGGTTTCGTTCTCCACGACACTGAGCACTGCCGCGAGCGTGCTGCCCTCGCTGGCGCACGGCAGCTCCGGCAACTCATCCTCGGCGCACAACCACACCAACGCCACCACGGTGGAGGCGTCCGCCGCCGACTGGACCGACCTCATGCTGCTCGTCTTCAAGGCCTTCATCTTCGGCACGATCATCTTGGCGGCCGTGCTTGGAAACGCCCTAGTGATTATTTCGGTACACCGACATAGGAAACTAAGAGTAATAACTAATTATTATGTTGTGAGCCTCGCAATGGCGGATATGTTGGTGGCTTTATGCGCGATGACTTTTAACGCGAGTGTGGAATTAACTGGCGGGAGATGGTTGTTTGGGTATTTTATGTGCGATGTGTGGAACTCTTTGGATGTTTATTTTTCAACAGCTTCCATTCTTCATCTATGCTGTATAAGTGTTGATCGGTACTACGCTATTGTGAGACCTTTGGAGTATCCTATAACAATGACCCATCGGACTGTGTCCTTTATGCTTGCTAATGTGTGGCTACTCCCAGCTTTAATAAGCTTCACCCCGATATTCCTCGGCTGGTACACAACCGACGAACATAAAATCTTTCGATCTGAAAACCCTAACGTTTGTAACTTTGTGGTGAATCAGTACTACGCGATAATCAGTTCGTGTGTGAGTTTCTGGATTCCTGGTGTGGTGATGTTGACGATGTACTGTAGGATCTACAAGGAGGCGATTCGGCAGAGGAAGGCCTTATCGCGGACGTCGTCGAATATAATTCTGAATTCGATCCACCAGCACCGAACGAGTAACTATAACCACCACAGTCATCACTATTTGCACCCGAGCGATGGTGAACTGGCTACAGTTGGTCCTCTTAATGGAAGACAGAGCACAAGTTCTGGTTCGGGTGGTAGTTATGGAGCGACTGTGGCTGCTTATGGGAGAGATAATAGCAAGGCTGCTACCGAACTCAATATGAACGGTGAGTGATTATTTTTATTTAGTTTTACTAATGATCAGTAAAATATTACTTCGAATTTAAGATGTCTTCTAATTTAGTCAGGTTTTAATAAGATAAATCCGAAAAAAAATATATAAAAAAAATAATTTTCAGTAATAATATAGGCGGTGTGCACAAAAGTAGTCAGCGCCGACAGCGGACGAAAATGACAAAAGTGGTTACTCATTGAAACATAACAAGGTTATGTTTTATGTCAGAATAATTTTAAAATAACTATTTTATAAAATGTTTGCAATGAATGCGAATGATAGGACGTCAAATATTATGTGATGCAGTGGGAGATGTAATAATTCCGACAAAATTACCGATTGAAGTATCAAATTTTATAAATTTCCTAGAATATTATATGAGGAATATATGCGTAAGAAAATAACTTTTCAACAGATATCTGCTACTAACATGAACAATTCTTTTAGGTTTACATATTTTCTCATTACTTATCGTATGAATAAAATTCAAACAATGGTCGTATGATTGAAACAATGAATTATAGAAAAATGTCTTTCTTAAGTTAAAATTTGAACAAAATATAATAAAAGAAGCAGAAAATTATCTTAAAATTGTATAATACTTGTAGTTGTATCATATAGAAGGTCTATTTTTGACATAATTAGTCTATTTATTATATATTTTGTACATGTAATGTTAATGTTAAAAGTAAAAATTCACATGGTTCGTATTTTTCGTGTATTCTCCATTCCGAGCTTGTGCAACTGATTCCATTTAGAGCCTGGTATATTTTTAATGAAGAATATTCATCAATTATTGCGAATATAAAAGAAATATGCTAACATCATCCACTGATATCGTTAAATGCAGAAATTTTCTTCTTTCCAATCATCCAAGTTTTCCAACTCTTTAATCGCAATTTCCAGGTATTCTACATCTTATAATATTTAACTAATATTATAAATTATAATATAAAACTAAGTATGATAAAATGGTTTACAGAAATCACATATATTATGAAAAAATTATATTTTCTGTCACAGTACCTTCGCTGGTATTTTGACTTTTTTGATTCACATATAACTTTTTAAATAATTTTTTTATTCATTTCAATATACTATGACGTATAATATTCATATACAACAGCAAAAACTCAAAATAAAATAGTAAATTGTATCACTTTCTCGAAATGTCAAAATTTATTAAGTACCCAAAAATGCCAAAGTAGCCGTTAGAGGCGCTGACGCTCAAAATGTGCACATCGCCTATAAGAAGAGAATGAGAATGAATTGAAAATAATTTGACATATTTTTCGAAAACTTGTTGCCAGGCAATAATCAGGACAGCCCATAGGGCTTGAGTGGCTATTGCCAAATGGCAACAAGTCGGGAATATTAGGTTCTTATTTACCGAACTCTCGAATTATAATTAATTAGTTTTATGAGATGAACTTATTTTGGCCTTTTTGGGAAAATTTTAATTTTTGATATTACTTCTTTACATTTTTCTGGACGTCCGAAGGCCCAATGTCCTTCATCTTCAGCAATCTGTTATAATACATTCTTTTTTATAAAATTGATACATTTTTATTTACGAAAAGATTATCTTAGTCAGTTATACAGGGTGTCTTGGAAATAGGGGGACATGGCCTAATCGCAGATTCCTGGGCTCAAAATAAGACGATTCAACTAAACTTACATATATCCGACAGTGTACCATTTAACCAGTATTCTGCTTCAAAGTCCTTAAAAAAAATTAATTTAACTTATAATAACGAAACGCTTAGTTCGATTTGAAAACAAAATTGGTATGACAATCCATATGGATATAGTTCATCTTTTAAGATGGTAGTTGTTATTGGTACTGAACCACTAGTGTATGAAACTTGGGTGTCACGACCATGATTAGACCATAACTTTTTAATGGCAACGTCAATAACGTAAAATTACTATTTGTCAGAAAGATACATTCAATAGTAAACTTTCGTGTTTCTACGTAAGTTGTGATATCTGTAACGATTTAGTCAGAAAAAAATAAAATTTAAGTGTCTGCGCCGTGTAATTTTTAAAATAAATTTTATCTAGCAGTGTATCCAAATGTCAAACAACTAATTTTAAATGACAGTAACAATTGTTTATGGATTGTCAAAAATTTCCTTTGCCATTTTCAGAATTTTTAATTTTTTAAAAATTTCGACCCTTTTTTAAACCACACCATCCTCATACCCAAAAATGGGTATGCGGTACACCTTCAACGACCTCACCAGTAAATTCCTCGTACCAAAAAACATAAGTATACCAATTTTCATCAAAATATTCCAACGGATACATTAATTATTAAACATTCCTTAAAATTGTCAAAAAGTGAAAAAATCGCAAGGGGTACACCTTAGATTTTTTGTGATTTTTGGCCATTTTCAGACTTTTCCTTCTGGAGATTGTAATAGTTGTTCAAAAATTATGAAAATTGGTACGCTTATGTAATTTTGCTCGTAGAATCTAATGGTGATATCGCCAGCGGTGTATAATTGACCATTTTTGGGATATGACCCAAAAATGGGCATTTTTGAGTAAAGTTTTGAGGACGAATATCTCGGACACGAAAAGAGATATCGACCTGCGGTTTTAAAATCTTAAATCTACACCCTTCAAACTACTTAAATACAAATTTTCAGAATTTTAAATTTTTTTAAAATTTCGACCCTTTTTTAAACCACACCATCCTCATACCCAAAAATGGGTATGCGATACACCTTCAACGAAGGCAAACATGTCGAATAAAAAAGGTATAATTAAATGTAAATCCATGACCTGTGGGCATACGAAACCTCCAAAATTTTAAAGAAGTAATATTAAAAATAAAAATCTTCCCAAAAAGGCCAAAAGAAGTTTATCTATATTTAATTAGATTATTTTTTGATCCACAACTTTCAAACAACGGCAGGTTGCCATGTTATTGTAACGCTATCTACTGTTGTAAT
Organism: Harpalus rubripes; assembly: GCA_963082715.1. Lineage (NCBI taxonomy): Eukaryota > Metazoa > Arthropoda > Insecta > Coleoptera > Carabidae > Harpalus > Harpalus rubripes. The sequence goes on from OY720448.1 coordinate 86,498,260, forward strand.
TAACTAGCTTCATTCATTTACATGTCTCAGTTGGTAAGTCTGTTTTGACAAGTAGAACACACTTTGACAATGCAAAATAAATAATCAAAAGTTATAAATTCTAATTATGATATTTGTAGAAGTCGTTTCTATAATTTTTTGGTTTACTTCATGATCACAAATCACAAAATTGGTACTTTTATTTGTTGATTACTATCTGACATATGACAACATTCTTAGTATAATAATGACAGGATTTGTTAAAACGCAGACACGTGGCGCAAAATGGAACATTTCATTCGTTGTAAGAAATGTCAAAAAATAAGCAATTTAAGATAATAATAAACTATTAAAATATTTGTCAGTTGTAGCAATTTTGATTCCGATTATTGAAAATAGACTATTAAATTACATAAATGCATAAAATAAAAATCAAATTTATAATACGAAATACTGATTCTTTTCCAGGTTTCTGGGTCGTTGTTTATGAGCCGGAAAAGAAGCAGCCTTTCATAGACGCCGGCCGTGAAGGCCTAAGCCTAAGTAATTACATAAGCGCAATATTTTCCGAGGCAGTAAAAAATAAGTTTTTACGGGATTTACCTCATTTCGAAAACTATAAGAGGTCAAGTTAGACGTGCTTCTGTTTTAAAAAAAATGTGACTGCCCAATATTTAATTTTCAAATAACTTCTTTATTAAAAGAAATTGAAAAAAAATGTTTCATATGGAATTTTATTCTATATTTAGACCATTTACTGACAAACAAAATTTAGTTTGTAAATCGTATTGTCAGTTTTTCTTCGATTATAATACAATATGGCCTCTTTCATGTCGACACTCATTTTGCCCATATGCCTTTAAAGAGTTTACCCTGTATATCTTGTAATATTGTTAACAAATTTAGCTTAACACATTTGTTGTTGAAAAGCTAATATTTTTTGAAATGGTATAATAATTCACGTTTGAATGAAATATTCAGGTACGATATGAATCTCCATGTGTACGATGTTCTTTGATGTATTTTCAGTTTACGAGTATAATGGTACATAACATTCATACATACACGAGTACATATATCAAATATATTTTTTTAGGTGTAGAATAACATTTACATTCTATGCATAATTAAAAGTGAACTACTGTGACCTACGAAAAATTATAAATACTATCGTTGTAATTTAAATGTTCTTAATTTTTCTTAATATATACCTTTAGATCTTATAGCGTTACGAAACTGGATGTAAGAAACTCTATGATATCAATGCAAATACAGTGTGTTCAAAAAAATTCCTAACTCGGAGTAGGCTTTGAACAAAAAAGCGTAAGTCAATTTAAAAATATTTAATTAAATGTCAAATTGAAATCAAAGCGTTTCTTCTTGAATCTTATTTTAGAAATGGAAACAAGTTAGAAAACGGCGAATGTCAATATACTGTATCCTTCTTTATTCTCTTTTCTCCTTAAAATTATATTTCAAGATCAATTTTGACAACTTGACTTTTGAATTGAATAATGACCAGACATACGTTTCACTGTTCAAAGCCTACTCCGAGTTAGGAATTTTTTTGAACACACTGTATTTTCAACCAGTAGGATCGAGAAAAATAGAAATATATAAGTCCGATCGAAAGAAAAGGGTAGGGATGTGAATTCGGTAACTTCTTGCTTCTTCCCCGTGCACCAGCTTTAACGAACATATTTACTGCTGACGGCGAATAGGGGAGTTTTCGTATTTTTTATGGGTTAAAATATTTTTAAATTAAATCGTTTTTACTTTTAAATTTTGTAAAATTTTGAAAAATGCAGGAAAAAAATGTTCACCTTTTGCAATATTTTCTTCCCACCATTATGGCGGACATAACATCAACTTTGTGCGAATTAGGTCTCGACATACGTGCAAAAACGTGCTTCATAGAAAGAAACAGAAGAAAAACACGCCACGTGTTTATGTTTACATTCGACACTTGACACCTTTTGCAGAATTTCTTCCCGCCATTATGGCGGACATAAAATCAACGATTTACGAATTAGGTCTCGACATACGTGCAAAAACGTGCTTCATTACAAGATATAGAAGAAAAACACGCCACGTGTTTATGTTTACATTTGACAATCGGCACCTTTTGAAATATTTTCTTCCCGTCATTATGGCGTACATAACATCAACTATGTGTGAATTTGGCATCGACATACGAGCAAAAACGTGCTTCATAGAAAGAGACAGAAGAAAAACACGGCCACGTGTTTATGTTTACATTTGACACTTGACAATTTAAATTCTTTGTTAATCGTATTTTCTAGGTTACGTTTACATAGGTATTCAAAATCAAATAATTCGCTTTTTGCGATTTGACATTGAATTTGCCGTTTTAATATCAAATATAAAAAATCTGATGTGGCCAGCACATTACCTTCCGTCAGTTCTATGTATTTTGTACAAATTTCATACAGAAAGTTCCTTGCTAAATTAAATATTCTATTTCTTGTATATTACCTTCCGGCAGTTGCATGTATTTTATGCAAATTTCATACAAAAAATTATTATTTTGTGACGTTTTCTATATACAGTGTAATGTATCTGCAGAAATAAAAGATTTATTATTATTATTTCTTGTACATTACCTTAAAGCAGTTGTATGTATTTTATACAAATTCCATTCAGAAAGCAAAAGATCCTATATTTCCCGTAAAATTATAAGACAAACACACTATCTCAATTTCACTTGACACTGACATCTTTCAATCAGAATTTTCTTAATATAGTAGCTGTTTCCATAGCTATGGCTACTTTATGAAATTTAATTTCTTTATAATTTTTTAACTCTATATCCATTTAATATTAAGTATAAAATGCAGTCAAATCGTGTAGAGAATAAAATATTCTTTAATATTTATAATAACATCAAATGTGAAAAAATGATATTTAACATAGTTTTTTCAAGAAAAACTGTTAAAATCTTCAAATAATGGTACTTCCGGTTGACCAATTGTAACCAAAATCTAATCAGCTCTTCATATGGATGTAACGAAGAAGTATACGAAAAAATTATAATTTTTGTAACTGTAGTATTAGAGTTATCGCAGACGAAAATTTTGTTACACACACACACACACACACACACACACACACACATCCACACACACACACACACACACATACAGACATCATCGTAAAAATAGTAAATTCGTATTCTTGGGACCCTAAAACGTGCTTATTGATTAAAAACTCATCATCGAATTTTTTGACCAAAGACAATACCTTCCTTACCTAAAGGTGACGGAAGGTAAAAACATACGTTCATGTTTTCACTCTAAACTAGCGCTCGTAGCGGATAACTACGGCGAACCAAAGATGCCGCATACGTTATCGTATTGTGTACAGCTACTAGATAATACATAGCTGACTCGTCACCATATTGAAGCCAGTAAAAAAAATGCAGTAAAAAATTATAACCATTTCTCAAATGATTTGCACAATTTAGAGCAAAACAACCCATTGTTATGGATAATTTGAATGATTAATAATACTGTAACATTGATATTGAATTATTTAAATAGCTCCACAATGGTGGACGAGTCAGCTGTAATTTATCCAGTAGCTATAGTATTGTGGGCGAACGATAAATTTAGTATCGTCTATACAAAAATATTCGCTACATTTTATTACTTTTATTGCAATATATTGCATTTATAGTATTGCAGTAATGTGAAAAAATCATTATATTTCAAGATGAATAAACTCCCCCATTACATCAGTCGATTGACTTAATTTCTACTAACGCATGCGCATTTTAAAGTTTGGTACTCAGCTTGTTATCTCTCTCGATTCTAGTGGTTAACAACTTCTTACATCCAGTTCCGTAAGGCTATATATGACCTAATTATATTTCGCATTTAAGTTGTCAGCATATTTTTCTACCATACCATGGAACAAGAACATAATACTGTACAAATGTAACACTATCTAGATTTACACATGTTGTAGACTTCATCTGTTTTACCAAATGATTTACCGTTTAAATTAGAAACATATTTCAGTGTAGATGTCAATTTTCATTAATTTTACCTCCCACTACCCTTGGTAAGGGAGGTATAGGGATCGTGCTAAAAATCGCATATCGAGATTTTGGTAAATGAGCATGTTTTAAGGCCCCTAGATTCCAATTTTAACAATTTCACGATGATGTCTGTGTATATATGTGTGTGTATATGTATGTGTGGAGCCTGTACTCTAACTCAAATACTGTCATTCCGAAAATTTTAAAACCTTGTATTTCGACCTTTTTCTATTACGGAAAGAGCCAGTTAGATTTTGGAGTAACTCGGATAACCGGAAATGGCACTTTACTTGACGCTCAATATAATTTTTCTACGAAAAATACATTTGAATGTTATTTTATCGAGATTAATGTTATTATAAATATAAAAGATTATTAAATTCTTCAGATTTGCATTAATTCTACATATTTTATGGATAAATTTATAAAATTATCTATAATTTAAATCCCGGAGCCTACGCTTTAAAAATACAAAACTCTTTGGTTACGCAGTACTGACAGATAAATGTCACTGTCAAAGAAATAATCTTTTTAAATTAATAATAGTAATGTTTTAAAAAGAAAAAATCTGGTGTGGCCAACACTATACCTCCCGCCATTAATCGCCCGAATCACAAAAAAGATTAAGCTAATCCTTATTTTTGAATTAGCGAATTTTATTCTAATTTTATAATAATGCTAATCTCGAAAAAAAAACATTTAAAGGTATTATTCGAAGAAAAACTATTTTGAGCTTCCATAAAGTGCTATTTCCTGTTATCCAATTTACGCCAAAATCTAATGGGCTCTTTCCATAATAGAAAAAGTTCGAAATACAAGGTTTTTTTGAATAAAAGTATTTCAGTTAAGGTGCATTCACAAATGAAAATTAGGTTTAGATTTATGGTTTATACTTGAGATTTAAAGACTTTGGCCGCATATTATGTAATGACTCCATTCACACTTCAGAATTTGGTGTCTCTAAATCCAAATCATAAAGCTAAACATTGCAAGGTCCAAACTTTAGGTTTATGATTTAGTTTGACGTCACAAACTTCACCAATTAGAACGAGTCTAAAACAATATAGATATATACACCCATCTTTATTTAATATTCACTTGGTGGATTCGGCTTTTTAAACAAATGCGAGAAGAACATGGAGACTGTCATAAATTAATTGCTGAAATATAACCAATAATGCCAAGCGAATGACAGTTTCACGGCGCACAGGTGTCTTGTTGAGTACTGCTCTAACGATATTTTAATATTGTTTTTGAAGCATTTACATAGATGTCTGCACATATCAAAACTAATTTTCAGGTAATTTAAACTTAAATTTATGAATGACTTCCTTAAACCTAAACAAAAACCATAAACCTAATTTTCATTTGTGAATGCACATTTAGAGTGGAGGATCCACACATACACACAGAAATCATCGTGAAAATGTTAAAATTGGATTCTAGGGATTTTAAAACATGCTGATTTACCAAAATCTCGATATGCGATTTTTAACATGATCCCTATAACTCCCTTACCAAGGGTAGCGGGAGGTAAAAAGTAAATAGAACGATGGGAAACGAAATCAATACAGTTTCTAGCATAAGCAAATATGTATAGGTATGTATTTAGACTAATAAAAATTAACGGTTTACAAAAAAGTTTAAGCTAATGTTCATTTTTGGATTAGTGAATTCTATTCTATCCCGGTATTTAAAATTTAATCTTCATTTTATTATCAAAAAAGGTAGTTATTTGGATTTATATTATAGTATATTTTAATAATAATAATAATAATAATAATAATAATAAATTTATTGCCCAACAGTTTACAAGAAAACCAATTACAGGACAAAGACAAAACAAAAATAAGTAAATAAATATATAAATATGAATATAGAGCCATCCATGAACAACACGATTAAATTCAAAACTGCATATACATAGCAATATTTATAATACAATACATTCTTTAGGTAGTGTTACACGTGAAAAATGTCTTCATAGTGTACATCAGCATTACGGCACATGATATGTACTGGTGAACGCTGAACAATATTCGTACGGGTTTTGGCCAGGTAGAATGTCCTCGAATATCTGGAAGCAAACCTAGGAATCTGGAAGGGGATACAGGAAAGTAAATATGGTGCATCAATTTTATTGTGTATTAGCATCCACAAAAACCTAGAACTGGATGCTTCTCTTCTGTCCAATAAAGATGGTATACAATGACGTTCAATTAAGCTATTTTGATCAACTCCTCTTTCCGGATACACACCATCTACCTTGAAACACATAAATTTTAAAAAATTTTGATGTACACGATCAAGAGCCATTGACTGATAGGCATAAAAAGGATACCAAATTATACTAGCGTAATCAAATTTACTCATTACGAAAGCAAAGTAGAGTGGTTTGAGTACCAAAGGATTAATAAACATTTTTGCTAAGCGCATTAAGAAGCCAAGATTTCTGCATGCAGAGTTACATACATCAAGTATATGCTCAAGAAAACTAAAATTATGACTAAAAGTAATACCAAGATCTTTAACACAAGTCCTTTTTTCAATGAGAATTCCAAATAGCGATTTTCACAGGTATAGTACAAGATCAGCCACTTTATTGCGTAAACCTAAACTAAGACTTACAAAATCTATAAAAAATTCATTAAACCTTGATTTATATAATGTTTTACCGGACAATGTCAAAAGTTTAAGTATAAAAAAATTCAATATGGCAATCAAAACTTATTTGATTAATAATGCTTTTTATTGTATTAATGAATATCTTGAGTCTGATTTAAAAACTATGAAACACAGTTAGGAAATTTTTACTCAAATTTGTATACTTTATTATGTATTAATTTTTTAATTTTTTTGTTGTTATACTTGATGTGCTGAAACAATGTTAAATGTAATACAGCTAATTTAATAAATAAATAAACAAGTATTGAATAATTAAAATTAATAACATTGATCTTCAAGGTAAAAGTAACCGAGCAACATTTAAGAAATAAACCGCCAAAATTAGAGTAAAATTCGCTAATCCAAAAATAAGAATTAGCTTAATCTTTTTTGTGACGCGGGCTGTAAATGGCGGGAGGTATTGTGTTGGCCACACCTGATTTTTAATTACATTATTATGCATATAAAAATACATAAATATGGAAATCTATATTCTGTTTTCATTTATTTATGATTATAATTCATATGCAATAAGTGAACTTTATTCAAAAAATATGTAAACGTCAGTGTCAGTGCACTCAGCGTACCGTAAATATTTTATACAGTAGTTCATACATTTTAGCATATTTATGGTGCCAGGGACTACAAACTTCAAGCCAGAATATTGAACAAAAAAAAAAAATGTAGGGAAATGTAGTAAAAGAAAAATGTAGCAAATAGTTTCTGCAGAATCCTGCATATATGTACATTGGTATAAAAGGATTTCATCAGCACGTCTTCGTCGACACGTGCAGATATCGATTTCCAAAATATCCAACCTACATTTCCGTGCAGGAGTATATAAATATATTTACAATTCCTGGTTAAGTTTTTGCACATTAATTAAGGAACTTTCAGCTTCTTGGATCCCTTTGAGCGTAAACTAAGTGGAAAGAAATTGTCAATACGTTTGATACGGTGTGTATATTTTTAACCGTTCGTGTCAGCTATCACGTCAGCGAAGCGGTATTAAATCGTTTTAATTGCCGTCCGAAATCATGGCACGCTTATTGTTATGTTTCATTAATGAGAGTGCCATGACCTTGAAAAAGCCTTGCGTGTCAGCGAAATTTTCGGGCGTGATGGGAATTGGGAATAAAACTAAAAGACGTCTTGCCTATATTTACTTTCCTGAGAAATATTGATACTATTTTAGGGAGTATTTTAAATCACACCAAAGATACAATTCTTAAAATTATAAAGATATTTTATTCATATTTGCCATGAATTCCTGAAATGCCAATAGGCTACTTGCGTAGTACTAAAATCTGATATATATATATATATATATATATATATATATATATATATATATATATATATATATATATATATATATATATATATATCATCATTACCGATATCTGCGAACAAAGCAGATTGGCACACCCAGCAATGGGTAATATGTCGTGATGATATATTTATTTATTTATATATATATATATATATATATATATATATATATATATATACAGGGTGGTGGCGGTTAGGGGTGAACATAGGGATTTAACATGGGATTTTAGTTTTTTGCAATTTCCTGCTCTCCTGTTCATTTTCCGGCAAAAACTGTAGAGTACAAAATTGTTCAGAATTAAAAATTGCATACAAAAATGTATTTACATTTATTATTATGTTTTTGGTTTCTTCACAATTTTAAAAAGAAATTTCAAAATTTCCTGTTATTTTGTAGCAATAGCCATGGATTTTTTTTCTGGTTGTCAAAAATTATTTATAAACGTCAACCATACATTAATCTAACTTAAAAATTAAATAAAAACAAACAACTTTTAATTGTAATACGCATTTTTTATTAGGTATACCATTTAATAATAAACCAATTCCAAATGTATCAACTACGTAGAATTTTGATTTATCATAGCCAATACCATTTCTTCATTCACTTCGTTATGACGTCTTCTATTATTATTGTCATTATTGTTATTATTATTATTTCCTTCATTACCTTCGTTCACAGCTGCACTAGCTGTTCTCAAATTTTTTAACAAGTTTAGAAATTGTTGCTATAATAGGAATTTGTGTATTTTCGTACTTTATGGAAAACAAATCACGTATTCTTCAAAAACTATTTCCACCATAATAATTTTTTATAACGAAAACTCGTTCCTTATTCGAATAAACATTCATTATTAAATTAACTTTTTATTAGAGAAAATTTCGAAAATTTGACAGAAATTGAATGACTATGTTTAAACATTTGAGTTATAAGTCATGGCTATTGCTACAAATTAACAGAAATTTTGAAATTTCTTTTTAAAATTCTGAATAAACCAAAAACATAATAATAAATGTAAATACATTTTTGTATGCAGTTTTTAATTCTGAACAATTTTGTACTGTACAGTTATTACCGTAAAATGAACAGGAGAGCAGGAAATTGCAAAAAACTAAAATCGCATGTTAAATCCCTATGTTCACCCCTAACCGCCACCACCCTGTATATATATATATATATATATATATATATATATATATATATATATATATATATATATATATATATCACTTTAATTAATGAAAATTTTGCCAAAAGAAAAAATATGGGCAGCAAGTTTTTATCGTCTCTTCAAAAATATTAAATAAATAAATAAATAGCACACAAGTAGTCCATTAGAAGAACAAAATAATCACTTATTTCTGTCAGGGCACTCTAATTCTATTTAAAAAATAACATGTATTCTATTTTTCCATTCGCGGCACTCTTATTGTAGCAATATTTTAATCAAATTAATATCAAACATTTTTGGATTTTTTCTCAAAAAAAATGATATCTAAGGGTATGCAAATATTATATCCCTGAATTCAGAATAAAATTCTCTTTTTAATAATATATATATATATATATATATATATATATATATATATATATATATATATATATATACATATATATATTATTATTATTATTATTATTATTATTATTATTATTATTATTATTATTATTATTATTATTATTATTATTATTATTATTATTATTATTATTATTATTATTATTATTATTATTATTATTATTATTAAAAAGAGTAATACATTTTGTTAATTTCGTGATTTCGTTATGACAAGTTAAGAATAGTGATGTTTTTAGGAGTTGATGATTGATGTGAGGTCGAGGAAGTTCATTTGACATCTATCAATAACAACATTTTATATAAATTACTGAAATTAACTGTTATTAGCATTTTTGTTACAAAAAAAATGGCCCGTTTTTCGTGCCGGTCAGTGTATATATATATATATATATATATATATATATATATATATATATATATATATATATATATATATATATATATATACATATTTCATGCATTTAATGTTATTATAAATATTAAAGAACATATTCTCTATACGATTTAACTGCATTTTATACTTAATATTAAATGGATATAGATTTAAAAAATTAAACTTCATAAAGTAGCCAGCTATGAAAACAGCTACTGTATTCTGTTTGAAAGAAGTCAATTGATAACAGTGTCAAGTGCAATTGACGTAGTATGTTTGTCTTATAATTTTACTGGAAATATAGGATCATTTACTAGAAACTTTATGGAATTTGTATAATATACGTACAACTGTCGGAAGATAATGTACAAGAAATATAATCTTTTGCAAGGAACTTTATGTATGAAATTTGTACAAAATATATAGAACTGACCATTGACGTATTATATAAGTGGACGCAACGTAGGTACTGCTTTACTGTTTAAGCATTGACGCACACCTTAGAAAAGGATAGAGCTAAGTTAGGGGCAAAGTCAAAAGTGAAAAATAACACAGAGTGCTTAGGAGTATTCATCTCATTCATAATAAATGACAATGTAAAATATAGTTCATATTCAATTTAACATAAAATATTTCATTCGTATATTAAATTATTTGTAAAAATAACAAATATAGAAAAGTACTTTTCCTTATTATTTATTTAAAACTATTTTTATATACATTTTAGGTATAGTCCGTCGATTGAAAATGATTTCTGCATCACAGAATGTTTGGATGGCTAGAAATTGTGTCTTCTAACTGTAATAAGCCAGTCTGTTCACAGTTCATGATAACGAACTGTGCATCCATTTGCATTGCATGACATTACCATTTTAAAAGAATTCTGAAATATAAATGAAATCATACTTATATGCATAGAATGAATGACAGAACATAACCTGAATTACCAGCAAACTACATTCAAATTATTTCTATTTCACATTAAATCAAAATTATTCACTTTGTATTGTAACTAACTCTTAGTTAGAGATATGAATATTATTTTTACTAATATTCTGAGGAAATATATTGCATAGAATAATTATTTGGGATCCAACCTAAATGTTTAAATCGTAGAAATGGGCTTTAGGATCCAGGACAAATTTATTTAAACGAAGAAAGAATTGTGAAAAATTCCTCTCTCTCTACGTTGGGTCCATTTATGTAATATGTCAATGGAACTGACGTAAGGTGATGTGCTGGTCACATCAGATTTTTTTAAAATTCTTGTGAAATAGAAACTGTTTTCCCATTTAACCGTCTTTGTAGCTCTTATATTTCTCGAGATAGCAACAGTGGCACATTTATAATGAAAATCCGGTATAGCAGATAATATTGGTGACGAAAACTTAAAAACGAATACATTATATCCACGTTTTTATCCTCTGAATCTTTTGTATACCTACGTTACCTTGACCTGTTCACTAAATGATTTATTAATGAAATTAATGATAAAGTAGTGTGACGGGGAAACAATTGACAAGTTCACGTTCAAATTTTTTCGATCTTTTCGTGAAAATTGGCAGGTGTGTTCTTTTATATTTTATTTTGCTCCGGTTGTAAATCTGGGTCAAATATAAAAATAAACCGAGAAGCGACAAAAACATGTTGATGTCATCAATTAAATGAATGTTTTCGACTGATTTAAGCGGTAGTGGGAAGTTTAAGTGAAACGTTTCCGGTATTATTCACGGCCGACGTGATACAAAATCACTGTCAAGTTTATCAAATGTTTGTTTAAACGGTTGTCAGTTGTCTAGCGTGATTGACAGTAAATGCAATCTATTCGTTGATTAATTATTGTACAGTTAGAGAAATACTAATGACACTGACAGATACAAATGTTCGAATGAGATTAATAATTTTTGAAATGTTTTTTCAACTACAAGTTATTACTTCATCATACATCGATCGCAGTACGTTAAAGCAGTGGCGTAACTAAGGGGCCCGTAGGGCCCGCATTGCTGGCGGACCCCCGGCTCTAGAGAGGCCCCAATTTACATGATTTATAATTTTTAATTAAATCTTTTTTTTGTAGCAACATACAAATTTATTTAGGCCCACTTTTACAATTGATGGATAAACTATGGTATAGCTATCGGAAGTATAACTTTATCCTAGCAATTATACCTTCGATAATCAAGACTGTCTTTTACAATGCATTTTTATCTGTCAGATAGTTATACTAGGAATTACGTTAAAACACTTGAGGTTGGTATTGGCACAATAAAATTATCTTCTTGTTAGACCATTTTTCTTCAATTTTAGTATTATTTCTGCCTTCTAATTTACATTTTTCACGATGTTAGATGATATAAATGTTATTTTTGATTCTGACAGTGATGATGAAATACTTGATTGACAGCTGTCAAACGTATGAATAACAAAACATCGTTCGTGTTTACGTGGTATCCATAAGAACCAGGGATAAAGTTATCCGACGTTTATACGACCGATTTCCATGGGATAAGAAATACTGGTGTTTATTCTATCTGAGGTTTATCCTAGTGATGCACGCGAGGCGAGACGAGACGAGAAATATAAAATATCGATCTCGTCTCGTCTTCGGATCTGTAATCTCGATTTCGCTCTCGTTCTCGCACATTTTCTTTTGGGTCTCATCTCGTTCTCGCACGAGAGTCTCGCGAGAATCTCGCTATAAAATTTAGCGCTTGCGCACTACGTATTTGCATAATTATTTAACTACAAGGGACAAGTTCGCACCAATAGCACCGTCTTCCATGTATTTATAGTCGTATAACTATAATAAAGAGACGAAACACTAAATTCTTGTCACCCAATTAATTCAATACGAACATAATGTTTATTCATTTACGGTCACCAGAAAATGTGATATGTTAGTAAATAATTTAATTTACCTCTAAAATATCAAATTTATCATCAAATTGTGATCTCTAAACTATTTCAATAAGAACACATTCTGTCATCAGTAAAACGAATTAAACATAAAAAAAATATTTTTTGTAACTAAAAGTATGTACTCTTTTTCATTAAATAAACGCCAATATTTAAGTAAGATTAAGTCATAAAAAACCGCTACACTGGTAACCCGCTGGCAACCAATCACTCCGCTTCTCTTCCAGCGGGCTCCCATCAACGCTTAATATAACATCCTTTACTTTTCAGTGGTGACAAGAGTTTTATTAGCCGTGGTTTTAACTGGCGTGAATTAGGGGCTGAAATATTAAAGAAAACTAGTTCTATTGGATGCAATACCTGTTTTGTCTTTATTTTTACATTTTACGATACTAATCGGCTCTAAATAGACTCAAAAAATATTGTGAATGCATATAATTTTCACATTTACGTGTTCTATGCATAAATTAGCGTTGATTCTATTCCTTGTACGGTGCATTTTTCATTGAATTTATGAATCAAAGCTATAAAGTTGCAAATACTTTTTATTGTGAGATTCTCGCGAGATTTCTTGCTTCTCGCAGTTGTTATATCGATCTCGCCTCGAATTTTAAACTGCAATCTCGCTCTCGTTATAATGCAACGAGACGAGACGAGATGCGAGAGTACTCTCGCCTCGTCGTGCATCACTAGTTTATCCGAGGTTTGTAAAATACAATTTCCAATTTTATACCAGGTATAGTGTTATACGAGGTTTATCTAATGATTGAAAAAATGACCCTTAGTTTCTCTTTCTATCATAATAAATAAGGTATGAGATATTTTCGAAATGAGCGAAAAACGAGTTTTTGTTTGTAGCTCAGAAATAAAAGGAGTTCCAAATTCCATGTGGTGAGTATTAAACTTTTCTCGGAAAAAGAAGAAAAATTCTCGGAAATGCAGTCAAGATAATATGTTTATTTGATTATTCCAACGTTTCGATCATACTATGATCATCCTCAGGGTTAAATCAAGTCAGGTGAAACTAAGAAAAGTTGACCCTGGAATGTGCAAACTGTTTTGCTTTGTCCTTAATATTACTCGAGATACCTTAAAATACATCGAAAATGAGACACTCTGTAGATACAACAATAAATATTATACTGTATTTATAAGCAAAACAATAATAAAAATATAAGAAACATGCTATTTACCTTTGAGTTCTATAGAAGTTCTTGTTTGTTTCACCAAAACAATGTCAAAAGTATTAATTTCATATCATAGTCACTCATTCACTAATAATAATATTAAGTAATGGAAAAAATATTACACTATTAACATTTCACACATTGTAAAAATATGAACTACATGAATATAAACATCCACAAATATAAAATTATAGTTCTTCTCTTTGTATAGGCACTGTTCAACTGTTGCTGTTTAATGAACCTGTAAGAACTTCGCTTTGCATTGCTTAACAGACTACAGCGCAACAAATTAATTAAAAATAAATACAATATACTGTCATAGGCGTCGCCAGAAATTTTTCCAGAGGGTGGCAAAAATAATATACCAATTCTTATTATACGAGTAATAATTTACCCCATTTTTGATTAAAATATGTATGACATATGTACAGGTATAAACAATAGAATATCACAGCCGACTGTTATCATTTTATTATTTGCATTATTAGACATACTTTAAAGGAAAACCCCTACTATTTTTACATCATTGTAAAGAGATATTGATTTAGAATTGGGTTCGTCCAACTTTTTTTGAATTTTTTATATATAAACTTTGTATGTAGGCGGCAGTAAACCGTAGACGCAAGGTCGCGAAACGAACAAACGTATTATATCATTTAAAAATACATATTTGTTTGATTTACTTACATGAATACGTATAGGAGTAGGGTTAAATGATCATTTATGAAAAACTTCCATAGTACATATTATACACAAATAAGAATCAGGTAAGTAAAATTAATATGTTTTGCTCGTTTCCATCAGGTTAATCAGTCGATTTAATTAATGTGACTTTACGACTTTCTTTAATATAATATTGAAGGTTATTATACTCCACCAAGTGCCATTATTATAATTAAAATAGTATTTTCCTGAGTGTCAGGTCGCGAATCTGGGGAACCGGGTTCGATCCCAACCGACGTCAAATATTTCCAATTTTAAATGGCACAAAATTGACCCCTGTGGTGCACTCTCCACGCCAGCAATGAGTGCCAGTGAGGTGACGCCTGGTAAGCGCCAGCACGGTACAAATATGTCATCATCATTACCGATATCTGCGTACAAGGCAGATTGGCACACCCAGCAATGGGTAATATGCCGTGATGATATATTTATATTTATTTATTTTATTTAACAATGACAGTATTGATTAAAATAATCAAAGCATAGTTCATACTAAAAAGTAATCCAACATTTACATTCCTATTTTCTAAATGATAACAACAATGACAAGTATTGAGATTACAATAATTAATACATAAATTATAATATAAATGTATTTAATAAGTAAATTTTCTTTTGATCTTAATAAAAAAATACTCGGATATATTAAATATGTTAGAGTACGTATAAAGCCAATCACGAAGGGTACCTGGACGACGGTAATGACGCTGACGTCATAACATGGCGATCATTTTACGCTAAAAACTTTAACCACATTATTGAACGTATAAAACTACAAAATATATAGCAATTTTTATTTAGTTTTCATTTACCTATAAACTTATATTCAAAATTCATATGCGACATGTAATTTCTAAAAAGTCAAGGAGTTGAACGGGCCCATTAGGGTACCTTTATAACCAGGGTATGGCCATGGGTCAAAATCACCGCCATTATCGGTAATTCATTTCCCTATTTATTTGTAATAAAAGTGATATTATATTATAAAAGAATATTAAATTATCACACTGTGAATTTATAAAGGTAATAAAAATTAATTAATTTTATCTACGACAGTGCGCTAACACGTAATTGGTACACTAACTTGAATGTCATTATGAGTTTCATAATGGCACTGAGTGTCATTTATTTATTTGGTTTGCGTTGTTTTGAAAGGTATTCAAAATACACTAAGAGGACCTTCTCATTATGGTAGTTCTTTATTCCTTTACTGTTGCACCATTCCTCCAGTTTTACAAAGGCTTGCTCGTACGCTTCTCTTGATTTTTCAGGAATAAGAGAAGCCACAACATTTTCGGCACCGGCTTCAATGTCCGATGGAACAGAATCTGATTCGAAGTCGCTCATTTTATCTTGGAAACTTAGATAAAATGTATCCGTATATGAAAGAATTTGACAACTATAAATTGTTTTTTTTTCTTCAAACAAACAAAAATTGTAACCATAACAATAAATAAAATGAACTGTGGCCTACTGTAAATACGTATTAATAACGTAGGCTACGAATGAACATTTCAATGTTTCTCATTATGTCAAAATTTAAATGAAAAATGTATTTTAAGATCAATTTAAACTGTCGTAGATAAAATATTGAAGAATACACGTTTGATATAGCCTAATAATGAAACTTGCGTGATTAAAACACTCGGCTCACCGCCTCGTGATTTAACATCACACGCGTTTCATTATGAACGCTATATCAAACTTGTATCCTTAATATCTATAATAGATACACAATTATTATTAAGACATACATTTAGAGGTTATGTAGAATATATGACATGGGTTGTTATTATCACATCTAATTTAATATCTGTGGTTCTTATTTACATAATAATTGTATATTCTAATCTTACCTTTTAAAAATTTAAATGATTGTGCTTAATATTGGTAATTTATAGTTGTTTTCAATATGTCAGTAATCGGGGTAGATATTTTAACAAACTACACAAGTAAATAAAATAAAATATATTACTTATACTTTAAATACATATTAAAATGATAATTAAATGTGTTTTTCATTAAAATAAAACAAATATCCACGAAAATACATAATAAATTGCGCAAGAACAACACATATAACAGATATCCCGGTAATGGCGGACGAAACGTGAGCCACGCCATGGCCATACCCTGGTTATAAAGGTACCCTAGGGCCCATTGGGTACAATTTTTTTTGTTAAATACGCGTGTTGATATATAAATATTGAGAAACGAATTAATTCATAAATTGTATATACTGTGAACTTGAATAATAATATTCGCTACTTGTACAGCTCAATTAGTGTTCTGTTCGCTTAGTAATTAACATCAAATATCATTCCAGTGACGTGGCAATCACACTATAACAACCCGTGAAGTAAACGTACACGCAGGTATGCCACGTATTCTCGGCACGCAACTCAAACAAGACAATGCTGCGTGTAATTATTACATATAATAAGTAACGCTGTAATAGGTTCGCGGTTGGAAATATTACTAGGTTTGAGAAGGTGTAAACAGACGAGGAACAGAATAGAGATGTGTCTGTTGTTAATGTGAAGGTGAGGGTAACCGTGAAAGGATTGTTGCTAGAATTTCTCAAAGCAAAGGTTTTGGAGGTTTGAGTTTATTCCACTGCTCTGGTGGAATATAATTACATAGAAGTACACACGAATCTCTATTTCAAAATGGATTCTCCATCATAGTAACAAATTAGAACATGGGTCGTTTATATTATATTAGACCTTATAAGGAATGGCAGTTTTTAAAAAATTATTAGTTTTTAACACATATACTACGTTTACATGCAGTTTTGAACACATATACTACGTTTACATGCAGTTTTGAAAATGGTTTCAGTTTTCAGTCAAAATTACGCGAAACTGTTTACATGCAATTTTCAAAACAGGTTCATAGATTGATTTGAAAACAGTTTCGGCGCATGCGCATTTGGCTGAAGTAAGTAACAGATCCTCTTCGCCCCAAATTCTTCATTTTCCCATTTTTCCAATTATTTTTTCTACTTTATACCACTGCGCCCTAAATTAGGGTTTCACGGGCTTGGCTTGAAGCTTGAAAGCTTGGCTTGGCTTGGCTTGAAAAAGCTTGAAAAATCAAGCCAAGCCTGCCGTTCAAAAAAGCTTGACTTTTCAAGCCAAGCCAAGCTTCTGTTCCACCAAGCCCAAGCCAAACCAAGCCTAACATTTAAAAAAGCTTGAATTTTCAAGCCCAGCCAAGCCTTTGACTGTCAAGTAGCTTGGTTGAAAACAAGCTTTTTCAAGCTTTTCTTAAGAAATGTTGTCGAGGCCGACAAAACCGTAATTTTTGATAACGTACTTTCTCACTGCTTCGGCACATTTTTGCGAACTTCTAAGAATTGGAGTTTCCAAAAGGACCAGCCTTCATTACCTGCCATTCCAGTATGCTTCAAAACTTTGTAAAAAGGACACTATACCCTTCATCATTCTTATTATGCAAAGACCACTTATTTTCTCAATCTGAACTAACTATCTGTTTTAACTATACTGTGGTGGGAAGATAGGTACAGTTTGACCTTGTTGTTTGATTGGATAATATCGGAATATTATCCAATTAAAATACAAGATCAAACTGCAACTATCTTCCCATCACTCCTGTAGTTAAAACGGATAGAATATAATCAATATTCATGTAAATTTTAACTAACTTGATTTTAAATACCAAGCATCAAGCTTCAACACATAATATTTATTACTCGTATTTGTTGGAATGCTACAAATAGATAATTTTGCTGCAGAATAAAAATTATAAGAAATAATAATATACTCTACACCGTAAGGTAAATTGAGTGACAGACTACATAAATCATGATAATTATTGCATTTTAAAGTTTCATTTTGTACATTGTTTTGTTATTCTGTTATTTCCGAATCATAGAGACGAGATAATTTCTGTTTGTGGATATGTATATTTATATTCAAAGATTTTCAATGCTATTTATAGCTCAACCCCTAATGTACCCCTAATATAAACCGATCTTGTCTGTGACAGGTATAATAGACAATAACAATGTACCGACAAAGAGAGCATTCCCTTTTAAATATTACCTTGATACAAGTTTTCATTGTTTCCAAAAATATGTATTAATAAATAAGCAAATAAATATATAATCTCGGCTTATTACCTAGTTCTGGAGGTTTTTAATTTGCTTTTATTCATAAATTTCAGTAATAACGACATATTCTTATCGTAGAGGATATTTACTTTTGTATTATTTGAATTAGCACATGATTACTTTAATTATATTTATGTATTTAACTTACATGATTCTGTACTCAAAAATCAGTAGAAATTTCATAAGATTCGTGTAGGTATTTGTCACGATCAAACAAAATTTCGGGGAAATTTCCGTCTGTAGGGTTTTATGATTTCCAGATGTATTTGAAGTAGGTATAAAAGATCAGTCTCAGGTCATTTTCATCCCATTGTACATTTCAAAATATTTATGTATTTATTTGAACACTGTAGTATGACAAACTTTAACAGTTTGTTGGGAGGTCATTTCGAGTTTTTAGTTAAAATACAATAAACTCCAACTAATGGATATGCCTACTTGAATAAATGCAGTCAACGAAAATCATAAAAGAAATATGAAAATTGAAGGGTAAATATTTAATAAAAGATAATAAATTTATGCTGATTGTTTGCTCTTAAAAATAAAATAAATGAATAAAATATACATTTCAATATTTTTATATTTTAATAATTACAAAGAAAAAACACTCGGTGTAAGTTTCATAAATTTTATTATATCGTTTTGTTTATCTTTACGCATAAGAAGATATTTTTCAATTGTACCACAATAAATTCATGTAAAATAAAACGTGATTTGTACATTACTACTATACAATGAAACATCGACATAACATATCGATATATTGATACATCAATATTCCAATACATCGATATATCGAATATATCAGTATATCGATATATTTAATTTAATTCACATCGAATATTTATATTAAAATCTTGATACCGAACAACTACTACTGGTTTTCGAGACCTATAACCTACTGTGTGCATGAGCATTTATAAAGCTTGAAAGCTTGAAAAAGCTTGAAATAGCTTGAAAAGGCTTGAAAAAGCTTGATAAAGCTTGAAAATCAAGCCAAGCCTAAAATAATTAAATCTTGAAGTTTTCAAGCCAAGCCAAGCTCTGTTTCCATCAAGCCCAAGCCAAGCCAAGCCTAACATTAAAAAAAGCATGAAGTTTCAAGCCAAGCCAAGCTTTTTTATATCAAGCCAAGTAGCTTGGCTTGGTAAATCCCTACCCTAAATCTACACAACTGTCAGTTTATTTGTAGGTTACTAACACCAAGTAACACAAAGCGACAGAAACGTTATGCTATGTACGCATGCGCAATATCGAAACTGAATTTTAAGTGTTTGCGTGAGTTGTTTTGAAACTTGTTTTCAGTCAAACCCATGATATTTAGCTCCGGTTTGTGAGAACTCAAAACGGTTTTGACACTGTATACATGGCGTTTTCAAAACTAAAAAAGTTTTGAAAACGATTTGATAACTGTATGTAAACTTAGTAATTGACTGTCATGACATATTTTAATATTTCCGTTATGTGGACATTTATTGAAATTACTTCTGTACTTGCAGTGATAACATAATGTACATGTAAAAATCTCTTTATGAGTTATGAATAATTAGGTGTGGCTTGTCCGAGGCCACACGAGAATACAGGCCTAAATGCTTATCCCTGCTCAATGCGACACGTCAAACTATGAGGCCAGCGTGCTTGCGTGCTAGTCTAGTTCTATTAAAACAGTATAGCTACAGCAGTCAGCGTGAGTGGACGCACGGCACAACGCAAAACAGATGTCAAATTTCGATTGTTTTTTGTTGCACGATATTTCAAAAATAATTTTAAAATGCTTTGTACCAATGTGCAGGACCAATTACGGTAACATGGCTAAATTGATATACCTGACATTAGAGAAATTAGAAGCTAAACAAATCAATAATGAGAAGTAATATTTCAACTAGGGATCGACCGATACCGATATCGGTATCGGTATATCGGCCATATCGGTCTTCTTGGCCGATATCGGTATCGGCCTAAAAAAATATAAAATGCTTAATATTTCAGTTGCTAAGGATTTTTTAAAGGAAATTAAAACAGAAATACTAAATAAAAAACAAATCAAGTTTATTCTTATTCAAAATTTAGCAAAAAAGTCATTAAAAATGTAGAAGTAAAGTTACACACTTAGTTAAACAAATTAATATTTAAAGTTAAGTTTGGACAAGTTGTAACAAAATTAAGCTTTCTGCTCTTTCCGGAGTTAGACGATTTCTTGCGCTTTCATAAACATTTCCAGCTGAAGAAAATAGCTGTTCACTAGCAACACTACTTGGCGGAAAATAGTATATTGTGTTTTTAAGAGTAAAAGTGATACTTTGTGTGGCGAGCATGGAAGTTTGCACGACGAGCGAAGCGAGTCGGACAATTGCATGCGAGGCACACAAAGACACTTTTATTCCGAATGACACATTAATTTTTTTTTTCAAACGCACTACTTTTCTTTTTATTCGCTAATTCTATGTAGTTTCTATGGCGTAGAAATTAGCTATTTCTACTCTGCCGGCGTAGAAATTTCCAACGGCGTAGAAATAAAGCTTCTACCTTGTGAATTAAGTCACAAAAATGGCATTTCTACGACGTTTGAAAATATATGTCTTTTTTGCATTTGCTCTGCATTTTTTACTTCCTTGTACGAAGTAAAGGAAGTATTGTAATCGCGAAAAATTTCGGTTTTGAGATTTCAACGGAAATATCCATTTTGACCATCCCTGAATCCATTTTGACTAATTTCGTCGTGACGTCTGTACGTACGTACGTACGTACGTACGTACGTACGTACGTGCGTACGTGCGTATGTATCTCGCATAACTCAAAAACGGTAAGCCGTAGAAAGTTGAAATTTTGTATTTAGGACTGCTATAACATCTAGTTGTGCACCTCCCTTTTTGGTCATTACATAATTTCTAGAAATGGTACTTTATTTGAAGCCTATAATAGTTTTTAATGAAAAACCATCTTAAAATATAATTTAACACTTTTCAAATTGGGTATATAAGACTTTTATGTCAATTGGAATAACATAGTGGATTTTGGTTAAAACAGGCTAACCGGAAGTGGCATATTACCTGAAGGTGTTAACAGTTTTTCTTCAATAAAATGGTTTCATTTTGATTTTAGAAATAAATGCTTCAAATAAAAATTTTAGACAATTAAATTCTGTGTCTAGCACATCAAGTACTATTAAATTAGCCCTTTGTATAAGCGAGATATGTATATTTAAAACTTATATAATTTTTGGTTTTTGTAATGAAGCTTGCTATGGATTAGGACAAAAAATAACAAAAAAATTAAAAATAGATGCTAATGTTAAATTACGTCAAATATGTGCAATTATGTACTTCATATTGGTCTTGTGTAAGTTGTGTACAAGGAAGTCGTGTGGTGTCCACATCAGATTTTTTTTACTTATTTATGGTTAATGCGTGTAACGGTAACAGTATATCATTATAAATCACTTTTACCTCATTTATACAGCAAAAAATTTACGACAAAATTTTATGGCCGATATATCGGTATCGGCCGATATGAGTATATCGGTATCGGCCGATATCGGTATCGGCCACAAAAAATCATATCGGTCGATCCCTAATTTCAACACAAACAAGTTACCATTTTGAGGTTATATGTAATTCATCTGTCATGACTACCACCTCTAGAATACGAAAGGCGCCAAAAACAGTACATTTATAGATCTTCTGAACGTCGTGTTTTCAGTGATAAATAGTGCTTTTATAAATTCATAAGAATACCGAAATAGAAAATAAGTAAATATATTGTTTCAGTTCTATGTATTTCGCATTTCGTATTTCAAAAATACAGCAAGATCCACATTCTAGCTCGGGACCAATACATGCATCTAGATACCCTTGAACGCAAATTGTTTGGGAATTGTTAGCGAGACTAAACAACAGGAAAATAAAATAAACATTCATTACTATTTTCATACCCAAAGTGTAAACATCTAATGTGAATTTGAGTTTAATAAATTTTTATTGTTTATTTATATTTTTACTTGCTTGTAATATATCGAATTTAATATTTTTACAATTTTAACAGCCCCTTAGTCGTCACATATGTATGCGTCCGTCCCTACTAGGCTTTATTATTATTTATTTTTAGTTAATTGACAATTCATTTTAATAATATAATGTCGAAATTATTATTATTATTATTTTTTTATTTAGGGAAGATTTTTTACATGAAAATGTACAAATGGTTACAAATATAATCACAAATTGAGTAAGTAAATGTTATTGTAGAAGGCGCAAAATATAAAAAATAGTATAAAGAACTCATTTTATAAGACTTTCTTTCGCACTTGTCAATTAGACAATTTTGACGCGTGCGAAAAAACATATCTTATAAAACACGTTCTTTAATATACTATTATATGACCACAAAACACAACCAGAAATTTTATTTTTTTCATATTAGAAATTATTTTTTTGCCACTAATTCTGGGAAAATCTGTTTCGGTGCTCCCGTGGAATGTAAAAATTGTAAAACGCTAAACTTAAGAATCGAGATTCGGTTTTTTACGGTCCCAGAACCAAAATCCCATTAGTTTCCGTTCCCAATACTACGAACTCAGTATTTAACATCAACAAATATTAATTTTCTTAAATGAACACATAACTGCCTATCTTAGAAATTCTGTTCTAGGATGCAGAAATGCAGTAAAGTTTTACCCGTATGTAGTTAGTATTATTTCAGACTGTGAGAATTAAGCAGGGCAGAAATCCCAAATGAATGAGTGGTGTCGAAGCAACGCGATTCCTCGCAAGATTTGCATGCGAAATGTCCAAGCGGCGTGAATAATTTCTGAAATACGGATCAGGTTGTGGGAGCTTATCCTACGTTTCCACAACCAAGGATTTGATGCTAAATCGGTTTTAACCGTTCTTTTAATACTCTTCACGCAACAACCAAGAGATTAAAATTTTACTCGCTAACACCGCGGATCATTTCATAAATGATTCAATAAATTACGTCGCCGAGAGTTATCTTGGGATAAACAAGATTATAGCACATTCTTCAAGATTTCACCAAGTGGGGATTATTGTACTATTTCTGGATTTCTTACGTGTCTGCAGAGATTTATATTGCTTAGATTGGATAGAATGATTGATCTCAACATTTTCTATGATAGCGTTTTGCAGTGAGACGTTGAACGGAGTTAATGAATTTTTCTACAACTGTCAAATAATATACCCATAATTCTACCGATTTTTATCTATTAAGGGCCTCCGTTACTGTTGCTAATGAGTTGTTGCCAGGGCTGGACTGGCCCGGCGGGATACCGGGAATTTCCCGGTGACCCGAGACGGCTCGTGGCCTGACGAACTTAAAAAATAAATTGTAAAAATTTAAAGTTGAAAAAATAAATATCGATACGAAAATAACATAAATTCTTGATTTTGAATTAATTCCCTACTACTCTTGAATGTGCGCCAATATATAGCTATTTTTTCTTTTTGACAACCAATTGTTAAATTTGCAATACATCATACACATGAAATGATCATTTATATAAGGATGTATTTTATTTAGATTCAAATAACGTTTATCAAATTACAAATAATAACATACCTGCTACACCTTTTCATATAATAATTAATTTAATCAATAAAAAAAATTGACAAAAATATAAATACGGATGATATTCGGTCAATAATTTTCGTGACTCTCCAAGCTTCGTCACGAAATACTTGACCTCATGGCATAAGCTTCTTTCTGTTTACACTCTTGTTGCATTAATAACTATTGCATACGTTAGCATATTAAAATTTATTTTCAATATACAAATTTATTGTCACGTTGTCATCAACACAAAGAATATCAAAAATGAGAAAATTATAGACGTTTTGAAAGAAAAAATCTGATGAGGCCAGCACAGTACCTCCCGCCATTTAATTTTTATTAATTTAAATACATACGTACTTACTTATTTACTATATTTAGTTCTTTTCCATATAACTAATGTTCAGTTTACTATTTTCTTTTCAAAATGTTACCACTATTAATTTGAAATTATTAGTATTTTGACAGTGACAGTTATCTGACAGTTACATAAATTTAATAGAAGGAGTTTTGTTTTAATCGTAGGCTCCGGGATTTAAATTGTATATTATTTTATAAATTTATCCATAAAATATATGTAAATACTATTAATGCAAGCCTATAGAAAATTCAATAATCTTTAATTTTCATAATATAAATTGCGATAAAATAACATTTAAAGGTATTTTTCGAAGAAAATCTATTTTTAGCTTCAAATAAAGTGCCATTTCCGGTTATCTGATTTACACCAAAATTTAATGGTTCATTTCATATTAAAAAATAAGGTAACAATACAAGGTTTCAAAATTTTCTGAATGATAGTATTTGAGTTAGAGTGGAGGATCCATACATATAAACACACAGACATTATCGTGAAAATGTTAAAATTGGATTCTAAGGGCCTTAAAACGTGGTCATTTACCAAAATCTCGATATGCGATTTTTAGCACGATCCCTATACCTCCTTTACCAAGGATAACGGGAGGTAAAAAGTAAATTATTAAACAAAATATTATAATGATTAAAATTATAAAAAAATCGGTTCAAATGACTGGCCTGGCCCGACCTCATCCGGATTTCCCGGTACTAAATATATTCCCAGTCCAGCCCTGGTTGTTGCACGGTTTTCTTTCTTTGCTTTAATCAAAGAAATAAGAAAAAATATTTAGCTTTTATTTTGTATTTTTTTCATGAGATAATTGTCTTTCAAATTATGTTTGCATTTCCGCGTCCCCTTACACCTGATGACGTTCGAAAGGACCTAACCAATGAGAGTGTGGCTTACATTTGGCACCGACGGAATTTAAACGAGTGACAGTCATGACAGCTGTCAACTACTGATTTTTGTATTTGGAAATAATTAAACATGGTTGTAAAAAAGTGTTCTGTGCAGTGTGCCCAAATAGAACTGATAATAGGGGAAAATATTTCTAGTAGTGCCTCAAAACGAAGAAAGAAGAATGAAAGTAAAAATAAAACAGATTGGCATACCCAGCAATGGTTAACAAGCCGTGATGATATATTTATTTATTTTATTTATTGAATAAATTTATTTTTTTAGCTGAAAAATGATGCACGCAGGCTACGGTTTCTTATACCGGCTAATCTTTGCACTACTGGAGCATAAGAAAGATTGATAGATCCAGGATAAAACATTGACCACTACTGACGATAATGTCAATCTCCAACTGAAGAGGATCTATTCCAAACAATGTCTCGCTGGAATATGTTTTATATATGTTTGAATAATATTATATTCTGTATGTTCCTGACATGAAATAAATCAAAAAGTCAAAATAGATAATAAAGTGTCAGGTGTCAACTAAAATGGAAAAAATTTGATGTGGACACCACACGACTTCCTTGTACGCAAGACTAATATGAAGTATAGACTCAATCTTGGACTCAATTATAAAATTGCATGTATTTGACGTAATTTGACATTAACATCTATTTTTTATTTTTTTGTTATTTTTTGTCCTAATCCATAGCAAGCTTCATTACAAAAACCAAAAAGTATAAGGCCCGGTTTTATAAAGCTCAAAAATCTTCACTTAAATTTTACTTGCCAAGTAAATTTATTTAAGTGGAGATTTGGGTTTTATAAACCGTTTTTAAATTTACTGAACAAGTAAATCTACCAAGTAAACTAAGTGGAGAATTTCGTGCTATTAAATTTAAGTAACGATTTTTATCTATGTATTTTCAAATAATTATAAAACTAAAAAGATATTGTAAGAGAACAATAATATGTAATATACATATATTTACATATTTTACAATATTATTAATTTATTTTATTTTAAAATTAGTAGGTAGGTATCCACCTGTGAAAAATTTGTCAGTTTGACATACGGGTAATAATAAATTGCAAATAAATATTGTTAACACTTTGTCAAAAAAATATGGTTGCAGTAATTAATTAATTTATTTATTGTAAAACTACTATAAAAATGTCTGACGTGAATGATATATCGTCAGTTTCATCTGAATCTACGAGTATATCGAGCGTATCAAGTGATGACGAATTTGAAAACGAAGAACACCGACAAAGACTTCCAAGAATCTTTAGAGATAGAATCCATCCTTTTGAAATATATAACGACGAAGAATTTAGGATTCGATTTAGATTATCTAAACCAAGTGTCATACATGTACTAAGTGAAATTGAACTTAATATTAAACCATTAACATCACACTTTTCCCTATCAATAAAATTTTTGCCCCGTTCCTGTCTTCTGTCCATATTTCACCTTATTTTCTTTCTATCAAACGCACGTCAAACTCATGTCAAACGATCAAAAATAGAAAACAAAATCATAAATACTGTCATAAAAATAATCAAGCAACTCATAAATTTAAAAAAGTCATTTTCACACAACGCAACGAAACTTATATCTCCACTTAGGTATTTAATGGGTAGACTTTGTTTATAAAACCCAACATGTATTTACTGAACAAGTAAATTTATTCATCACTTAGTTACAATTCCATTAAATTTTTGTTTATAAAACCGGCCCTAAAAGTTTTAAATTTACATATCTTGCTTATACAAAGGGCTAATTTAATTATACTTGATGTGCTAGACGCAGAATTTAATTCTCTAAAACTCTTATTTGAAGCATTTATTTCTAAAATCAAAATGAAACCATTTTATTCAAGAAAAACTGTTAACAATTTCAGGTAATATATAAGTTCCGGTTAGCCTGTTTTAACCAAAATCTGCTATGTTATTCCAATTGATATAAAAGTCTTATATACCAAATTTGAAAAGTTTTGGATTATATTTTAAAATAGTTTTTCATTAAAATCTATTATAGGCTTCAAAAAAGTGCCATTTCTGGATATTATATAATGACCAAAAAGAAAGGTGCACAACTAGATGTTATAGATGTCCTAAATACAAAATTTCAACTTTCTACGGCTTACCGTTTTTGAGTTATGCGAGATACGTACGTACGTACAGACGTCACGACGAAATTAGTCAGAATGGATTCAGGGATGGCCAAAATGGATATTTCCGTTGAAATCTGGAAACCGAAATTTTTCGCAAATACAATACTTCCTTTACTTTGTACAAGGAAGTAAAAAGAGAGAACGGGGAAAAAATTATTCAGATATGGACAAAGCAAACATGTTGGAGATAAATAAATGTAAAAGTAATATGGGATGAAATTTATAACGAATTTAATTAATTAATGTTGACATGTGTCAAATTTCTTTTACCGAATAAAATTTACTTCCTCGAACATCGGTGGCATAATTTATTCTGTAGACGTACTTAGCTAGTATTTTTATTCTTGTTTTGACGAAAATCTCTGGAATAGACTATTTTACTTCAGGAGTAAATTTTACTATGCTAGTGCTTTACTTATCCATCTTTTATAATACTGGGCATTAATCTATGAAATATAAAGCTATAATATAATAACAAATAACTAAGAACTACGGTAAAGAACCAAAAATCACGCCAAGCCAGACCTTATGTCACACAGTTGTCATTAAAGTAATCATCGACGTTGATGTATGATACATTTGTTTTTTTTATCATCTTTCCAGTTTTGTCATTGGCTGATGCCTTTCTGACGCCACAGGCAGTGTAATTTGGCACCAATTCAAAATAGTTATTTATGTAACAAGTGTGTAAAGTAGTACTTTTTTGGTCGAGTGCTAAAATATAGCATGAGACAAAAAATACTATTTTACACACGTGATGCATACAACATTTTTCCTACAACCGAAATGGTATTGATGTTTCTCATAATACTGAGTGTACAGGCATCCAGCAGCTTCAAATACTGTTAGTACTCTTTCTCATAATACTGTACAAAATGTAACTTAACACTTGGAAGATTATCAGACAGACGATGATTAAACTTTTATAATGTACAAATTGTAGATACATATAATATTAATATTAAAAATTAGGTTAGGTTAGAATACATGTCAAAAAAATGTTAATGTTCTTAAAAATTAGATTAGTACTCAATCTGTTAAAAAATATTACATTTGTTTCATTTATAGTGTATATTAATATTTCTTAATAAATTTTATTACTTTCGTTATTATTTATTACCTAATTATATACTTGACAGGTAAATTAACCGAGTTTTAATGTTGCCTAACAACACTTATTTACTTTTCAAGTACTAGTGCTTGAAAAGTGATACGTTACACACTGTAATGAGTGCGTGAAAAGTACTTTTCACACACGGTTGTAGTAAAAGTATATTTTTAAACTGCTACTGTGCTTAATATATACAGAAATTTGAACAGAGAATCATATTTAATAATATTGTAGAACGTACTTCTTCGAATTTCAGAAGAAAAAAGATGTTATTTTTTTGCAACATCTCTTTGTATAATATTCACAGTTCGATGATCTTTTTTCAGTTAAAATGTATCTATTGGCGACTGAAATGTCCTATAGACGCGCTATGTTCATTTAAGATGGCCGACTTAGTTGGTAATTTTCTGAGGTACGATTGGCTGTCATTACCAATTTGGAGGGTTTGCAAGTTTGCCGCTTGGTGGCTACGGATTAATTTTAGTCGCGAATAAATATTTAATGTTGCACACCTATGCATACGAAATGCAGTGAAATTATTAGTAATAATATATCAGACGACTTATAAATAATATTAAATTTTGACATATGAATTTTTGCAAAAACGCCACGATTTGTTTGAATTTCTTGTACTGGTGTTGCTTAACTACTTGTGTGCAATAGCTACTTAAAAGATTTCATTTGGCATACATTTCATTTGTGCTTACCTTGTAATGAATGGAAGGAATTTTCTTCTGCATCAACTCTGCAACCCCAAATTAAATGTGAATCAATCCTATTACTCTTCACAATGTAATATCCTTTTACAAGCAACCCCCATTTCTGTATAAATACCTGACTCGAACATAATCCTACTTTCCTGACATTTCCTTCGAGTTCGTTACCCTTTCCTTTACCTTTCAACGCCCTTTGCCGACGATTACCTCAACGGCTCAACATTTCCCGGGACAATCGATGAAACAATCTATCAATGGATCCAGAAAGAGAGGGATTGATGCTATGACGTCACAGGATTTTTGCCTTTGTACAGTGAGATACAATGATCAGGGTGTTAAGAGGATAATGACCTCAAATACCGCAAGAGGGCTTGAATTGAGAGGATGATAGGATGAATGAGGCAATTTTGAGGTTAGGGATAGAAATGAAAGAGACAGATCACAGAATGGAATTGCAAATACGGAAATATATCTTTACGAAATCGTAAACTTTTGTCAATATTTTTTTATGTTGGGATTCCCTAGATTTCAAAAGCGTTAAAGCATCATTGCGTTAACAAAGGAGTGGAATAAGTGACACGTATATACAAATATGGATTAGATTCTATAATAGCTATTTGTGTGTTAAGAGCGCAAAATTGTACATTGTCGATTAAGAGGTTGTTAACGCGTGACGTACGGTCGCTACCACTGAAAATAATATATTACTGGAATGGGCAATGATGCCAGATTCCTAACAGGCCGAAAGCGATAGCAACACGGGGGTTTTCCCTTCTTTACGCACTGGCACATCAGCCCTACATTCTGTACAAAAATGAAATAAAAAAAATAAATTATAATAACCCCATAGTCAACGTCAAAAAATCTGGTGTGGCCAATACAATATCTCCCGCCATTTAACACCCGAGTCACAAAAAAGATTAAGCTAATCCTTATTTTTGGATCAGCAAATTTTACTCTAATTTTGACAGTTTATCTCTTAAAATATAGTCTAATCTGATCCAAGTAATTACTTTTTTTGATAATAAAATGAAGATTAAATTTTAAATACCGGGATAATATAGAATCCACTAATCCAAAAATGAGAAGTAGCTTAAACTTTTTTGCGAACCGTTAATTTTTATTAATCTAAACACATACCTACATTACATATGCTGGAAACTGTATTGTTTTCCTTTTCTATTGTACTATTTACTCTTTTCTTTTTAAAACGTTACTATAATTAATTTGAAATAGTTAGTTCTTTCACAGTGACATTTATCTGTCAGTTACATACATTTAAACAACTGCGCAACCAAGGAGTTTTATTTGTTTAAAGCGTAGGTTCCGAGATTTAAATTATAGATTATTTTATAAATTTATCCATAAAATATATAGAAAAAAGTATTAATGCAAATCTGTAGAAAATTTATTATTCTTTAATTTTTATAATAACATTAATCGCAAAAAAGTAACATTTTAAAGTATTTTTCGAAGAAAAACTATTTTGAGCTTCTAGTAAATTGCCATTTCCGGTTATCCGATTTGCACCAAAATTTTCTGAATGATAGTATTTGAGTTAGAGTGGAGGATCCACACATACACACTCACACACACATACACATACACACACACATACACACACACATACACACACACATACACACACATACACACATACACACATACACACATACACACATACACACATGCACACATGCACACATGCACACATGCACACATGCACACATGCACACATGCACTCATGCACTCATGCACACATGCACACATGCACCCATACACTCATGCACTCATGCACTCATGCACTCATGCACTCATGCACACATGCACACATGCACACATGCACACATACACACATACACACATACACACATACACACATACACACATACACACATACACACACACATACATCATCGTGAAAAAGTTAAAATTGGATTCTAGGGCCCTTAAAACGTAGTCATTTACCAAAATCGCGATATACGATTTTTAGCACGATCCCTATCTCCCTTACCAAGGGTAGCAGGAGGTAAAAATTAATATAAAAATTAAGTCGCAATAGATTTATTGCATAAATAGTTGTAAATCCGAATGGAGTCCATCGTTAAAAATTTCATTCTTTAGGTAATCAAATTTTTACTTCAAACTGACTCCAATACAAGAGCAAGTAGAATATTTCTTAATATCGGCAATAAGAATAAATGGGGTGTTCCATTTAAAAAAACGAGTTTTTTGTATTTTGTGAACTGTATTTTTACGTTCAAGTATAAATTACAATTTTCAAAAATAGTCGATTATTAATATGTATTATTGTAAACAAAAACTTTTTTATAAAATTGTTTTTACAGATTATAGAAATTCAATTCCGTTCTCGAGATATAGAGTGATAAGAAGTGGCCGTTTTTAGATAAAAAATCAAAAAAAGTTGAATTAAGCCGGAAGTGGTTGAGCATGAGCAATTTTTTTTTTGTAGTTTTATATGTAAATTTTTTTGCTGAATTCAACGGTAAAATAAAAAATATAGCATTCCATTTAAAATAAGAAAGTTAGGGTCTACTTCCGGTTAAACCGGAAATGCAACTGATTTGAAAATATTTTAGTTGAAACGGGCATGTCGGAAAACCCCTAGATAACAAATATCGTAAAATAATATTGAATACATATTTATAGCTATTAACATACCTAGGATTGTTATGACTATCATAATTGCCGCAGATGTCGGTTTGAAATCCGAGTTCGTAGAGCGAGGATTTTAAGACATCTAAGGCTTGTTATTATGCATAACATCCGTGGTTTGTTCAATAGTTTATTGGTTTCAGAAAATGAAGACAATATTAATAAAGATTATTTTTTGAAATTCTCTAATTAATGCTACTTTAAGAATGCCATAATAAACAGAACAATTATTTTGACATTTATGTCAATATGATAAATATTCAAATTATGAGATTTATTTCTCGTGTTTATTATTTTAGAATAAACTAAACTGTGTTAAGAACGATACCCTAACGTTATCTGTTTGTATTAATGAAGAGCATTATAATTTCATTTGATTTTATTTTCATTTTGTAGACTGTTGTTGACAAGTCAGTCTGGTAATATATTACCATACAGATACAGTTATTACTTGGTTACCAGCCTACTTTTGTATATGTAAACAAGAGTTTAATATCCTGAAACCGGTAAAGAAATTTACCAGACTTCTAATATAAATAATGTAAAGCGATATCGATAATTACTTCCAGTACCTACCCAATCATACATATGACCATGATAACCAATTGAAAGCTCTTGAACGTAAATATTAATTTCAATAATATTATTTCACTGAATATGGAAATTAAAATAGAACTTATTAGAAAATTTGAATTGACTGCTGAATATTCTTGAGTTTTAATGAAAATAAAACTGCAAAACAAAAATCCAATATGGAAATTACTGGCAATTCCAATACCGTGATAAATGATACTTTTTGCATGAAATACGTGATTTATTCTCTCCAAGCCTTCTAAAATCTACGAGCTAAATGAATAAAACTTGCGATTCCTTTTTCATTTTCTCTAATGCATTATCGAGAAGAAGCATTTAAAAACGTTAGATCATTTTTATGTGCGCGTTTCATCTATAAACCCAGCTTTTATCTAGCTGGGAGTCCGATCGAAGAATCAGATTCACATTTAATTTCATTGATATTAGAACTGAAATGAAGTTTGTGCAGATCTCGTGCATTTCAATTAAGATCCTATCACCACGTGGATTTGCACATTCGGAGAGCAGCGGGAATTCTGATCTCGATTTAAGTTTCTCGGTCTGTTGGGAAAACGAAAACTCTCTCACAGCAACCATGCGATTGGATGGCCAAATAGGCAAAAACAATGGCAGAACTTAGGTAATGTATTCTGAGTACTTGTAGTATTACTCCATTTCCCAAATACTTAAAATCTAATTTATATAAATAAAGCAAAACGTCTAAACCACTGGAAGGAATGTCGTGAAATTTTGAAGAAAACACTATCAAAAAATCTGATGTGGCCAGCACAATACCTTCCGTCAGTTCTATTTTGTATAAAAGTCATACAGAAAATTCCTTGTAAAAGATTATATTTCTTGTACATTACCACATTACCTTAAGGCAGTGTATTTTATATAAATTCCATACAGAAAGTTTCTATAGCAAAAGATCATAATTTCCAGTAAAATTATAACACAAACATACTGTCAATCAGAATTTTCTTAAATAGCAGCTGTTTCTACAGTTATAGCATAGCTGGCTAATATATGATATTTAATTTCTTTATAATTTTTTAACTCTATATCCATTTAATATGAAATATAAAATGTATTCAAATCGTATAGAGAATAAAAGATTCTTTAATATTAATAATAACATTAAATGTGAAAAAATGATATTAAACATAGTTTTTTCAAGAAAATCGAGAAACGTCTTTACAACGCAACGAACTAATCTAGACTCTTACATGTTTACTTCACGAGTAACTAAATTCGACTATCAAAAACATAGCGCTATCTTTAGGACATGATTATCCTAGGGGTAAAGGGTACATAGGCTAGGGTATTCAAAGTCACGCACGCATACATAATTTCTAAACCTAATGATCAACAAATAAATGTCGTGACTATCATAATACAAAAAGAATGTCTAAACTGAATTTTGACTTAAATAGATAAACAGAGTTAAAAAATGAATATTGAAACTATAATTTAGAAAAGTTTATAAATAGTAGGGATCGACCGATACCGATATCGGTATCGGTATATCGGCCATGTCGGTCTTCTTGGCCGATATCGGTATCGGCCGATATGTAAACCACGATATCGGCCTATATCGGTATCGGCCTAAAAAATATAAATTGCTTAATATTTCAGTTGCTAAGGATTTTTTAAAGGAAATTAAAACAGAAATACTAAATAAAAAATCTGATGTGGCCAGCACATTACCTTCCGTCAGTTATATGAGGCATTTACGAAAATTCTACCTGTGAACTGTTACCAGTAAACAGCTGCTTATCAGGTTATAGCTATCGGAATCGATATTTTAAGAACGCAAGTGGTAAACAGGGTAGATCCATAACCTATAAAAAATTGAAAATTTGAAACAGGTTAGAAATTTGATGTAGTTAACAAACTGAGCAGAGTCATACTTTGAACACATTTCCACTTTTAACACGTGCACTTTGCTTTGCATCACTACTTTTTTTTGAGATTAGATTCTTCATGAATCCGGTAGATATTGTACAATTTTCGAACACGGTAACTTTTTACCAGTCGTGTTTCCGAACACAGTCGGTAGATGCGGTATCTACCGGTAGAATTTTCGAAAATGCCTATGTATTTTCTATAAAATAGCATACAGAAAGTTCCTTGTAAAAGATTCTAAATTTCTTATACGTACATTACCTTTCGACAGTTGTATGTACTTTATACAAATTCCATACAGAAAGTTTCGAGCAAAAGATCCTAAATTTCGAGTAAAATAATAATATAACACAAATATACTACGAATATGTCAATTGACACTGACATCTTTCAATCAGAATTTTCATAATATAGTACCTGTTTTCATAGCTATGTCTACTTTATGAAATTTAATTTCTTTATAATTTTTTAACTCTATATCCATTTAATATTAAGTATAAAATGCAGTCAAATCGTATAGAGAATACAATGTTCTTTAATATTTATAATAACATTAAATGTGAAAAAATGATATATAACATCGTTTTTTCAAGAAAAACTGTTAAAATCTTCAAATGAGGGTACTTCCGGTTGACCAATTATAACCAAAATCTAATCAGCTCTTCATATGGATGCAACGAAGAGGAATACGAAAGAATTATAATTTTTGGAATTGTAGTTTTAGAGTTATCGTAGACGAAAATTTTGTTACACACACACACACACACACACACACACACACACACACACACACACACACACACACACACACACACACACACACACACACACACACACACACACACACACACACACACACACACACACATACACACACACACACACACACATACAGACATCATCGTAAAAATAGTAAAATCGTGTTCTAGGGACCATAAAACGTGCTTATTCATCAAAAACTCACCACCGAATTTTTTGACCAAAGACAATACCTTCCTTACTTAAAGGTGACGGAAGGTAAAAAACAAATCAAGTTTATTCTTATTCAAAATTTAGCAAAAAAAGTCATTATAAATGTAGAAGTAAAGTTACACACTTAGTTAAACAAATTAATATTTAAAGTTAAGTTTTGGCAAGTTGTAATGTAACAAAATTATTGCGCTTTCATAAACATTTCCAGCTGAAGAAAATAGCTGTTCACTAGCAACACTATTTGGCGGTGGTGCTAAATATATTATTGAAAATAGTATATTGTGTTATTAGGAGTAAAAGTGATACTTTGTGTGGCGATCATGGAAGTTTGCACGACGAGAGAAGCGAGTCGAACAGTTGCATGCGAGGCACACAAAGACACTTTTATTCCGAATGACACATTGATTTTTTTTTTCAAACGCACTACTTTTCTTTTTATTCGCTAATTCTATGTAGTTTCTATGGATATTTATTTATTTTATTTCTACACCGCCGGCGTAGAAATTAGCTATTTCTACTCCGGCGGCGTAGAAATGAGCTATTTCTACTCCGACGGCGTAGAAATAAAGCTTCTACCTTGTGAATTAAGTCACAAAAATGCCATTTCTACGACATTTGAAAAAAATGTCTTTTTTTGCATTTGCTCTGCATTTTTTTTTGTGATTTATTTATGGTTAATGCGTGTAACGGTAAAAGTGATACTTTGTGTGGCGAGCATGGAAGTTTGCACGACGAGCGAAGCAAGTCGGACAATTGCATGCGAGGCACACAAAGACACTTTTATTCCGAATGACACATTAATTTTTTTTTTCATACGCACTACTTTTCTTTTTATTCGCTAATTTTATGTAGTTTCTATGGATACTTATTTATTTTATTTCTACTCCGGCGGCGTAGAAATTAGCTATTTCTACGCCGCCGGCGTAGAAATTTCCAGCGGAGTAGAAATGAAACTTCTACCTTGTGAATCAAGTCACAAAAAATGCCATTTCTACGACGTTTGAAAAAAAAGTTATTTATCTATTATTGCTCTTACCCTCGTCTTATTACAAACATATACATATAGTACTTTAGAAAAATCACGATAGAAATCGCAGAACATGAAGGAAGCAACAAAAAACTTTTAGTAAGTTTAAACTAAATTATAGATGACACAGTAAACCATTTCACAAACAGATACATATCAATAAACTCAAGGTAGAAATAAACTGTCACACCTCACGTCGCTGTACGATTTTTCGGCGTTATGTGTAGTGCTCGGTTGACATCTCCCATTCCCTGTTGTAGCTATTCACAGCACGTGCGTCTCGCGTCAGCTTTCGCATTTCGCTGCGGAAAAAGTAGAAGTTTGAAAACAACGCTGAAAATTTAATGTTTCTAGGGCAAGTTTATCCGGCGCGGTTGGCAGCGGTCCCGAGAGGACCAGCCGTTTGACTTTTTGGCAGCGGTGGACGAAATGTAAACGAAACGTTTTACGAAAACTTATCTAAAAGCCTCAAAGTAGATAAGAGGGATTACTTCAGACGGAAAAATTATGATGAGATACGTATATTTGCTCCAAGAGAAACCCTTAAACTTTGACCATTAAAGGGTAGAATTTTTTACGCAGATGCATTATAACTTTAATAATGAATCATAAGAAAATTCAGATTTTTGTTAAAATTATTTTTGCCAACATTCTACATTATTACTGTCCGAAATAGTTATATTTATATATAGTGTATGTAGCGTGTAATATTTGATTTAAAGCTTATTCTAATAAATAGTATATTATGTTATTAGGAGTAGAAAGCGGTCTTTTTGTGTTGAACCCAGCTATTGCGGCCGAGGCGAAAAATGCCAAAGCTGGCTGTGTACACTACAAAACACGAACGATTCAACTGTCAAATAACAATTTTCTATATGATCTGTGTTGATGTGGCTACTGCTACTGCCGCCGCCAGCGGTGAACTAAGAAACTAACATTTTTTTACTAATACAACAATAACAACATTTTTGTACTAGTAAGACAGTGAATATCTTCTACAGCGTGTGTACAGTAGCATAATATGCATATTATAATACGCTTGAAGAAAAAAATATGTTTTTGCACAATCGGGATTTTAAAATGTTTTTACCACCCGCTCCCCTTGGTAAGGGAGGTATAGGGATCGTGCTAATATCGCATATCGAGATTTTGGTAAATGACCACGTTTTAAGATCCCTAGAATCCAATTTTAAGATTTTCACGATAATGTCTGTGTGTATGTATGTGTGTATGTGTGTGTGTGGATCCTTCACTGTAACTCAAATACTATCATTCAGAAAATTTTGAAACCTTGTATTTCGAACTTTTTCTGTACTGGAAAGAGTCCATTAGATTTTGGTGTAAATCGGATAACCGGAAATGGCACTTTACTAGAAGCTCAAAATAGTTTTTCTTCGAAAAATGCCTTTAAATGTTATTTTTTCGACAATAATGTTATTATAAAAATTAAAAATTATTAAATTTTCTACAGATTTGCATTATTACTTTTTCTATATATTTTATGGATAAATTCATAAAATTATCTATAATTTAAATCCCTGAGCCTACGCTTTACACAAACAAAATTCCTTGGTTGCGCAGTTATTCAAATGTATGTAACTGACAGATAAATGTCACTGTCAAAAAACTAATCATTTCAAATTAATAATAGTAACGTTTTAAAAAGAAAAAAGTAAATAGAACAATAGGAAAGGAAATCAATACAGCATATATAAATATGTAGGTATGTATTTAGATTAATAAAAATTAACAATTTGCAAAAAAGTTCAAGCTAATTCTCATTTTGGATTAATGAATTTTATTTTATCTCGG
The DNA here is from genome assembly GCA_963082715.1 of Harpalus rubripes. Lineage (NCBI taxonomy): Eukaryota > Metazoa > Arthropoda > Insecta > Coleoptera > Carabidae > Harpalus > Harpalus rubripes. The sequence goes on from OY720448.1 coordinate 86,536,998, forward strand.
TATTTAAAATTGAATCTTCATTTTATTATCAAAAAAGGTAGTTACTTGGATTAGATTGGATTAATTTTAAGAAATAAACTGCCAAAATTAGAGTAAAATTCGCTAATCCAATAATAAGGATTAGCTTAATCTTTTTTGTCACTCGGACGGTACATGACGGGAGGTATTGTGTTGGCCACACCAGATTTTTTTACCGATATGGATTCAAAGGCAAAAATAAATATTCATTGTTTATTATATTTAATAACAATTAATAATTAATTATTTATTATATTAAATAATTAAATTAAATAATTATTGCTTTTTATTCGACGTTAGCCAAATATCAAATTCATTTCTTCATCAGATGAATCAGATAACAAAGATTCAAATTCCTAATCACTCATTATGTTCACTTTTGAAAGCAGATAAACAATCCAAGGTCGATATCGAATTTCCTCGCGATGCGCGAAAATTGTGGTGCGCATGTGCTGACAAATGGTTCATAGCACAGACCAGTAGATGTATCTGACAGTCCGCGGGTGTGTTCATGTATGTGCCCGAAGTCTGTAGGAACAAACGTATCAACAGTCCGATGGACTGTTCAACAGTCGGTTGGAACGGCATTTTTACAATGCGCGTGCGTTTTACGTGCATGTGACAGTCCGGACTAGCTGTAGAAACAAACCTATAATAAGGATCACGAACATTAAGTGCATTTATACCGATTTCGGATATAACATTATACTCTAGCAATGAATTGCACTTAAATAACTACCTAAGTATTACAAAAGTCACATATTTGATTTTTACTGAATTAAAAATCGCCTCACACTTCGTTTCACATAGGATAATAGCAGATGGTGTTGACCGTTTTTTACATGCATTAAATAAATCACTAAAATTAGTTAAACAAACTTTTTCAATACTATATAATTTTTAAGTGTGGCTAACAGCTGACAGGTGATATTTGTTAGTTGTTGTAGAGGGGAGAATTTAATTCTCTTTCTAAACCAACGCTATTTTCTTCGAACATAGCTATGTTTATATTGTTTAATATTACAATTATTGTCAGTTACTTTCATAAAACTACGTATTTTACTGATGAAAACCACAAAATTTTACATTATATGAAAAATCCAATACATAATAACGCTAAAATTTGATTCCAATCTTTTGTTAAATTAATTTTATTTGAATGCTAAATTATAAATACTTACCGAATAATTAAAACAAATGAAAAATATCAGAAAATCATATGTATAAAATTAAATTGTAATTATTCTATTTTCGCATACATATTTTAATATGTAAAAACCTGTATTTATTGTGCGTTTTAGTTATACTGTAAACTTCAATAGAGTGCATTTCAATAGTAGGTACATAAATTTTCAACTTTGTGGAATTCCTTTGTCATTGGTCATATGCATAGAATATTCACTTAACGGCTTAACTGTCTCTTGACATTCTCAGTGACTATCGATTACGCTACAATAATATAAATTTTAGATATTAAATGCTATGAAACAGCTTTACAAGACAGCAATGGATATTTTTAACCTAACGGAAAATGGAAGTAGGAACGACTAAGATATTAATTATTCAAACTCTAGTGTACAACAATTGGAATAATCGTTCATAAACATGCATAGGTATATCAGAATAGTAAAGTATTATTCGAAATTTAATGATAGCTTCAATAAATAAACAAACTGTTATTACAAATTACAAAGTACTAAAAAGGAAACAAAATTTCCTAAATTTTCTACCTCCGTCAATAAAAGCGTGGGCGTAAATATTTCGGTCTAAAAAAATAACAAACAATATTTAATATAATTCATAATTTTTTTCTAGTAAATGTTGAATTTACACGGAATTAGAAAAAAATATGTACAGTAAAGTTGAAATATATTGGGAACTTCCTGTTTTAATGTAAGAAAAGAATTCAAGGCCTTAAAGTTCCTTAGGTTTTTATTACAACAGTTGTGTTGTATGTTGTGTTGTATAGCACACAAATGGACGTTTAGTGCGACATCCGCACATCGTCAGCAAAAGTAAAATTCAAAGTTTCACATCAATACTGTAATTTGCAAATATACAATGTTAAATTATAATACATTTCTAATACTGAGCCCATTACCTATTGGGAACCACTGCAAAGATCTTGTCTGAAGCTAGGCAGCTGGCGAAGTTCAGAACTTAATAAGAAGAGGAAAAATAAAGTAGTAAATTTCAATAAATAAAGTGCCACTTTAAAGTAGATGTTTGAAGAATGTATTTATTTATAAAGCCCGTGTCTGAAAGTCTATCTTTATGTTCACATTAGCAAGTGTCACTAGTGTCAGAAAATAAAATTTCATGTTACTGTAATATTTTTGCGAAAAAAATATTTCATACTTTTACTGTAATTTCACGTATTTTATTTTTAAAATTTAGTGTGTTAGCGCTGATCTGAAAGTTTGAAACAAATACACAATTCAATTTCCGATTGTTATTTCTGTCATACGTGAAACAGATATTGAAAAATATTGTCTGTCACAAACACTTGATGGCAATATTTATTTCACACCGTTAAGGTGTCTAAAAAAATATCTCATGATATACGAGTATCATTCTTTCTCAAATAACAAATAATAACATAAAATGCCTAGCTTGTAAAGCTAATTTTGATATAAATATTGATAAATATTTTTCGTTTACTACTCGCTATCTAGGGTTTCCACTATTTTATTTATTTTTATTACTTTAATTATTTAAATAGGAAGCGATCTCTAGTTCTGGGAAATGTAATTATTATTCATTAAACCGTAATATTTATTTTTTAATATTCTACGAAGTAAATGTTAAGCTTATTTTGTTCTCAAACAGTGTTTTCTAATAACTGGAGTCATATAAATTGAAATATTTCAACTGTAATATATGTAAATATTTAAAATAACTTCATAGTCAATAATTGGAAATATGCATAGATAATAACCAAAACAAAATAATATAAAATGACGTAGGCCCGTATTATCACCTCTTGGAGTAGCGCTGTTTCCAAAGTAGTGGGGGAGACCGGTGTCAATTGTTACAAAATTTAATTTTTTATTTTTCACGAGTTAACGTTATATTTAGAAATTTTGAAATTACCTATATAAGAACTTACCCACATTATGGGGTCTCGTGGCCGCGTGTCTGAGTGTCTGGTCGCGAATCTGGGGAACCGGGTTCGATCCCGACCGACGCCAAATATTTCGAATTTTAAATAGCACAAAATTGACCCCTGTGGTGCACTCTCCACGCCAGCAATGAGTGCCCGTGAGGCGTCGCCTAATAAACGCCCGCACGGTACAAATATGTCATCATCATTACCGATATCTGCTAACAAAGCAGATTGGCACACCCAGCAATGGGTAATATGCCCTGATGATATATTTATTTATTTAACTTTTGAAAATGTGACAAATATAAAAGTGTATGGATTTTTAGTCAGTAATTACAAATGTTACAATTGACACCTAACTGGTGTCAATAGTAACCGGCCAGTGTTAATTGTAACAAATTTTAACAGTGATGTAATAAGATAAAAAACAGATAAAAGAAGAAATTATTGAAAAAAAAAACATTTATTTATCACCTCAGAAAATACAAAATTCAGATAACTCAACTAAAAGCCTTTAGTCGCTAACGGGATTGTAATGTAGGTAAACATAAAATAGGTCTTTCTTTGTGCAATTTAAACGTGCCCGGTGTCCAGATTTTACATTTTCGACACTGCAACCAATCTCCTGTGCTCAAAAAATATGGGCCAATACATATCAGAGAGTTTACTCATCGGAGTCATCTGAAGAGTAATCTGCGACTGTTACTTTCGGAACTGTTTTTTTTTTCTTTGCTCCTCTTCTTTATGTTTTCGATAGCAGTGGTTTTTTCTTGTAATTTTTATCATGATCAATACTGTACTTAATTATTAAACACGTTACAATCGACAACGTGGCATGTATTGCTACTGACACCGCTTAACTTATAAGGATATTAACTGCTTTTTTGTATTTATTAGGTAATAATTTGAAATGTTTTTAATGAAAAATAAAAGCAGATATAACTCACAAACTGATCCTTAACTTGAAATATTTCCGAGCAGAGCACTTATAGTGTTTTAGAAACAATGTGTGTCACTACCTGTATTTAGTTTTTTGTCGATTTACAGACATTCGTCAGATACAGACGCCGTATGTGCGCGTATATACTTGCACTAAATACCAAAGAGCTATGACTCTTTCTGCATTCTGCTTCACTCTGCAAGCGCGTTTTAATCTACTTCGAAAAGATGGCCCTCTTACCTACCCTTGTTATATTTGACAACTGTTAGATTTGACACTGGTCTCCCATGCTATTTCGATTTTTTAAATTTTATTTATAAATAAGCATAGGTTTCATGTTTTTGTAAATGAAGTCTATAATATTTGAGATAAGTGCTATTTACAATTTAATTTATTTTTATTTCTCTAATTTTTTTCATTAAAGTTGAAGTAGCGATTTTTTTGAAGTAGCGCTACCTCAAAGATGTATGAATACAGGCCTGTATATATTATAGAACTCGTAGACTAATATTTGATTGCCATTGGCAACCTATTCAGTCAATATATCTTTCACTTTCATATTGACAACTGACACGACCGTTGGTGGCAGCACCGTCGCCTACTACACGTATGTTTGATTTAGTACTCCTAACTGCCATTCGTATTACTTCTGCAGGCGTCTTATACAATTTTGCAAATGTAACACATTTCTGTAAAATTATTATATAAAAAACCAACCGACTAATCTTGCATAGAAAGTATTTTAATAAACTACGCATTATTAAAAAAATAAAACGTTATATTTAAGCGAAAATAAGGATAACTACTGCCGAGGTTAGATATCTACATGCAAATCCGACTTCAAGATGTTTTGTAAAAGAAGGTACCAAGGTACGTTAAGAAATTGAACATTACTAAATACGTATCTAATATATTTTTTTTATAACGAGAACTTTTGTGAGGGATATTGAATTATTTTATATATGTATTTTATTTAAAATTAAAGTTTGATTTTAGGAAATAAAATACTTACTTTGCTCTCAGTTATTATTTTTTTAAATGTGTCCCAGACTCAGGGCCGTAACTAGCTATTCTTGCATCTGGGGCGGAATATAAAATTGCGCTCCTTCCCTTTTATTTTTAGCAAATTATTATGAAAAAAATATAACTACATAAAAAGGTAATTTCAGCTCCAAAATTATCCTCTTTCGATCAGCATAACGATTTCTGTCTGTTCAAGAATTAATTCCATATTCTCTCGTCTTAGTTCCATATTTTCTCGTCTCGGCGAATGGACTATATAGTTTTAGTAATAATTAACAGTATTTAATGTATATTTCAATTACAATAATTATAAAAAACAAAATAAAGACATTATGTCGGACGCATATCATTTGGATCATAACTGGAATTCAGAATTAGAATTAAATGTTTATATCTTGATCAACACAAAGATGCGTTTTTAAGAAACCAATTAAAACTTATTGTTGACATGTCAATGCAGTACGATTGTTAAAAAAGTAGGTTCGCGGAAAGTCTTTATCCTTTAATATACGAAATTATATTATTATTGCGCATAAACTAGGCTTTCTGGGCAATTTTTTTTAACAAACTTGGGCGTTTTTCGATGCTTATTATAGAAGATCGCAGAGTGTCTATCCTAAATTTTCTTGTCAAATGGGCAAATGTGATTGGCAAATCGTTCTTTCAAGACACTTGTCTGAGAAGTAGGTATGAAAAAACTGAGTTATGGATTCCACAAGGTAAAGTAAATCATCATAATACAATCCAAACTTGAAATTTTTCATCTAAGCGATGGAAAAATATCTACTCGCACGAAAACAAAATCAAGCCCGATCTTTAGTCCTGGGATTCAATCTCTGTGTTCTTTTGCCGATACATACACTGACTGGGGACTGCCAAAAGTCACAGTGCACAGAAATACAGTATTAATTCGTAAAGTTATAAGAAATCCAAGAATATGCTTGGCTTATATTTAAGAATTTCTCTGAGAATTATCAAATGAAGAACTTATTTCTGCGCCCTAATAAACAGCTGCGCCCGGGGCAAGAGCCCCGGTCGCCCCACCCTAGTTACGGCCCTGCCCAGACTACAGGTACGAAGATAACGATAGTCGTTTAGTAGACATAACGAATTTCATAATAGCGATTTCGTTATGATAACGATTCGATAAGCGAATATTTTACAGAATAGGCCTACAAATGTATTATCCATGTAGAAACATTCATTAACATCGGTTTATTACCATATTTTTTGGATTTTGGCACAAAAGTCATTTCACCCGGTAAGCCATCTCCCCCGGACTTACATGCCTATTCTACTAAAAATATGTATAACAATATCGTTACCATACGACTGTCGCTAAGCATTTGGTTGAACGATTTTAATAACGACAAATGCCAAAAAGGTATTCTACTAATCATGTCGTTATCAAGTTATCGTTATGATGAGTTTAACGATAATATCTAACTTCATGTTGATTTTGACAGAATAAATTAATATTTGTTTTTCAATTCAAATTTGACATTGATTTAAATTTGAAATTTTCATCGTACATAAAATTATTTATTATTCTCATCTTCGTTTTACAGTTTACACGCTCCATATCTATACTATTATTCACGAAAGATGACTATTCAAGGTCATTTGTTCGAAGAAAGAATACACAGCATTTTATAGCAGTAGCTTAGCAACATTTTGTACTAGAAAGAAAGAGAGAGATTATTTGACCTATGTCTATTTAATTTATATGGTGACAGTTATACGTAAATAGTGGCCTTGGTTTATAAGTTAAGTCTATGTTTTTGTACTTTGCAAAAACATAAATGAAGAACATAAATTTTTCAAAAAGGCTTTATTTAGAAAGAAACATGATTTTCGAATGAATTACTCTTATTTTTTCAGTTAAAACGTGCCCATAAATATATCATGTTGCACGCCTATGTATACGAAATGCAATGAAGTTATTTGCAAGTAATATATCAGACGGCTCACAAATGACACTGAATAGTCATTTTTCGTGAATAATAGTTTACTTGCGCCGTATGAAATTTGATATAGGTAGGTATATGTCTATAAAATGATCAACAATAATATTGCAGATTTCTATCAAGATATGATTATTGATGATTGACTTAATACCACATATGAATCCTTTTCTACTGATATCCTCCTTGCTATTGATTTCTGATAGCTTCCATGAGCAAAAAAATGCAAAGCTGCCATCATCTGAATTGAAAACTAAATATTTATGTGCATTCATATGTAATGTAATACGCATAAATAATAATTTATAAATAATCTAGACATTTTTGGCAAACCATCACTTCAACGAGTTCCTCATATATGGTGATATTTGCGTTAATAAATCTCTACATGCTTCTTTACTCACAAAAAAATTCTCCCGGTACAGTAAAAAAACGATTATATAAAATGTCATTTAAAAAATGTAATAATATAATATGTAATAATATCTTGCTCAGCTACAATTAATAATATATCTTCTTCGGCCATTTTTACTTTTGTTTTCAATATATATATATATATATATATATATATATATATATATATATATATATATATATATATATATATATATATATATATATAGGGTGATTCATCGGTCTGTCCTCTCTTTATAACTCTTTTATTTTAAGTCGGATAGAAAAACTCTTCAAATATAATTTATATGATATATTATTGTCTATCTACGTACCATATGCATTTGTATACAGGGTGCTCCGTTTAAGCGCAACAATATGTAACTTTATATTTCTTAATGGAACACCCTATATTTATTTATTTTGATAGCAAATTAGATTCCCTTTAAAAAAGTATTAAGTAATAAGGGGTCTAAAATTATAAATTAAGAAGTTATTTACGTACATAAAAAATAGTAGTTCAGAGTGGAAAAAACCATAACAAAATTTTGATCCTCTTTTATTAATACTTATTTTAAACATTACACTAATTTCAAAGAAGCTATTAAAATTTAGTGACAGACTAAATAATGCAAAATTATAATAATTGCTCGAAAACTTGTACTTCAACTTCAATAGATTTTTTTATTATAAATATTATATTAACCATCTCATCTTTACTAAAATTTGTATTATTCATTTTCACATCATCAACAATGATAAACTAAGAGTATTTGGACAACTTGTTTGTTTAAATTTGAAACAATTGATCAAATTATCCATAGCTTACTTTGTTAATAATAACATGATATAAACATATCATTCAACGAATAAAGGTAAATAACTTCTTAATTTATAATTTTAGACCCTTTATTACTTAATACTTTTTTAAAAAGAATCGAATTTACTATCAAAATAAATAAATAAATATAGGATGTTCCATTAAGAAATATAAAGTTACATATTGTTCCGCTTAAATGGAGCACCTTGTATACAAATGGATATATGGTACGTAGATAGATAATACTATATCATATAAATTATATTCGAAGAGTTTTTCTATCTGACTTAAAATAAAAGAGTTATAAAGAGAAGACAGACCGATGAATCACCCTGTATATGTATATATATATATATATATATATATATATATATATATATATATATATATATATATATATATATATATATATATATATATATATATATATATATATATATGTCATCATCATTACCGAAATCTGCGTACCAAGCAGATTGGCACACCCAGCAATGGGTAATATACCATGATGATATATTTGTATTTGTATATATATATATATATATATATATATATATATATATATATATATATATATATATATATATATATATATATCCACCATCTAACTTTACGACTTCAATGTGAACTAGTTCATAAACGACATAAAATAACGAGAAGTAACTTACGTAACGATAAATAAATTAGTAGAATAGGGTTTTGGCAAAAATCGTTATTATAACTACATGTCGCCTGGTAACGACTCGTAACGATACGTATTTTTTTAGTAGAATAGGCCTGTTACCCTAATTAATTAAAAAAGTAAATCTTTGAAAATTGTTGAGATGAAGTAGTGTTTGTTGGGCACCTTAGAAGCTCTCTCTTTCCTCTCGAGTCTCGTCTGCAGTCAACAGCTTGAACGATTTAAAATTTATGAGCTCTCATTTAGCTTATTCTGCAAGCGCTTCTGTCGAGCGGTCGGTGAAACAGCGTAAAGTAGCGCTTTGAAGATCGGACAACCGCAACCGCTTCAAAGAACGCGAGCGCAGGCACAAGCAATGAACACTGGTACTGGTACTGGCACAAGCACTGAACGCTGCACCCTGCAGCAGCGCCTCACTAACACCACGGAAGATTGAGAAACTTGAAACCCAACACTTATTAACTACAAATTAAGACGGGATAGAAAAGGATCTGCTTTATGTTGCAGAAATATTATTAATTGAATGACTCAAGTTTGTGTTTCAATTCATTTAGAAAGAGTTACTTACTCAAATATACAAACTTATTCACTTGCTCCAGTTTCACTCCATCCACCAACAGATTGCCTTATGATACTTGTGTTTTAATGTACTAATATATACTTATAATACAAATATTTTCTTCAGCTTCATAGAACCATTCCATTATGCTTTTAAAATTGTGCATTTGTTTGAATTAATCAACAAGAAGTGATTCTTTATTTGAAGCTCTGAACAGATTCTCGTGAAAAATATATTATGATATACTTGAAAACTTGTCAAATTCAGTATTTACAACTTTTATATGAAAGGGAACAACATATTAGATTTTAGATACAATTGATAAACCGGAAGTGATACTTTATTTGAAGCACTGAACAGATTTTCGTGAAAAATAAATTGATACAATAAAATTTATAAAGTGTTGCATAACAAATGAAAGAGATTTGGCGCCAAAGATACTACTAAACTTCATTTTGCGTTTTGTTACTTCATTATGAATAATGTCAATATCGCTGGTGGACTAGTCTATGGCTGGAGAAAATAAATAAAATTCGCAGGGTTTTAGTAATCGCACACAACGAATTACGAATAGAAGATGAAATGAATTACAGAAATTTTCGTCGAATGAAAGACCATTTCTTAAAAATCATGGACATGGTTCGAAATTAAAGTGAGAAACGTGAGACTCATCTTAGGTTGTTTCGGCACATGAAAGATAATAAATTTTGAAAAATTAAACCTTTATTGTCACTACTTAAATGGTACGACGCGAGTATATAGGTGAATAAAGTCCATCTTAAAATGCTTGAACGAGGCGAATTTGTATGTGCTTCTCATTTACTTTACATATTTTATTTTTGAAACTTTGTATAGGTAATTCAAAATACACTTTCTACAAATTATAGATCAAGATATTTATACTAATACTACGTAAAATTATTGGTTGAAAAACTTTTGGTTACGATTAATGAGTATTCTAATAGGATTCGGACGGAAATTTAAAAGGAGGAAAAAGAAATGCAAAGAACACATGCAAATATTAATTAACTTTTATACTTATTTTTTGATGTTGTATTGCCTGATTATTATATCATTTAGCAGTTGAAAATCGCATTTTGCCTGGCGAACTTATAATATTCAGGCGATTTTGTGTGGTATAAAACTTCATTTCTTTACAAATCAATTAAAACGCTGTCTGTACAAGCAACCACACTAAACATTTTGATAATTTTGCTTTATATTATTTGCAATTTCAATATAAACACACGCTCATCGTTCAAATAATGTCAGGGAATAACAACAACGCAGTCTCTTTAGAAAATGATTTTACAGATGATTCAAGCAACCGCATTGCGCACGCCCGCATCAACATCCAATCATAACGCAGCTTTCAACAAAATGAATACTTCGTACAAGAAAGTAAAAATTACAGTGGGATACCGGCTTTAGAAGTTGCCGAGTTTCAAAATAGTTCGGAGTTATCAAAGCGTGGGGTCATATTGACCCCACGCACCTAATTAAGGGTTACGTTTGCTGGGGCTTAATACGTAAATCTAAACATTTTGAGATCCAAAAATTCAAAATTTTATTCTCTTAAATGTTTTACCGGCCAGATAATATTTCATGTTACGGATCCTCGTGATCATACTATAATTGTGTATTTATATACATATAAATTTCTTCTGTGTAATTATTTTATTATTCCCTTAAATTTTCTCTACCCCAACGAAATTACAATAATTAAGAGTAAAACTTTTCAGGTTGCTAACTAATTAAAATGAGAAAATATCTACGTAGCGTGAAAGAAATAAAATGTTTTAAACGAATTACAGCTCGAATTGCTGGCGCTTTGAACACGATTTAATTTGGAGTATCTTCCCCTTGATGTGGGTTTTTTGATGTATTATAAGCAGTGGTCACTAGTCACAAAGGTTTCTATTATTGTTCTCTGTTGAATATGAATTTGCGTTTGCGAGGCATGAATTTTAGTAATGTGGAAAATTTATGAAGAATATTGCAGGGAAATGTTGTTTTGTGTTTTTTGTAACCGCGAAATCATTATGAATACAGTATGTGATAAATTACGACGATGACAGTATAATAAATGATGTTTATAAAATAAAATTACATTTTTAGGGGAAATTCATTAATAAGGAGTACAGATGTATTTTTAATGTACGACCTTCCTGGAAAATGTTGGCCATAGTTCTTACTATGAATTATATGAATTATACAATATACACAATGTCCTATTTAGAGCTGTCACAACTGGGATTTCGAGAAGTATAAAAGATACAATTCTGGCTAAATGGAACTTTTTGTGCACCTGTGTATAGCGGACTATCTCAAATATGCTTTTGTTTTCTCAAAAATTCTCATAGGGCACTAGTTAATGAAGAAAAACTGAATTTTCTCAGTTTTTTTCTTATTCCAATAACTTCTAAACTATTAGCATCAAGAAAAATGTTCCACATAAAGAAGTTAGACATTTTTATTGCCTAACCAGTGGCGTACGAAATAAATTTTTATATCAGTAAATTTATGTGATATACCAGTCATATTTTAACCTCTCGCTATGAGAGATATTGAATTCATGCTAAAAATCGCATATTCAGATTTTAGTGAATAAGCACGTTTTAAGGTCCCTAGAATCCGATTATAACATTTTTACGATGATGTCTGTGTGTGTGCGTGCGTGCGTGCGTGCGTGCGTGCGTGCGTGTGTGTGTGTGTGTGTTCTGGATTCACGATTTCTCAAATACTATATGACTTAAGACATTTTTAACTGCGGATTCCTCAATCTAACAACAAAGGGAAGAGTTGATTAAGTTTTGGTAACAACCGGAAGTAGTAGTTACAAGAAAAAAATCTAAATATTATTTATCGAAAATTTATGTAAATACTTATATTAAAGAACGTTAAATTCTTTATTCGATAAATATAAATACATTATTATATCTTCTATAGATTAGAGATAAAGAAATGCATATAAAATAATTTGATGTAAAAAATCTCAAGGAAAGATATTCAACGTTTGTAATTGACACATAAATGTCACTGTCAAAAATATTTGTATGCCATTGTCAAAAATATGTGTAGGTAAATCATTATGAAGATTATGAAAATAAAAAAAAGTCAACAACGCAAAAGAATATACGTAAAAAAGAATATAATGGGAATTTGCGAAAAAATGACGAACATAAAGAAAAAGAAAAGGAAAGTAAAAAAAGAAAATTTCAGAATATTAAATATAAAGAAAATGTATGTATGCTACATAATTTATATTAAAATATCCCATAGATTTTACAAATATATGTGAGAATTATTTTGTAGTGAAACATGAATATATGTATTTGTATTTAAAAATATTTTTTGTTTCATGCGTACAACCAGGTAAAATATCTGGCGAGAGGTTATGTGCTAGCCACATCAGATTTTTTAAAATGGAATCCATATCTGATTTTAGTCTCAAAAAAAATACTTATTTTTGTCTGTTTTATAGTGTTTTGCATTTGTTTTACTTCGAATTCTTTTCTCTTATTTTATAGTGAATTTGGTGTTTTTTATTTTTTTGTTATTTTTTGTCCTGATCCTTAGCAAGCTTTATTACAAAAACCAAAAAGTATATGTTTTAAATTTACATATCTATCTTATACAAAGGGCTAATTTAATAATACTTGATGTGCTAGACGCATAATTTAATTCTCTAAAACTCTTATTTAAAGCTTTTATTTCTAAAATCAAAATAAAACTATTTTATTCAAGACAAACTGTTAACAACTTCAGGTAATTTATCACTTCCGGTTAGCCTGTTTTCACTAAAATCCACTATGTTATTCCAATTGACATAAAAGTCTTATATACCAAATTTGAAAAGTTTTGGATCATATTTTAAAATAGTTTTTCATTAAAATCTATTAGAGGCTTCAAATAAAGTACCATTTCTGAAAATTATGTAATGACCAAAAGGGAAGGTGCACAACTAGATGTTATAGCAGTCCTAAATACAAAATTTCACTTTTCTACGGCGTACGTACAGACGTCACGACGAAATTAATCAAAACGGATTCAGGGATGGTCAAAATGGATATTTCCGTTGAAATCTGAAAACCGAAATTTTTCGCGATTACAATACTTCCTTTACTATGTACAAGGAAGTAAAAATCAACAAAATTCAATTTTTCGTCATTACCTAGAGCCCTATGAATTTTTTGGAAAAACAAAGGCACATCTGAAATGACCCCCAATAGGTGCACAAAAAGTTCCAGTTAATCGACATTGTATATCTTCTAGTTCTTGAGATCCCAATGGTGGCAGCTCTAAATTGGACACACTGTATACCTAACCTACATAAGATGTCTTTAATTATTATTACGAATTTTATTATTTAAGTAACAATAAATGATTTGACAAGTGGGCCAGCTGATATGGGACGGGGTTCAAACAAACAAGCATATATTTATATTGCGCATTTCCCATTTCTCCTAAATTTCCTTTCAATATTCTACGAGGAAAGTTTCTTGTGAGAAAGGAGCTCCATCGCTATATTTATTTGGCTGAATGTTAAGTGAATTTGTATCGGCGCGATTTTATTTGGAAACGTCGCCGAAAGCTATAGATTCTTCCGTCATACAGGTCAAGGTTTTTGTTTACTTTTCGACTTTAAACGATCTCGAGCCCTAAACGAAGAAATCTCGCATTATGTATGAGATGTCTGTCATATATGGTCCAATCTGGATTCGTTCTAATGGAAGGGTTTCAATTTCAATAACACAGACTCAAGAATCAAAAGTTAATATATCAAAATATGTTAAGTAGAGCACTACTTAATTCTAAATGAAAACTGATTTGGATAAAGATTCAAATTAATAATTAATCATATATCTAGCCTTTTCTATGTTCTCTAACTGTTTTAAAGGTCAATAAAAACTGACGTAAATTAACAGATATTTCAAACCAATATGATTTTGACTTCGGAGGTTTTGCAGACAAATTACGAGGATACTATAAAATGAATTAAGATTTGGTCTTTCAAATTCAGTAGTGTTCACTTAGTTTTTATGAGGGATCATTAAATAGGGGAGACCGGTGACAATTGTAACAGGTGTCAAATGTAATAAGGGTAGGTAACAGGGCCATCTTTTCGAAGTAGATTAAAACGCGCTTGCAGAGTGAAGCAGAAAGAGTCTTAGCTCTTTGGTATTTAGTGTAAGTACATACGCGAAAATATGGCGTCTGTTTCTGACGAATGTCTGTAAATCGACAAAAAAGTAAATACAGGTAGTGACACACATTGTTTCTAAAACACTATAAGTGCTCTGCTCGGAAATATTTCAAGTTAAGGATCAGTTTGTGAGTTATATCTGCTTTTATTTTTCATTAAAACATTTCAAATTATTACCTAATAAATACAAAAAAGGAAATAATATCTTTATAAATTAAGCGGTGTCAGTTGTAACACATGCCACGGTGTCGATTGTAACGTGTTTAATAATTAAGTACAGTATTGATCATGATAAAAATTACACGAAAAAAAACATTGCTATCGAAAATATAAAAGAAGAAGAGCAAAAAAAAAAACGAAAAACAGTTCCGAAAGTAACAGTCGCAGATTACTCTTCAGATGGCTCCGATGAGGAAAGTCTCTGATATGTATTGGCCCATACTTTTGAGCACAGGAGATTGGTTGCAGTGGCGAAAATGTAAAATCTGGACACCGAGCAAGTTAAATGGTATGAGGAAAGACCTATTTTATGTTTACCTAAACTGCAATTTCGTTAGCGACGAAAAGCATTGGTCAAAATGGTCCATATCACCAACAGAATATATATTTTGTTTGTTTTTAGTTGAGTCATCTGAATTTTGTATTTTCTGAGGTAATAAATAAATGTGTATTTTTTCAATAATTTCTTCTTTTATCTTATTACATCACTGTTAAAATTTGTTATAATTAACACTGGCCCTGTTACTATTGACACCAGTTAGGTGTCAATTGTAACATTTGTAATGCCTGACTAATAATCCCTATACTTTTATATTTGTCACATTTTCAAAAGTTTAAAATTCAAAATATTATTCACTAAGGTGGGCAGGTTCTCATAGAGATAATTTCAAAATTTCAGATGTAACGTTAATTCGTGAAACATAAAAATTTAAATTTTGTAACAATTGACACCGGTCTCCCCTACTACTCTTATTTTATTATTAAAAAAATATATGTTACAGTAAAAGCATTCAAAATTCAAAACTAAGTCAACTTGTAAGTTCACTAGAAAAGTAAAACCAAATATGTGAAAAATAAGATACTGACACAGTGTCGGTGAAACTGACTGAAAATAATGTTATTCGTACGGCTATGTATCAAGATAATATATTTGAATTAATAAAGAAATTTACATTACAAAGAAAATTATGCAAACAAACGAGCATCGTTTTAAAATGGAATATCCTAGCTTAGTCGAAACAATATGAAGCACACGTTTCTTGTGAGAGTGATAAATTTATGCCAACGACCTTGATAGGACATCTTTCAAAAATTTTACTGTACTTTGGCTTAAATTATGTTACAGTCCGTGCGTTTAGAGAAAAAACCGGCTCACAAATTAAAATTCATCTTTACGGGTCCAACTTGTGAAAGTAGGAATGGTACGATATTGTGACAGGTAGCAGCTGTTTGTAGCATATAGGTTATAGATATAAATATAGATTAATCAATTCAATCAAATGTCTTTTGTGCAAGTAATAATTATATGTATACTTGTTTATGAATATTGTGTATCGTAAATGATAATAATATTAAAATTAATAACATTTAAATATTATTCAGTTAAATGTTTTTTGAGCGAGTTTTTTCTCTGAACGCACGGACTATACTACGAAGTTCATTTCTCTAACCACTTCTAAGTTATAGTCACAAACAACTAATTTTAATGAATTTAGATGCTTCTTAACGTATTCGATATCCCAATATCTATATCTCTGTTAGTTTCAGAGATATATGCCTATAACTGCCATTGCCAAAAAATGGGTCGACATATGACCATATGGCGATAAGATTCTACGTGCAAAATTACGTAAGTATGCCACAATTTTTGGACTTTCGTTACAATTTTTAGAAGAAAAAAGCAAAATTTAAGATTTTTCTGATTATGGGCATTTTAAATTTATTTTTTATTAAAATAGTAACCTTTGTTCAAAAGTTATGAAAATTAGTATTCTTATGTAATATTGTCAATAGAATCAAACTGTAATATTTACAAGTTTTTATCTGATCCCATTTTTGGGTTATTGTACAAAATTAGGCATTTGTTAGGCAAATTTAATGTGAATATCTTGAAAACGAAAAGAGATATCGACCCGCGGTTTTAAAATTTGGAATCAACATTGAGAATCTGGATGAATAGAAATTGAATATTCAAATAATTTTAACTCTTGATGTGAAACATCTAATGGCGCGCTTATACGGAAGCCAGCCTCGTGACTCGTCGGCCCTCTCCGCCTCAACTCCCACTTTACTTGTGTCGGTGTCGTTCTCGTAATATGTTGCAAGTGTTTATTAATTTTAAATGTGAGTGACAAGTAACAGGAAAATCTAAAAATATCACAACTAAATGCACTGCTCTGTAAAAAATTTTCAGGATGACAATAATTATAATAATAATAATGATAATAATAACTTCAATAAAAATAAATGTCGATGTTTTTTTACATCTGCCAGGAGTCCCGCGATGGGTCACTGGTTTTTTACCTTCTGTCATACCAGTAAGTAAGGCAGGTATATTGTTTTTGGTCAAAAAATTCGATGGTGAGTTTTTAATGAATATGCACGTTTTAGAGCCCTAGAATACGATTTTATAATCTCTGCAATGATGCTTGTATGTCAGTGTGTATGTATGTGTGACAATTTTTTCTCCGACGATAACTCCAACTCTACAATTATAAGAATTATAATTATTTCGTATTCCTCTTCTCTACATCCATATGAAGAGCTAATTAGATTTTGTTTGTAATTGGTCAATCGGAAGTATTCTAATTTGAAGATTTTTACAGTTTTTCTTGAAAAAACGATGTTAAAAAACATTTTTTCACCTTTAATGTTATTATATATATATTAAAGAATATTTTATTCTCTACACCTGTATTTTTCAACATTAATTGTATAGTTGCTGAAGATGAGCGGATTCTGCTCGAAACGTTCAAAATAAAAGTAAATTAATAAATAGTGGAATTTGAAGGCCTTATATTTATTAATACACAGTTTTTAAAAAAAGTTAGGTTTATATCACTTTCTTTATTAAAATATGTTACTAACGCAGCTTGTAATGTAAATAACTATTATTGAAGGAGATGCAATAATTGTTTTCTCTTTATTATTCCATTTATACTCGCACAAAATCGAATATGCGGAATCAATACGTTTGATTAATTCATTCGGCAAGTGTGAAGTGCATTTATAATTACATTATTGAGCGTTGAGGCGAGGCAGTAAGGTTGTTAAATAATTCATCATTGAATTCGAGTCGACCGATCTACGACCGCGGCTTCTTGGCGAATAATTTGTGTGCGTCCCTTGAGACTGCCCTGGATTTGACCGACACTGGCGTAAAGCCTGTGCAAATACGACCATCAGAGCTGAGCCCTCAACTTTCGGTAGTATTTGCACTGTTTTCAAAACACCACGTGCCAATTTGACTCACTTTCCCAACTCAAGTATTTACACTGCCCTTAATACTATCAAGGGTATATACAGGGTGGGGCAGAAAAACCTATCCGATTTCAAAACGTTATAAAATTAAAACCACTCAACTTGTCAAAATTTTTTTTTATTAACATATCGCAAATTTTATGCCATTTTTAAATTTAAGTTTTGAAAAGCACATCACTCAAATGTCGTCCTTGGGAGCGGATACACTGATTTAGGCGCTCGCGGTAGCTTTCCATGACTTTCACCGTCATTTCCACAGGAATTTCTTCAATTGCCCGAGCAATTTCCCTTCGTAAAGCAAGAAGGGTCGATGCTGGTAAACCTTCGATTTGAGGTAACCCCAAAGGAAGAAGTCACATGGAGTGAGATCCGGTGAGCGCGGCGGCCAGCCAAGATCACCTCTCAGGGAAATGAGGCGACCGGGAAACAGTTCCCTGAGAATGTCCATTGATCGTCGCGATGTGTGGGCGGTTGCACCATCCTGTTGAAACCACACATTTTCCACGCCATTTTCTTCCATTTTGGGTCTAAGAAAATTTTCCAGCATGAAACAATAGCGCTCGCTGTTGACCGTTACGGTTTGCCCATTTTCTTCAAAAAAGTAAGGCCCCCAGACGCCTAGGCGGGAAAGAGCACACCACACAGTCACTTTTGGGCTATGGAGGGGTTCCTGATGGATTTCTCGAGGATTTTCGTCACTCCAATATCGAAAATTCTGCCTGTTAACGGCACCACAAAGGTGAAAATGGGCTTCGTCCGTGAAGAGCACAACATCGTCGTTTGGGAGTTCTCGGAGATCGCGACACAGGTTCGTACGGGTTTCAAAATCCCTTTCACTTAATTCCTGTGCAACAACCATTTTGTAGGGATGCATTTTGAGGTCCCGGTGCAAAATGCGCCGAATACTGCGGTTGGAAATCGCCAAAGCGAGCGAATGTTTTCGCGCCGAACGACGCGGGGAACGTTCAATCGCGGCTCTCACATTGGCCACGTTTTCAGGTCCTGTTGCTGTCCTGGGACGTCCAGGCGACTTCTTTTTCAATGCTGAACTCGTCTGTCTAAAATTTGACACCCACACTTTAATCGTAGCGTGATGTGGAACAGGATCATGACGCCCGAGTCCGAAATGAATTCGAAAAGCACGTTGTGTAGCAATTATCGAACCGCCGCATTCGATAAACCGCTCAATAACAAAA
This sequence comes from Harpalus rubripes, assembly GCA_963082715.1. NCBI lineage: Eukaryota > Metazoa > Arthropoda > Insecta > Coleoptera > Carabidae > Harpalus > Harpalus rubripes. The sequence goes on from OY720448.1 coordinate 86,556,385, forward strand.
GCACGATGTTCACCAGACCAAGGCATGTTGACTACTGACATAATGGCATAAAACCGGCTTTCTAACGGTTTTTACCCCACTACTCTACCTGCTCCCTCTTCTGGGAAAAAGGGATTTGAAATCGGATAGGTTTTTCTGCCCCACCCTGTACAAGGGCGCGAGCAGACACGTACCTCGCGTGACCTTAAAATGCTTGGAATTAGCTGTTGTGTGTGCGATTACAATCTTAACAAGAATACTATTTTAACTGGATAATAGTTATATAAGTATTAAGTCAGTTCGTTGCAACGTCTAAATGAAAATCAGAAAAAGTTTTCTAATGAAGTGCAGCCAAAATCCAATATTATATAATATTTAGAAGTTACATGCAAAGGAAAAATAAGTAATTCCGGGAGAGATGGCTTACCGGGTGAGATGACTCTTTTGCCAATATCCAAATAATAATAGAACACATCGTTTCGTTCTACTATTATTTGGATTTTGGCAAAAGAGTAAAGTCACCCGGCAAGCCATCCCTTTCGGAATTACCCTATACACATATATTTTAATTTTTGTATTTATCTGGTGACATGCATTTTTCGGGTTAAATACAACTGGTACATTAACGAGGCAACTTTGACTTAATTTTACCGACTTCATCTCATATAATAACCAAGGTCCCAATAGCGAGGGTTGAAAACGGGCATCCTTTATATGAATCATTTCTGTAAAATAGATGTTTAATATTTGAAGCACTCATTTATATTAATATTTATACAGGGTGTTGACGCTAAGGTGGGAACATATACGGATTTAACATGGGATTTTAGTTTTTTGCAATTTCCTGCTCTCCTGCTCGTGTTACGGCAAAGTTGTACAGAATTAAAAGTTGTATAGAAAACTGTTTTTACATTTTTTAGTTTCTAGTTTCTTAATAATTTTAAAAAGAAATTTTAAAATTTCGGTTTATTAGTAGCTCTAACCATGACACTTGTTTCCATTTTTTCTGATTTTCAGTTTTTGCCGTAAAATGTACAGGAGAGCAGGAAATTGCAAAAAACTAAAATCCCATGTTAAAGTGCTGTTCGCACGTTATGTCAGCACCCTGTACATAAATACGAATCGTGAGATTTTAAAAATATTTTTATATCTATAAGGGGGGAAGGGGGGCGCCATTTTATAGGCTGCGGCAGGGCGCCAGATACCATATCGCCGGCCCTGATGAAAATAATTGAAAATGACCCAAAATCAATAAAAATCTAAAGCCGGTATCCCACTGTAATTTTTTTGATAAAAATGAACGTAAATATTTTTATAAAAACCGTTTTGACAGAATTTACATGACGTCACGTAAAAATTTTGATGTGACGTCACATAAATACAGCAGAGACAGCGTTGTTGTTATTCCCTGACATTATTTGGACAGCAGTGAGCGTTTGTTTATATTTAAGTTGGAAATAATATAAAGTAAAATAATCAAAATGTGTAGTGTGGTTGCCTGAACAGACAACGTTTTAATTGATTTGTATAGAAATGAAGCAGTTTTATAGCACACAAAATCGCATGAATATTATAATAAATACGCCAGGCAAAGTGCGATTTTCAACTGCTAAATGTTATTATCTTATAATAGTCAGGCAATACAACGTCAAAAAATAAGAATTAAAGTTAATTAATATTTACATGCGTTATTCTTTGCATTTCTTTTTTCTCCTTTTAAGTTTCCGTCCAAATCCTATTAGAATACTCATTAATTGTAACCAACAAAGTTTTTCAAACCAATAATTTTACATAGTATCAGTATAAATATATTGATCTATAATTTATAAAAAAATATCTTGATCTATAATTTATAGAAAGTGTATTTTAAATTACCTATACCTGTACTTCGTTTACATTTACATTTTGGCACTACCAGTTGCTCAGTTGAGTAATGTGCGTTCATTGTTAAAGCAAGCATTACATCTTGGATAAGAATTTTACAGTTCAACTACGGTTCTTTAGAGCCCCAACAAAACTTTTTCCCATTTAAATAGCAATTTTCAACTATATTTGCTTGAAATGTAAAAATCTGCACAGAAGCAAAGAACAGAGGATTTAAAAGCCATTTGATCCAATGATTTCTGGACGAACTATAGCTACACTGTTTGATACAGAAAAACTCACTATATTGTAATAAAAGGACACAAGGGAACAAAAAACCTATTATGGACGTCAATAAAAAAGAAAAAATCTGGTGTGGCCAACACAATACCTCCCGTCATGTACCGCTCGAGATTAAGCTAATCTTTAATTTTGAGACCCCATGGGGTCTCGTAGATGCGTGCCTGCACACTTAGAAATTTGAGCCGTGTAAACTTAAAATATAACGTGGTAAACTTGTTTCGTGTAGATTTCGACACTAAAATTTGTATTATAAAAGTTAGTGTAAAAAGATTAAGTTGGTAATCTTATATCCGTGTAAAATTTTCTACGGCATTTTAAATTATCACTGGAAGGTGTATTATATTTATTAAGACTAGTTTTAAACACACATGTGGGTAAAAATTGCTTAATTTGGTGTTGCTTGTATTTTTACACTAATTTTGTACAATTTACTACAGTATATTTATTAAAAACACACTGTCTAGTGTATTTCTAAAAACTGCAATGCCTGGTGTAATTTCAAAACATAATGTGTAGAAAAAACACTACTTTGTGTATATTTAAAAAATCGGTGTAGAAAGTACAGTACTTTGTGCATATTTGAAACATCGGTGTAGAAAGTACACTCTTATGTGTATATCTAAAATATTGGTGTACAAAGTACACTACTAGGTGTATGTTTAAAACGTTGGTGTAAAAACTAATCTACTTTTGTAAAAGAAATACACTATTTGGTGCATTTCTAGACAATAGTAAGTGTAAATCTGTACAACAGTTTATTCTTCTCGCATTTTTCATCGTGGTCGGAAGTATAGATACTCGTCTGATACTGTGCTTAAGCATTGGCAACATTATTAAGTTTTACAAAATTAAATAATGGAAGTGGAAGAAAGTGGACAAGAAAGTAGACAAATTGTTTAAATTTAAAACTAAAACATAAAAAATACATATTTTTATATATCATACCTACCTACTCACTCGACACCGCGTATAACATTTATACTAATATTAGGAAATATTTATAAAAAATATACACATTTTGAAAATAAAATACAAATCTTGTGTAAAAAAAATTAGTACTATTTATATACTGTAATCAGTGTATAAAAACACAAAATTGATGATAATATACACTACAAATAGGTATATTTATACACTAAAATTAGTTAAAGAAACCCACTATTTAGTGCACAATAACCACATTTACTTATGAAAATAAACACTAGTTTGATGAAAATGTACACCACAAATAGGTATATTTTTTCACTAAATTAAGTTAAAAATGACACTACACTGTGTACTAATAACCGCAGTTATTTGGTTACAATAACTCATTTAAGTGTTAAAAAACTACAGGGTATAGTAATATCTACGAAATATATAGTGTTAATTATTAACACATATCTCCGTGTTGTTTATTACCAAATGTCGATATGGTAAATTCTACACTACAGCTGGTGGACCTCTATAGGCCACATTTAGTGTAAAATTTAACACGGAATTTCTTAGTGTGTGAGTGTCAGGTCGCGAATCTGCGGAACCAGGTTCGATCCCGACCGGTGTCAAATATTTCGAATTTTAAATGGCACAATATTGCCCCCTGTGGTGCACTCTCCACGCCAGCAATGAGTACCCGTGAGGTGACGCCTGCTAACCGCCCACACGGTGCAAATATTTTATTATTACCGATATTTGTGTACAAAGCAGATTGGCCACCCAGCAATGGGTAATAAGCCGTGATGATATATTTATTTATTTACTTATTTTTGGATTAGCGAATTTTACTCTAATATTGGCAGTTTATTTCTTAAAACATTTTTGATAATAAAATAAAGATTAAATTTTAAATACCTGTATAAAATAGAATTCACTTATCCAAAAATGAGAATTAGCTTAAACTTTTTGGTGAATCGTTAATTTTTATTAATCTAAATACATTCCTACATATTTACATATGCTGGAAACTGTACTGATTTCCTTTCTTATTGTTCTATTTACATTTTTCTTTTTAAAACGTTACTATTATTAATTTGAAATGATTAGTTCTTTGACAATGACATTTATCTGCCAGTTACATACATTTGAATAACTGCCAAGTGTTATTTGTTTAAAGCGTAGGCTCCGGGATTTAAATTATAGATAATTTTATACATTTATCCATATAATATGTCGAAAAAGTATTAATGCAAATCTGTAGAAAATTTAATAATCTTTAATTTTTATAATAACATTAACGTCGAAAAAATAACATTTAAAGGTATTTTTCGAAGAAAAACTATTTTGAGCTTCTAGTAAAGTGCCATTTCCGGTTATACGATTTACACCAAAATCTAATGGGCTCTTTCCATTACAGACAAAGTTCGAAATACAAGGTTTCAAAATTTTCTAAATGTTAGTATTTGAGTTAGAGTGGAGGATCCACACACACATACACACAGACATCATCAGGAAAATGTTAAAATTGGATTCTAGGGACCTTAAAACGTAGTCATTTACCAAAATCTCGATATGCGATTTTTAGCACAATCCCTATACCTATACCAAGGGTAGCGGGAGGTAAAAAAGTATAAGTCGATTAGGCAGGGTACAAAATGGATGGCCCCCTTTTCCATCATCTTCCAGAGCAGTGTTGGAGCGAGATGTTTGCTCATAGCACCACAGTCAGTCCATTAAACATGCATAAGGCAACATTTACGCCGCTGAACTGTCTATCCAGGGGCGTTCGTTAACGCCGCTAAATTGCTTGTTCAATGTCTTTCGCTATTGGCAGCATTAAATTACTGGATTTGCGCTCTAATGGTACCTGTCAAACGTAATGGACGGCGCTTCTATGATTTATACTTCAGTACGTGACGAGATTTCCTAAGATGGCGGTTCCTTTCCTTTTTATATTTTACAACCAACCACTTTAGATCAACATTCCAAATTGACGTGTTAATATCACTTTATCACTAGGAAGGGTACTAATAATGATGGATGATTAAACAGATAACACATACTTTTTATCAGGAAAGGAACATAGATATAAGAAAATGATAAGTAGAGTAAGTACGTTTTTTTCTTCTTACCTTTGGCCCCTAATTTTATTTTTGTACGATTGGGCTTATTTAATGTTTATCGATAGGGTTTCCAGTGCAGTAAGTTTTATTTACTAATTACTGATCGGTAAGTGATTCACATCACTTACCGATCAGGAGGCGGTGAGTATTATCCTTCCCCTTACTGTTTGCTCTTAAATATTTAGTTCCAATATGAAACAGAAAGTATTTAACTCGGTGTATATAAAGATGAAAAATAATGTACTACTATTCCCCTACTGTTTGGCACTCAAGTTTGTATTCTGGGTATTAAAGTATATGGTCTCCTAAATATTCAGTTCAAATATGAAACAGAACGTATTTAACTGAGTGTAAATAAAGATGAAAAATAATGTATTACTCTTCCCCTACTGTTTGTCACTCAAATTTGTATTCTGGAAATTAAAGTATATAGGCTCCTAAATATTCAGTTCAAATATGAAACAGAACGTATTTAACTGAGTGTAAATAAAGATGAAAAATAATGTATTACTCTTCCCCTACTGTTTGTCACTCAAATTTGTATTCTGGAAATTAAAGTATATAGGCTCCTAAATATTCAGTTCAAATATGAAACAGAAAGTATTTAACTTAGTGTACATAAGGATGAAAAATTATGTATTACCCTTCCCCTATTATTTGTCACTCAAATTTGTATTCTGAAAATTAAAGTATATGGTCTCCTAAATATACAGTTCAAATATAAAACAGAAAGTGTTTAACAGAGTGTACATAAGGATGAAAAATTATGTATTACCCTTCCCCTATTGTTTGTCACTCAAATTTGTATTCTGAAAATTAAAGTATATGGTCTCCTAAATATTCAGTTCAAATATGAAACAGAAAATATTTAACGGCGTGTATATAAAGATGAAAAATGGTAAGTAAATAAAAAAAAATTAATACATCAAAATAATTTTCAGTTCTTATTTTTTTTTTAATTTTGTGCATCGTGCAAAAGACTAAGACTAAGAAAGAAAATATTTATTTCTTTTTAAAGCCTTAGTCTTTTGCCCTGATAAAGCTGTAAGTAACAGCGAAACGTTGGCCTAGATTAACTAATAAAAATTTTGTACTGAATTCCTGTTTATTATTTCATCCTTTTAACTTATTTTGAACATTAAAAATTAAATGTGATACTTTTATACAATTAATGATTACTAATATTTTTAAAAGATATTTAATAAATAATTTTGTTGATTAATAAAATAATTAATGATCATTATTTATAATAGCTGATCGTTTAGAATTAAGAAGCGTTGGATTGTTTTATATTTGGTATCTCAGAGTCGCGCAACTAACAATTTGATTGATTCAAATAGTAATAAAATATTTACTAGGATTACAAGGCACAACAGAATTAATTTTTGTTCAACTTTAACTTCCAGCGCCTCCTTCATCCTAATTAAAACCACGGTTAATGTAGTTGTAGTCTTCCCTGAAAAGTTAGGGATGTTATATTAAGCATCGATGGGAGCCAACACGGAGCGAAGCGGAGTGATTGACTTACGTCGAATTGCCAGTGTAAATTTGTATTCTGCCTTGCATTTAAATCCTTATGAAAAAATCACTGATAATATATTAGGTTACCTCTTTATTGGGTATTGTTACACGTTGTTTTCTTTATAAAACAAATTTCAAATACAAATGTTTTTTTTAATTTTCCCACCTTCATTTACTTCCTACTTCATTCCAAATCCATTGACATTTCTAACTTTCAAAATAGCATTCGTTAAGGATCACAAATATATAATGTCCAATTTAATAGGTTTGTTCGTTTCGCTACCTTGCGTCTACGGTTTATTGCCACGCCCATATACTTTGTATGTAGGCGGCAGTAAACCGTTGAAGCAAAGTAGCAAAACGAACAGAACAAATATTAGACATCAATAGACTTTTTCAATTTAAAGAGATAGAAGATATGCGCATTGGGGACCTGCACATCGTAAGAACAACTGAGATCTATGGAGTTTGTTTCTAAAAAAATTAGACGTAAGATGTCAGAATATCTGAGATAACTTTCAAAAGTCTTATCGAAATACGTTCCAAAAGCTTTTATTGTTTATTGAAGTTAAAATGTCTAACAATGCAAATTTTCACAGAGTATTTTAATGACTGCAATATTTTTGACGTTTCGTTTGACAGCCCAACTGGCAGTTGTTCGCGCCATTTTCTTACTATTTGCAGCGATAGAAAGAGATATCCGTTAAATTGAAAAGGTCTATTCCTATTTTTCAAGATCAAATATGCTTTTTTTTAAAGATCAGTTATAACTATTTTAAAAGATCATTCATATAATTTTAAATATCAAAATTTAAAATATTCGAAATATGTACTAACATATCAAAAACCAATTTATTATGATCTTTTCCTTTTTTAAAATATCGATTAAATGCGAGCCTACCCAAATAGTAACTTAAATTTATGTGGGCTATTACAAACATGTTACATACATTCATGTTTTTGTGTAGGTATAAGAATAAGAATTTATCAACTGACATATATCAAATAAATAGAAAAATATTCACTTACATAAAACCTCGCGGACACACGTTGTGTAGTAGGATGGCCATCCTGTCATCCATCTAAAACAAAAAGAAACATTTTAGAAAAGTAATAAACCTAAAAACTGTAAATATATTACTCTTTATATAAACTTTGATATACAAGTACGAATATAACATGAGAAACAGTAGCACTTTTTTATGTGAAAAGTTTGTACATATTGTGGGTATATGTAGAATGAAATTAATAGTTATTTACCATACAATTAATTATTGTGTTAAAGACTTATATGCTAATTACCGTGAGTGCATAAAATTTCTTTAATCTCTTGAGGTATATAATTTTTTTCCGACTCCTGACCTTTCCAAGTATTAATTATAATTGATATTAATTTAAGGATGGCATTAAAACAACCCAAGTAAAGTTCATTTTCCTTATTCGCGTTTACAAAATCAATTTTGTGACTTTGTTTTAGTTAAAAATAACAATAATTTTCCAATAATTATTCTATTCCAAAGGTAAAAAGTAGATTGCAGATCGACAAAAGCGAGGGATGCAACAAGCCTAGGTATTCAAAGATAGTTTCAGTCAGAGTTACATAACATTTTGTGTATTTTTTCCCTCTATAGAATGTCCTTGAAAGCTGTGACGTCACAATCACAGATATTAGAAAGAGATGGAAAAGAGAGAGCATGATTAGTTTTGACGTTTGGGAGACACGTGTTTAGCAACTCAGCTGTGGCAGAGAGGTTATTGTGAAGAAAGAGATTTGTGCTCTTCTCGCCAGTGTTTTATAATGTTTACAATACGTAATTGTTTTGTACCTGGTTGTTTTAATAATTCTGAGGATACGCCTACGAAAATATTTTTTCACGTTCCAAATAAACATACAATTAGAAAAATGTGGTTTGAAGCAGTGTACGATCCATGTGATGACAATGAAATTATCAAAACCAGAACATTGTATTGTGAAGACCATTTTAATGTAGGTATATTTATAAAGTAACAATTATAAACATTTACAACAAACTTTCTGTGCATTCTCCAATTGGAATCCGATGCTGAAAAACCCAAAAAATTATGAAACAAATGAGGAAGAGTCCCAGCTTTCGTTATTGGTATAACCTGGGTCCATTTCGACACACTTTCAACTCAAGCAAACAATCACAAACTATGATATCATACCATGTAGTTGACAATGACAGCGGCTGTTATTATCTGAAACATCTTGTTATGAGTATACAGGTTCGGCTTTGGTCGGCTAATTCCGTCATTAATGTCATTCCGTGATTCCGTGAATCTACGTCATCAGAAAGGAATTCAAGTAAAACATACAATTTTTAAAAATTCATTTCTCTGTTTTTACAAATAATTTTTAAATCGGACAAAGACTAAATATTACATATGAAGTTGAACTTTCAGAAAAAAAAATATGGTAAATGACCCCATTTCGACGTTTCGGTTCCTAATAAACCATCATAAGGGCTATGTTAATATATAGTTGGAAAACTAACAATTATATTTCGAAGATGAATTAATAGAAGGATGAAGGTATCGTCATACAATTTAAAAAGTGATAAAATGCATGCATATATCAGAGCTGCAAAAATTTAACTTTTAGCCATTATTATAATTACGTCACTAGGGTTTATTAATTATGCATTAATGTTGATATACATATAAGTGTGTATCTTTACGAGTACAGTAACTACATTAATAAAACATTAATTAATTAATTAGTAACACTGAATAACATTCGAAAATTCATTATTAATTTTCCTGTTTCAGCTATTTGCAGTTGAATTTAATTTTATTCGCAATTACAAACTTTTATATTCTGCACCAACTCAAGATTTTAAAAAAGTTTTCAGTTATAATTTCAAAGGATTGAAGGTCATCCAAAAAAAGAAAATGTGTATATTGAGAACGCAATAAAAAACTCGAAGGAGAAATGAATCCTACACGAAGCTACGTGATTCACATTAACAATTTCTACCCAGAATGAAGTCTCGTCGAATTTTATACAAAGTTCTGTGGCTTGCCAAAAATATTTGCCAGAATAATCCGGCGGAAACACCCTCTCGTAGAAGGTTGCCTAATCCAATAAAGTAACGCATTATTGAGAAGATTCTATCAGTGAGAAAAATTCAAAATTTCTTTTAAGACGTCAATATAGAAAATATTTCAGGTACTGAATTTTCATTCCCTGCTTTATATTCAATTTATTTCGGTAGCAGCGAGGTTTGCATACAGCACAAAAAATAAAATGTCGTTATACCTTTGATCCATTTCTGGACACGGTTGAAAGTTTTTGTTTTTAGGTGCAAGAACTAGTCCGCTTTATATTAATTTTTTAAATTTATAATGTTAAATTGAAACCAATTTATTTCATATAAAATTGTATATGGTGTTGTCTAAGTATCTTCTTCAAACATTATGCTTATTCAATCTTAATCACTTAAGCCTGGTGTCCACGATGCAAGTTTTCGTGCTAGATTGTTTGTTGGGAGCCAAGCTGGATTGCCAAGCTCGCTGTCTTGCTAGAAGCTGTGTTTGTTTTGTGTTTACACTGTGCGTGCTACGCTGCTAGCAAACGGTATAGAAGTCGAAAATATTGTTACATGATACGCCCGCCGTCGCCACCGCGGTAAGCGAGTGTCTATAGCGGTGACGTGATCGCGCGTGTAGCCGGGCGACGTAAGCAAACAGGTCGCAACGTGTTTAATTACTTCCGGTCGCCTGAGCCTTTTGTGTTCATTGTTATTATGCGGTCGAACATTCTGGGCTTTTCTAGAAAATAATGACAGCTGTATGTAAGGGGCGTAGCTATGCTCGAGGGACACAGTTAGTGACATACAGAGTCATAGAGACGCATGGAGTGTTACAGAGTAAAATGTTAGTGAAAAGCACAGCAGTATCGTAGTGAGCGTATGCAGTTGGTGTCGAGTAGGTACTCGGGAAGTTACTGGTATATTGGGATAGCTGTGGATGTGAATACTCGGTAGTGTTGAAGAGTATTGGGAAGCTATAGCGTGCAAGGACAGTAACGGCGAATCAGAAAGTTACTGGTATACTGGAATAGCTGTTAAAGAAAATACTCGGTAGTGTTGAAGAGTATTGGGAAGCTAGGTATACGGGGACAGTAACGACAAGTGGAAGTGAATACTCGGCAGTGGTGTTGAAGAATTGTGGCATACGGAGAGTCGGTGATACTGAGGCTGTGGAACGTGGAAGTTAGACAGAGAGTTACATAAATAGACAGATAGTGTTGTGAAAGAGGTGACTTCTACCCGAGCAGTTGAATATACTGACGCTGTTGAGTCAGTTGAGTATATAGACGCTGTGGAGGTCGGTAGGCGGACAGTTGAACATAATATAAGTATATAGTGATATAAATATAGTAATATAAATACCGCGTAAACAGTCTACAAGAGTCTGCAACAGACCGGCAGTCTAAGATTGGAACGCATAGTGAAATAAATAGTTAGTAATATATTGGAAATAAACAATAGTGTTAATTGGTTAATTAAATAGTGTTAGTGTTATCTAGTTAATTATAGTTTTAGTCTTAATTAGTTTTTAATAATTGTCTAATATTTACACTTCACCCAGATAAATAAAAACGGTACAATAAGGAGGTTATGTTAGACGCTGTACGACGCAGAAGGTTAGCAGCACTTTCTCTATGTGTTATTGTAGAAAGGGAAAGAAATTTAAATAATACGAAGAGAAAATTCTAGAAAAGCTGTACAAAGAACTGACGTAGTATAAACATGTTTTACTGCTGCTGCACGTTTGTTGTGGTAGTTTTTATTTTTCACTGCGTACAAACAAGTTTCTTCCTAGTATGCATCTATAAGTGCATCAACTGCAATCTTACCCCACGATTTTTTTTCCGTACTAACAAACTCTTGGTACAAACCAAAACTACTTGCTTCAACGTCAATACGTCAATGCATCCCAAAATGTCTTGGTTTTCAATGTTTTGATCATGTGATACGATGCTGCCTTCTAATTGGCTCTCACTCGTAGCCAGCCTCGCCGCATGCAAGAAAAATAGCACCGAACCTATCCTGAAAAACCAGCTGGCACCTTAGCCCGCAAGCAGACAAATTTCCAGCACAGTAACCAGGACGGTTGCCCGCACGGCTGCCAGTAAGCAATCCAGCACGAAAGCTTGCATCGTGGGCACCACGCATTAATGCTAGCAAGTCCATAGATCAATCATACGATAATATATATAATCTACGGCAAGTCTTATACAAGTCTATGCCTGGTGCGGTATCCTTGAATCCTGTTGTTAAGGTCATTTTAAATGCCTCCTGGCGAGAGGTGACTCACTAGTAAAAATTATGTACACCTGATTTCATATTACGTAATATTATGCAATTGGTAATCATATTACTAAATTACACATATTACGTATATTACACTTTTGATTACATATTACATATTTTCGAAATATTATACTGATTACGGATGATTATTAAATTTTATTATAATTCATTTCATGTAAGAAAAAAGCATTAGTTTAGATAGGAAAATAAATACTTACTACATTCTGATTGGACAGAATACACACCTGTTCATAAAAAAAGAAAAAAAAATATAACCGCTCAGCTGCTGTCACTGTCAATTATCATTATTCAATAAAATTGACAAAATTAAGCGACATTTAACCATGCTTCTGATACATTTTTATAAATAAAAGTATTTAGTATTGACAAAGTTTGGTTTCACGAATTTAAATAATAGGTATATTAAATGCATGTAAATACGATCAACTCTCAAGCGCCATCTGCCATTTTCTTACGTGAAATGAAGTATAATTTACAGGATTACAAACAATGTAATGTAATTTTTATTTCAATATCTTTTTTCTATTTTGGTTCTTTAATATGTACCTTATGAAACCCATTTGGGTGTCACAAAGTACTTCTTTATGACATCCAAATGAGTTTCATAAAGTACATATTAAACAACCGAAATTGAAATTCCTGGACATGAAATAACGTACATTTTTTGAAAAAATGACCAAAATAGAAAAATTAGTATAAAATTGGGTTTCATAAGACATTTCAGCACACTTGTCCCCTTAGAAAACTCGCGGCAAGCCGCTCGTTTCTAAGAATGACGCCTGCGCTAAAATCATGTCTTATGAAACTTGCATCTTAATGTACTACTACTGAAAAAAATCTATTGTGGCCAGCACCGTACCTCTCGCCATTTACATTATATGTTACATAAATATTGTATTTAACATTTATTTATGATGATTTCTTTTTCGAAATTCATTGACGAGATTGGTGGTATTTCTGAACGGTATATATAAAGAAATAATGCAATAAGAAATATGAATTATTGTACATCCTAGAAAAAGTCTTCAGTAATGTCAGTCAAACGTCAAAGATTAAGTTTTAAATCTAGCTCGCACTACCACCCAATAGGTATATAAGGTGTTTTTTAATCAAAGTGGTTACCTACGGTTACGTAGTAACCGCATTTTAGTGCGCACGCCCACACATGCGCACCCGCACTCAAAAACAAGAGCGCGCGCACACATTCGCACGTACGCATGCAGATGCACGCCCGCACATGCAGACTACATCGTAAAAACGTAAAAATCGGATTCACAAATGTGCTTATTGACTAAAGTCTGGATATTCAATTTTTAGCATGATTCCAATACCTTATGAGGAATGTGCTCCGTAAAAGCGCTTTTATTATAAAAGAGCGCTCGTAATACGGACCCTTACATTTAATACTCAATATTAAAATGATTACGTGATTACAAATGATTACTTGATTACATAATTGATTACGTTTAGTTGTACACCTGATTACGCTAGTGAAACACCCCTCGCCTCCTGGTATTGAGTACAATTCTAATCTTCTGTAACGGAATACGTAAGGATCAGTTTCCTTTCAAATCAAATATAAGGAAAAGTTTTCAAAAGAAACCACATCTATTAAATAATCTAAACTTCAACTTTCATTCGCTAGTCATACTATACTTACTGAAAAATACTACGGCATACACAGATAGACAACACATTTGATAAACCAACCAAACAATAGGAAAAAGATCCGTGAGACACAATACAAGACAACAATTGCCTCAACCCACTGAGAAAGTCCTCAACAGCTCCTCACAAACACTACGTAAATCAATCACTAGAATATCGGTGTTCTCCCTTTGAAATCTAGCAATAAACTGAAATATAAAATGTGAATATAACAGTCTCATTAAATGTAGCTCTTATCCAACAGCGTCGGTTACGCTCCTAAATAGCTACCTAATTAGAAACAGAATATAATAAAAATAATCTTACGCAAAATAATTACTCTAACAACGACCATTTATACCTGCATATTGACCACGGATTTTAACTACTACAATTCCAAAAATTATAATTCTTTCGTATTCTTCTTCGTTACATCCATATGAAGAGCTGATTAGATTTTGGTTATAATTGGTCAACCGGAAGTGCCCTAATTTGAAGATTTTAACAGTTTCTCTTGACTATTTCACTCATAAATATAAAAACCAATCCAAATTCCGGATTCTACCTAGTTACCTTACCTAGTTTCACTTCGACAAAATACTGTCACAAAAAAAATTTCGCACCCTTTAAGCCAATAAAATGTATTTTTACAAGTAAGTGAGTTTTAATAAGCGAAAACTTTTTGACGTTTTAGAAATATATTGTTTACATAACTGTCAAGGTCTGTATAATTTCAGTGTTATCAGTTTTTATTAAAATTGAGTCGATTCGAAGAGGAATCTATTTAAAACGTTGAAAAAGCAAACTGAAACATAATACCTCTAAACACAATAAAAATTACAAGATTTTTGTCAAGAAAAAAATTATATAAATGATTACCTGATTTTTATTTTGGAAATAGTCATCCGAATTCCATTCGTGGTTAAATTTTATCCTGGAAAAATTTTCCGAATGCTTTACTCGAGCCTGTTGCCAATTTATCTCGTGACATTGACAAAAAAATCACGAGTTGTCAAACGAGTAATTTTAATCATGTATATAATTTTTTTCTTGACAAAAATCTTGTAATTTTTATTGTGTTTAGAGGTATTATGTTTCAGTTTGCTTTTTCAACGTTTTAAATAGATTCCTCTCCGAATCGACTCGTTTTTAATAAAAACTGATAACACTGAAATTATACAGACTTTGACAGGTATGAAAACAATATATTTCTAAAACGTCAAATTTTTTTCGCTTATTAGAACTCACTTACTTGTAAAAATACATCTTATTGGCTTAAAGGGTGCGAAAATTTTTTTGTGACAGTATTTTGTCGAAGTGAAATTCAATAAATTGCTAGGCAACCCGCTCTCGTAACAATCTGAAAAATTTTCCGGAATAAAATTACCACGTATGATATTATATATGAAAAAACGACGTTAAATATCATTTTTTCACATTTAATGTTATAATAATTATTAAATAATATTTTATTCTCTACGATTTGAATGCATTTTATACTTCATATTAAATGGATATAGAGTTAAAAAATTATAAAGATATTAAATATCTTATATTAGCCAGCTATGCTATAACTCTGGAAACAGCTGTTATATTAAGAAACTTCTGATTGAAAGCTGTCAGTGTCAAGTGCAATTGACAGTATGTTTGTGTTATAATTTTACTGGAAATATAGGATCTTTTGCTAGAAACTTTCTGTATGGAATTTGTATAAAATACACACAAAGGCCTTAAGGTAATGTACAAGAAATAGAATCTTTTGCAAGGAACTTTCTATATGACATTTATACAAAATACATAGAACTGACAGAAGGTAATTAGCTGGCCACATCAGATTTTTTAAAGTTTTAATTTCCTATTGAATAGACGTAGAAAAAGTACAGTATTCTACTCGTATGTTATCGCTATTATTCGAATGATTTACTGTTCTCAAATTTGACTCGCTTTGCAAACTTCATTCTCGTGAGTAATAGCATCACACATTACATGCTCATTGAATAATATACTATTATTTATCTGGTATGTAGTTTAAACTTTAATAGAAGATTGTAAGACTGGTCCTTAGCGAACGAAACTAACATTGGACTTCATCGAGTCCTCAATGTTCGATAATATTTACATGTTTCTTTGTTCTGATTCCAGGAAAACAAATGCATTGTTTCCTTTTCATTTGTTAATTTGTTAATGCAATGTTGTATCTTACGTCTTTCAATTATTTATAATTCGCAAATCGATTACAAAGAAGAAAACCGAAACTCGGATCGGTAGCACTGCTCTGTTGTTTGTGTTACTAAATTTATCCCGCCATTGATCCGGGCACCGATACGCTATGCGGGATTTCAATGATCGACGCACGCGACGCAGGACCGTACAGCAGATATTTCACTAAACAAGGGAGAAAAATTATGGGGAAATTTATTTCACTTATAAAAATTCTAAGAAAATATTAAATTTGGGAAATTTGTTTCACGAATGAATAAAAAGAGATTTATTTCATATTTTTTCAGTAATTAATAAATAAATAAATAGTCTTTTTTGTATCGCATAAAGGTGAAATATATTCATTAAATTGTAATTTATAATTTTTAAATTTAAACCGTAAGTATGTGCAGGTTAATAAAGAAATAAAGACCATTTGTTTTAATAAATTGTTGCTGCTGGCATCTACGCTTTCACACTATAAACAGCATAGGCTAGGGGTCACTTTTAGTTAGTGTATACAGGGGGAGTCAGGGTAGACGCCCCCTCCCCCTTTAACTGAACTGTTTTATTATTTTTTAGTAAAATAAGAATTGAGAAATAATTTTTATTAAAATATTAGGTGGCTATATGTGAAAATAAATAAAATGTAACAATGTTATACAACTTAAAAAGCTAAAACATAATTGTTTTAAATAGTTTTTATTACTGAAATCGTTGTTTTAGCTTTTTAAGGTGTATAACATTGTTACATTTTATTTATTTTGGCAGCCACCAAATATATGAATAAAAATTATTTCTCAATTCTTATTATCTTCGAATTCTTTCGAATACACTAATAAAAACGAATACATCATTGAAAAGAGAAAAGAATGGCGGTTTATATTTTATTATAATAATTATAGGCTACTATTTAAAAAATTTAAATTGATAGTCGTATCTTGTAAACCTGACATTATAAAAAAATATCGACGTCTCGCATCAAATAGTACATTTAAAAAAATTAAACATTTATAAGCCATATTATTCTTAAAGGAGGCCATATGTCTTCTCAGACTCACTTTTTATAATGAGTTAATCGATTAATTTTTTTTTCAAAATAATCGATTAATCAATTTTGTATTAATTGATTGTTTGATTATTTGATTTCGATTGTCTGATTAATTTGATGAATCAATTGTTTGGTTATATTCTTAATCGATTGTTTTATTATAATCAATTGTTTGATAATTTGATTAACCAATTATTTGATTAATCGAATGTTTAATTATTTGATTAAATGATTGTTTGATTATTTTATTATTTTTGATAAATCAAAATAATCATTTATTTTGAATAATCATTAATCGATTATTAAAAATCACCCTATTTGACAACTCAAGACAATTTTTCTTTACTTACACAACGCACAAGACAATTTTAATGTCAATTTATCGGCATTCTACAACAAAATAGTCTTAGCAATAATAAAATTTATTATATCATGTGACATTTCCATAGTTTTCGTGAAATAAAAATCTACCAAGTCAGACAATAGCTATAATTTTAAAAATAAATTTGATGCGACTCTGTTATATGTAGTCATCATTTGTGAAAATAATACTTAAAATAACAGAAATTCAAAGTATCACAGACTACAGTATCTACAAGTACAGGTGTCTCATTTTCGATGTTTTTTTAATGTATCTCGGGTAATATTAATGATAGAGCGAAACTGTTTGCACATTGCAGGGTCAACTTTTCGAGAAAAGTTTAATAGTCACCACAGGAATTTCTTCTTTGGTTTCTGAGCTACAGGCAAAAACTCGTTTTTCGCTCATTTTGAAAATATATCATATCTTATTTATTATGATTGTTAGAGAAAAAATGTTTTTACAAAAATGTTACCGTTTTTAAATAAAATAAAATGGCGTAATTAGATTTTTTGAAAACAATAATTCTCGAGATATAACACAAACTTATGATTTTTGAAATGGGAACCTATATTGAAAATAGTCTCCTCTTTTTGCTTACTTTATAAGCTTTTGAATGATATATAACAAGTCTACATTCTTTTGTTTTAAACATTAATAAAAGACGAATTATTAATTTATTGAGGTGAAAATATTGGAAATTATCAAGAAACAAATGAAAAAATTTATTACAAATCATCATTTGTTTATTTTGACTCAATATCTATTAATTTTGTTCTCAAAATTATTCTTAACCAATTATTTTCGGGTTATTATTTATCGACGTAACAGTTGGCTTTGACACAATCCGATCAAAATGGTTTAATATGCTTTTGAAGTAAATAAATAGAAAAAATGAGTAAAACTGAAAAAAAAACCATTAGAAATATGTAAATGATGATCTAGAATAGATTTTTTCATTTGTTTCTTAATAATTTCCAATATTTTCACCCCAATAAATTAATATTTCGTCTTTTATTAATGTTTAAAACTAAAGAATGTATACTTGTTATATATCCTTGAAAAGCTTAAAAAATAAGCAAAAAATGAGTTTATTTTCAACATAGGTTCCCATTTAAAAAATCATAAATTTGTGTTATATCTCGAGAATTATTAAGTTTTCAAAAAATCTAATTACGCCATTTTATCCTATTTAAAAAACGGTAAAAATTTTCTAAAAACATTTTTTCTCTATCATAATAAATAAGATATGAGATATTTTCAAAAGAAGCGAAAAACGAGTTTTTGCCTGGAGCTTTTAAGAAGTAGAATGAAAGAATAAGAAATTATATTTTTGTTGAAGGGAAATTCTTAGAACATATTCAAAATAAGATTCTAAAAAATATGAACCATTCATCTTATTCTCAAAAATTCTAGTGTGACTATATTGTAACTCATGACCAATATTGAAAAACGAATTAATATAGAGGTGTCATATCTGAATGAAACAGACAATAGTTTTTTTTTTTATGATGTAACTATAAATAAGAACTCAACAATATTTGCTTAGTCTCTTTTCGTGAAAGCACAAAAACTTAGTAACGGAAACAACCAGAAACATATTGGTATTGATTTTCTATTTGGTTTTTATGTAACAAGATTGTAATCGAGATTCATTACAGATTAATGGCAAGAAACTATGCGACACGGCTATTTTCGACGATATTAGTTATTTATGCTCCATTACTTATTGTAATTTCCTCAGGAAACCACCTGCTTTATCATTTTAAACGTCAAGGTACATTATTTTAATAAGGGTTTAAATATAATATTACTTACATAAAAGGAAAACTAATGTAATGTTTATAAAAATTAACAACTTTTATCAACATCATTAATTTCGTTAATAATATATGACATATTATTGTATTACTGAATAATTGTGTGTACTATGATGTTTAAATAAAAGGCATTACCTTTTTATTAGCAATTTATCATTAGTATTCGCAATCGTAGATAAAATTTCGCCTCTAATGGCGCAAATCGGTACTACGGAAAGCAATCGTACAAACGCCATATTGAATAAGTGACAGTTGAGTGAGTAGTGTTGTAATTAATAATTAAATATTTAAACTGATCGCCTTCATATAAATAAGTTTTTAAACTCTGTATACACAGTCAACGAAACTCAGTGAATAATGTGAACTGACATATGTCAAACCCATCGTATAGCGGCCATCTTGTTTCGATAATCAGCGCCTCTATTGTTAATATCGATTGCGAATAGTTCACTGAAATCTACAATACCATGAAATGAGACATGTAATTATTTACGTCATAAATTTTTTAGAACGGATGCTACTAGGATCTATTCTAATCGGCGATCTGGTTAGCTGTGGCTGCGAGAAGTACAGCGCTCTCCCTTCCACTTTGCCTTGTCGCTTTTTGCACCGCGCAGCACCAGCAAGACAATTCCCCTGCACACCGCAATTCCCCTCTAAACACTAATGTTCACAATTCAACTGTGGCACAGCTCACGGCTTCATACGTCAACTGTTAAGTTTCAGGCACACGTTTACGCATCGATGTAATGCAGAAAGCGTATAAATTTTAAGATATTTTTTTTAATTGTAGGTGCACACAGTATACATGAATGTTTGTAATCTTTTTTGAAAGTTTCTTGAATAGTAAGATCAGAATTTTAAAATTATATTAGCTGTTTCCAGTGTAATTGCACAGCTGGTTGCTTTATGAATTTTAATTTCTTTATAATTTTTTTAAAGAGAATAAATATCCTTTAATATTTATAATAATATTAAATGTGAAAAATTGATATTTAACAGCGTTGTTTCAAGAAAAACTGTTAAAATTTTCAAATGAGGGTACTTCCGGGCGCCCAACTATAACCAAAATCTAATCAGTTCTTCATGGATGTAACGAAGAGAAATACGAAAGAATTATAATTTTTAGAATTGTAGTGTTGGAGTTATCGACAGAGAAAAAATCGTCACACACACACACACACGCACACGCACACGCACACACGCACACGCGCTCACACACACACACACACACACACACACACACACACACACACACACACGGACATCATCGTAAAAATGTTATAATCGGATTCTAGGGACCTTAAAACGTACTTATTCACTAAAATCTAGATATGCGATTTTTAGCATGAATTCAATACCTCTCTTAGCGAGGTAAAAAGTGATCGAACTTTTCATTCGCGCAAAAGTTTTGTACCCTACCATACAAAGATATAACCAGCCGCCACTGTTTCCAAGTATTCTCATGCTGAGAATCTTCTCTAAGTGAAGAGTGCAAAAATGAAAGTGTTACAAATGCTTATGAGTCCCGGAAAATCTTGAGTAAAGTAAACAGCAAGTTAGCAGACGGCAAATGACGAGTAAATATGTAGAGACCGAGGCAGGAAGCAAACTCGACTCGGGCATTCTTACCAGAGCCAGAGCCGGCGAGTTTGTTTGAAGAGAACTCGACCGTTCACTGCTCAGGAAGTTTCTCTCAGGCGTTCACTAATTCCAAATGAGAACACTTTACGCTGTTTATATATTTTACTTGAAAGTTATTTTAACCCTTTGAGTCTCAATAGGTCATATTTAAACCCCTTCGCCGAAATCCCCAAGAAAATCTTTATATTTTTACCTTCCGGTATCCTTGGTAATGGAGGTATAGGGATCGTGCTAAAAATCGCATATCGAGATTTTTAAAGTCCCTAGAATTTAATTTTAACATTTTCACGATGATGTCTGTGTGTATGTATGTGTGTGTGGATCCTTTACTCTAACTCAAATAGTATCATTCAGAAAATATTGAAACCTTGTATTTCTACCTTATGGGAAGAGACCATTAGATTTTGGTGTATATCAGATAACCGGAAATGCCAGTTTATTTAAAACTCAAAATAGAAAGATACCTTCAAATATTACTTTTTGAAGATTTGTGTTCTTATAAAAATTAAAGATTATTAAATTTTCTACAGATTTGTATAAATACTTTTTCTATATATTTTATGGATAAATTTATTATATATATATATATATATATATATATATATATATATATATATATATATATATATATATATATAATTATAATCCCAGAGCCTAAGCTTTAAACAAGCAAAACTCCTTGGTTACCCAGTTCATATCTCAAATGTATGTAACTGACAGATAAATGTCACTATCAAAGAACTGATCATTTCAAATTAATAATAGTAACGTTTTAAAAAGAAAATAGTAAATATGTATATTTAAATTAATAAAAATTAAATAACGGGAGGTTTGGTGTTGGCCACATCAGATTTTTATCATTCATCCAGTGATTTTACAAATATAATACTAACTTATTTTTACCTCCCGTTACCCTTGGTAAGAGAGGTATAGGGATCGTGCTAAAAATCGCATATCGAGATTTTGGTAAATGACCACGTTTTAATGTCCCTAGAATCCAATTTTATCAACTTCCCAATACAGTCTCGTGCATGTGTGCGTGTGTGCGTGTGTGTGTGTGTGTGTGTGTGTGTGTGTGTGTGTGTGTGTGTGTGTGTGTGTGTGTGTGTGTGTATGGGTGTGGGTGTGCGTGTGGTTGCGGCTGTAGGTGGGTGTGGGTGCGTGTGCGCGTGCACCTGCGCGTCCGTGTGTGTGTGTGTGTGTGTGTGTGTGGATGCTCCACTCTAACTTAAATACCATCATTCAGAAAATTTTGAGTTTAATGATTTATAAAAATTAAAGATTATTAAATTTTCTATAGATTTGCATTAATACTTTTTCTATATATTTTATGGATAAATTTATAAAATTATCTATAATTTAAAACCCGGAGCTACGCTTTAAACAAACAAAACTCCTTGGTTGCGCAGTAATTCAAATGTATGTAACTGACAGATAAATGTCACTGTCAAAGAACTAGAAATTCGCTAATCCAAAAATGAGGATTAGCTTAATCTTTTTGTGAGTGGCGGGCGGTAAATGGCGGGCGGTATTGTGTTTGCCACACCAGATTTTTTTTTAATGGAACACATATTTTTCCTATTCAAGTTATAGCTCTCAAACCCAAATGCACCATTTTCCCCAAATTTTCAAAAAATTTAGAATCATTTTTTTAGATAATACTCTTGATCACATAACTGTAGTTATGTAATCAGTGATATTACTTGTAATTAGATCTAAACGCGCTGATTCTAAATTATTAAATCGCAGGTCAATATTTCTCTCCGTTATCAAATTTTCAAAAAATGTATCCCATTAGTTTACGTTGTACCAGCCAAAAAACTGAAATTCATGAAAATTGCTAAAATCGAAAAATATGGCAAAAGATAGCTCTTTTCCACCATTTTTATTTATTTTGGTCTAAAAATTGTATCTATACTTAAAAAAAAAGAAAAACCAATTTTGCCCGTACAATCAGATTGCCATGTCGCCAGGCATGTGTCTTTAATTAAGTACCTACTCATTTTCTAGTCTAGGAAAAAAATGCGCGAATTATTTTTCATTCAACATCAAATTCGTTTTAATTGAAAGATATTATTTCAAGGGATGTGCAAATGCATGTTTTTCTCCCTTCATGTACAAAAATTAATTGCAAGGTCACAGAACATTTTATGAAAGAGCGAGGAAAAGAGAATGTATTTTCGGGGGGTTTTGAACCCGTAACAATCCCCCCCCCTAGCTACATAGATTTTGTTAAAAACCTTGAATTATGTTCCAAGAAGTTGAGATGGTTCTAGTTGACACCGGTGTTCGAACTACGTTCGTGATAACAACTTACATGTACACCGTACTAAAGTTTTAACATGCTTGTCTATCCCACAGGTCTAACTTAACAATATATATCACCCGACAAATCGCTGTCAAATAAAGCTCCATGTTTCATATAATAAAAATAATAAAAATATATCACCACCATTAAGACAGGATTTGGGTATGACAGCATTGTTCGTAGACAGATTGTGTCAGATGATAAATTTCAGACTTGATAGCTGTTATCCTGGGACAAACGACTCGAAATATATGGGACAATTTAATTCCAGATCCTCGTGATGTTTAGAATTCCTTACTAATTCTCTATAAATCTTACTAAAAAGACGACTCAGTTTCTCAGATTAAACCATCATTCCAGTTTATCAGTCGATTCCATTAGA
Organism: Harpalus rubripes; assembly: GCA_963082715.1. Taxonomy (NCBI): domain Eukaryota; kingdom Metazoa; phylum Arthropoda; class Insecta; order Coleoptera; family Carabidae; genus Harpalus; species Harpalus rubripes. Next base: position 86,579,861 of record OY720448.1, read on the forward strand.
ATTATGTAATACACGACACAATAATTTCTAAATTTCACTATCTGATGCATTATTAGTTCAACCATACTATTTGTCTAGTGATGCACGCGAGACGAGACGAGACGAGAAATATAAAATATCGATCTCGTCTCGTTTTCGGATCTGTAATCTCGATCTCGCTCTCGTTCTCGCACATTTTTTTTAGTCTCATCTCGTTTTCGCAGGAGAGTCTCGCTATAAAAATAAGCGCTTGCGCACTACGTATTTACGGAACTATTTAACTACAAGAGAGAAGTTCGTACCAATAGCACCGTCTTCCATGTATTTGCAGTCGTATAACTAACACAAAGAGACGAAACACTAAATTCTGGTCACCAAATTATTTCAAAACGAACATAATGTTTATTTATTTACGGTCACCAGAAAATGTGATAAGTTAGTAAATAATTTAATTTACCTCTAAAATATCCAATTTCTTATCAAATTGTGATCTCTAAACTATTTCAATACGAACACATACTGTCATCAGTAAAATGAATTAAACATTAAAAAATTATTTTTTGTAACATACACTTTTTCAATAAATATATGCCACTATTTAAGTAAGATTAAGTCATAAAAAACCGCTACACTGGTAACCCGCTGACAACCAATCACTCTGCTTCTCTCCCTGTTGGCTCCCATCGACGCTTAATATAACATCGTTTACTTTTCAGGGGCAACAAGAGTTTTATTAACCGTGTTTTTAACTGGGGTGAATTAGGGGCTGAAATATTAGAGAAAACTAGTTCTATTGGATGCAATACTGATTTTGTCTTTTGTCACATTTACGTGTTCTATGCATGAATTAGCGTTGAAACTCTACTCTTTGTACGGTGCATTTTTCATTGAATTTATGAATTAAAGCTATAAAGTTACAAATACTTTTTATTGCGAGATTCTCGGGAGAATCTCGCCAGATTTCTCGCTTCTCGCAGTTGTTATATCGATCTCGCCTCGAATTTTAAACTGCAATTTCGCTCTCGTTCTCGTCTCGCATAATGCAAGAGTACTCTCGCCTCGTCGTGCATCACTATATTTGTCGTTAAAGTACAAGAAATTTTGTTCTTATTGTTAAAGGAAAGGATTTATTTATAGCTACAGAATTAAATCTGAAAACTTGTAATTCATTTTTAAAAATGATAGAAAAATACAATCAAAAAATTCGAGGCCAGAATTCGCTATTTGTGCAACAAATAAGACAATGTGATTGTTAGAATAAATGTAATTTTGAAAGTTCCCGCCCAAACTAGGTATTGTATTAACCGCCAGATGGCATTAGTAGTTGTTAAGTTGTGTGAGAGTTAGTCTGTTAGTCTCTCTGTAAGCGTGAATGGTGACAGATGAGAAAATAAAACGTATTAAACAAATTCTCAACAAACAATTTATTTCGTCATCAAACACCAAAACAAAGTAAAACAAAATCAAACAGTGATACTTTTCCGTATCAAGCGAGTGTACGGAAAAATATACTTTTTCCGAAAAATTTAACTTTAACCTAAATTTCTAATTTTTATAAAATATACATATTGCAAACTTTCTTTCACTGGATATTCTGTATTCACATATTGGCCAATCAATTCGATGAAGCCTACGTTAAACTAATCATTTTTAAGTTAGTCGTAAACTGGAATGACCAAAGCAATAAGTGATGTATGTATTTTTAAAGTATTTGACAGATCTTAAGATATTTGACAGTACTTTTGTTGCCACAGCCATTTCCATCGCAACAGCTAGCATTCAATTGATCTAACATGTTACAAATATATAACATAATACTATTTATTTATGTTTTTAATTAATTCGGAATTTCGGAATTCGGAAAAAATATAATCTATAACCTCAGCACTAAAGTATAATTTTTTATTACTCATATAGTTTAATATAATAAAAAATTATACTTTAGTGCCTAGATACACAAATAAATATTTCTACGTGTTATACGCAAGATTTTTTCTAATATCGTTTGGAATAAATATAAATGTGTTACTGTTAATAATTATAATTTTATTTACAAATTTATTATAACAAAAAATACTTGTCCACACGGAGTAGGTATAGAAAAATAGCTATTTGTGTAATAAGAGCGCAAAATGGGACATTGTTGATTGAGAGAATGTTACCACGTGACGCAGGAGCGTGGCATTCTCTCGTAATCGACAATGTCCATTTGCGCTCGAAACACAAGATTTTTTCTACAGTCGCCACAATGGGGTTCTCCACCATAACAAAAAATAATAAAATGTACACTTTGTACTTACAGTACTACTCAATAAATAACGATTATATTTAATTTTAATTTATGTTTATTTTCCATTCTTCTTGAGCTATTCTTTTTATCTATGTAATCTAAGCATTTTATACTTTCGTTTTTGTAAATGAATGCCTTATTTTATTTTCACAGTAGTGCGGCATTTGGTTTGGTTATGTAATATACCGACAGAGCAGTAAGTCAGATTGACTTGTGAAGGTGGTAAATGTGTACTTACCGTGCCATTAGTTTCTGATTAAACGTTTGTTGTAGACAAGTGACATTTCTCAACATTGTACAGGGTGTCTCATTTTCGATGTTTTTTAAGGTATCTCGGTTAATATTAATGATAGAGCAAAACGGTTTGCACATTCCAGGGTCAACTTTCCCAGAAATGTTTAATAGTCACCATAGGAAATTTAGATCTTCTTTTGTTTCTGAGATACAGGCAAAAACTCGTTTTTCGCTCATTTTGAAAATATCTCATATCTTATTTATTATAAAAGTTATAGAAAAAATGTTTTTACAAAATTTTTAGAGTATTTTAAATAGAATAAAATGGCGTAATTAGATTTTTTGAAAACTTAATGATTCTCGAGATATAACACAAACTTATGATTTTTTAAAAACAGAACGCAAATGGCTACTTTGTATATAGACTGTGGATAAAGTAGTTTTATTCACAATCGGTAATAAGGCGATTTCTGATTTTTTTTAAATGGGAAGTTAGCTATTGTTTTTCTCATTTTCCAAGAAGTTGGAAAGTTTTTCAGGGTTGGAAAGTTGACAGTTTCTAACTTCAGGACAGAAAGATGCCACATGCCACATCCCAACCTCAGGGCTATTTCCCACCGAAGAGAGCGGTGCATATCAGTGACAAGTACTTGTATTTGCAATTAAGCAAAGGTTTTTTGCATTTTATACGTAAAGAAAGAATGAAATTGTATATAATTTTAATATGTGTGTAGATAAATGCAAAGATATCAAAATTTAAGGTTAGGAATCAAACTGACAGTTTTTGTTTAAGTTTTGTTTATTTTTATACAAACCTAAGTTTCAGCAGCATATTGTTTATACCCTCACGAATTTTTACCAAAAGGTTGTTTTATTTGCTTTTAAATTATTTTTATGCGACCAAATAATGCATATTATCATCAGCAAATAGTACAACCACAATACCAATAGATTTAACAGTCATTGTTTATTTAGTAGCATATAATAAACTATTTCTGAACCCGTCTCCATAAATAGAATGCAATATCAACCTTCATTTAGTTATAATCTTATTATGTCAAGGATTATAGAAGGCAATTCCATTTAAATTAACAATGTAACAGGGTCTGTTTAGTTTCCATGAAACAAGATACTGGCAATCCTTTCTGAGTAAAACGATACCAACACGACCAACGGAAGAAAAGTATTCCATCCTCCAAAATTTATTTTTCTCACACAAGAAGAAACTTCACGAGGAAATTTCTCAGTTTCAGATGACATCACAATTTAATTACTTCTTTCTTAATTTTTCATACACAAAAGTTTGCAAGATTTAATTACAGCATTCTAGATTTGAAAGGACCTTCTGCAAATAATGTAAGCATAATTCTCCACATTAAAATTGCGCTCAAAATTAAAATCTGAATTTCTCAAATGGAACACCAGTTTTTAATTTTAATTAATCAACTGTACTGTAACAAATGAGAGTTGCTCATTTATCCTTTTTATTACGGTCATTTGCGCAGATCGTTGACGAGGAAAAGAAAAAAATAAAAAAATCTGGTGTGGCCAACACAATACCTCTCGCCATTTACAGCCCGAGCCACAAAAAAGATTAAGTTAATCCTTATTTTTGGATTAGCGAATTTTACTCTAATTTTGACAGTTTATTTCTTAAAATATAGTCTAATCTAACCCAAGTAACTACCTTTTTTAAACCCGTCAACAGGATTAAATCCCAATTACAGAGTGGGTTCACATTCACACACATCCATGCCTTATGGGATTCGAACCCAGAGCCCCGAGAGCACTCACGACATGAGGCGTTGCTCTAACCATTGAGCCACCGGAGCTATAATAATATGACGATTAAATATTAAATACCGGGATAGAATAGAATTTACTAATCCAGAAATGAGGATTAGCTTAAACATTTTTGTGAATCGTTAATTTTTATTAATCTAGATTAACTTAAGTTTCATCTCCATTTACAATCCGGATCAATACGATATCTTTATTGTTTTCGCAGATATCCAAAACAGTCGCTTTTGAAGCAACGTGAGCATTCTCGGCACCCATCTTACACACTTCTGACATCCGTAGATACTAATGAAGGATATTCAAAATGGTTCAACTATTTCTTGAATGGGCTACTTGCGTGCCATTTTTTATTTAATATTTTTGAAGAGACGATAAAAACTTGCTACCCATATTTTTTCTTTTGACAAAATTTTCATTAATTGGCCAGAAAAAATTAATGAAATTTTAATATTTAAATTACCACCATGTATGACGTAGAATTATGTCAAACCAATGAATAGCCGTAAAAAAATAACATGGGTAGGTCCAATAGCAATAGTTGGCAGAGCGCCCGACTAGAAATTGGGAGGCCGTGGGTTCGAATCCCGCTGGGGTCCGTGAATTTTTCACAAATCCGTCTTCGTTTATATATTTAATATATTAGATGGTAACTTTAAGTTACAGAAATTTCACTGTTGAATTACATCAAAACAGTCTTCTCTCGTTAATATTTTCGTTTGTCATTTTAATCTTGTACGAGTATAAGCTAAGTTAAAACTCTTCAAAATCCTGTTTAACAAATCGAAATACGTAATAAAAGTAACAGAAACCACGCAAATTGTAAATAATAAAGAAGAGACATTGACAGAAAAATGAACTAATGTCAAAATCAAATTAAAACTCGCACTCATTCTCCATCTACAGGTTACATTTTTAAATATGCATCCCTTTCTCCAGTTCTAAATAATGACGTCAAAGAAAATCTTCTTAATTTATTAAAAAACAAATAATTTAATATATATATATATATATATATATATATATATATATATATATATATATATATATATATATATATATATATATATTTACATACGATTTCAACTTTAGGTATTTAGTGATGATATCAGATTTTTAGTACCACGCAAGTAGCCTAATGTTTTTTCTTCAGCTAGGCATCTTCCACTATAAGATTTTCAACTTTCTCGATAATTTAGACGATGTGCTTCAACGGGTCATCATGGATGGAGATAATCTTTAATCGATTCTCCCAGGTTTAAAATATTATGATGCCTCTTATAAATCATAATTTTCCCAGGGCAAAAGTTTTCTTCAAATTGATCCCGAAACTCAATTTTCGCCATATTTGCAGTTTTTCTAAACACAAAATTCAATTTTCTGTGATATCAGGAAGACCAATATGACGCAAATATGTTAGAGAACATTTAAAAAATAAATAAACAATAAATATTCCACTCCTACAAAAATCCCATCATTCCGCGAACTTTTCGACGCGCCCCCGCATGTCACCGAAATTTGCATAGCAACTGCTGTTACAGTCAGTAATGGAGAAAAATTGCAAATTTTGTTTGCATTCAAAATATATTGCGTCTAAATTTCACGTTTAGGTCCACATTAGCCATAATATTTTAAAATTGTATCACAATTAGGTCACCGAAAACATGCCCAACGTATTCAGTAAGTAGATATGCATGTCCTTTAATGTGAAACTTCAATAGGTTATAAATAGGTCAGCGAATATAGTTCACAGTTTACAACTTTTACAAAAATATAAATACGAGGCTGGATTATAAGTTCACGGACTAACACAGAGTGGGCAGCACTGTACCTTTTCAACTTAAATTTCAGAGAAAGTAAATTCATTTTGAAAAGATCTGATGTCGCACATGACCTCCCGTCAATTCCATGTTTAAAATAGCAAAGAGCATTATGTAAAGTAAAAATCTAATTTGTTGTTTCAATAAATAGAAAAGTGTGTAATACCAAATTTTAGATTATATTTTATTATGTTTTTCCTCGAAAATCTGTTAAGAGCTCCAAATTAAGTACCACTTCCGGTTTATCATGTAGGTATAGTCAAAAAATAATGGTGTTTCAAATTATATACGAGTTTTAAATACCAAATTTGAGAAGTTTTGAATATGTTTTAATATATTTTTTCAAGAAAATCTGTTTATAGCGTCCTGTAAAGTAGTATTTCCGGTTTATCAATTTTAGAAAACATCTAGTATGTCGTTCTCATTAATATAAAAGTCTTAAATACTAAATTTGAAAAGTTTTCAATTGTATCAATTTATTTTTCACGAAAATCCGTTCAGGGCTTCAAATAAAGTATCACTTCCGGTTTATCAATTTTAGCCAAAATCTAATATGTTGCTTCCCTTTATATAAAAGTCTTAAATACTAAATTTAACAAGTTTTGGAGTATTTCATAATATATTTTTCACGAAAATCTGTTCAGAGCTTCAAGTAAAGTATCACTTTTGGTTTTTTCATTTTATTCCTCTTGATATAAAAGTCTTGAATAATAAAATTGAAAAGTTTTGAATTGTATTTTAACATAGTTTTTCATTAAAAACTGTTATGGACTTCATGCAAAGTATCACTTCCGGTCATCCAATTTTACCCAAAAACTAATTAACTCTTTATATGAATGTAGAAAGCTTAAATATACGGAAAATAGAAATATTTCGAAATTTGTTATAAGAGTTATCGTGGACGAAAAAATCGTCACACACACACACACACACACACACACACACACACACACGCACGCACGCACGCGCGCACGCACGCACGCACGCACGCACACACGCACACACACACACACACACACATCGTAAAAATAGTAAAAACGTGTTGTGGGGACCCGTGCTTGTTCACTAAAAACACACCATCGAATTTTTAGACCGATAACATTACCTCCCTTACTTACGGTATGACGGGAGGTAAAAATGTACTTTTTCTGAAATTGTTGTTACTTCTTCTGAATTTGCTGTTACTTTTTCCGAAATTGATATTACTTTTTTTTGAAATTGAATTCTCTTTTTCTGACATTGAATTTAAATTTTCTGATATTGAAGTTACATTTTCTGAAATTGAAGCTGATTTTATGTGAGATTATATGAATCGTCATTAGTGTATCTGCGAAATATCATGTTAATTCACTAATTTGTGATTTAGGTACCCAATTATAATTTACATGTGCATTGACTTTTTCGGTTTTGGTAGTAACAAATTCTTCCACAAATATATCAAGATCAGTTTCATAACAGAGCAACGACGTCTGGAAACGAACATGTTTATGATCAACTTTTAAAAGCCGTAGGTACCAACCTCGCAGAAATTTTTATCATTCGTTCTTGATTAGTCAGGTTATTTTGAACCCGCTCATAATAGCCAACAGATTTCATTTCTTATTTATTTTCTGAAAGATTGAATAAAATGATAAATTTTAGCGTTTCATACATTTTCCAAATGTGTATGATAGGTAATTGGAATATAATTTTTTAAACAATTTACTGTATTTCAAATTATGTGTCGTCAGACGTTTAATATGTTCACTTAGTGAGTAAAGTAAAAGCTAAAGTTTTTTACATCAACACTATCAACTGTCATCTAACCAGTGGCGGATTACCGAATAATCTGACTGGGTTACATCCTAGAGCGCACAGATCTTAGGGGGCGTCTAATTTTATCATATTGCATCACTCAGGGGGCATTTAGTTTACTTGGAGCTAAAAAAAAGACTGAGGCGCACGAAGACCCTCAGTTGTGACGTCATATCGTTTATGAATGAAAAGTTTTATATGTTGATAAAATTTTGGTATAAAATCATTTAAATTTAGTCATACTTTGATTATTTGACAAAATAGTTACTTTTTGAACTAGGTACTAAAATACTAGATTTACAGCAGAGTGAATAACTTTTTTTGCACGGTCACTCACGCTCACGATTTTAATGTGGCACTCACGCCCGATAACGCCCGATGAGTCACGTTCACAAGTTTTAACGAAGTAATAGGAATGAAAAATAAAATATGCAACTTAAAATTAGATTTTTTCTGATAAAAAATAGGAGAAAACCTATCTCTCACGCCCAATAAAATTTCAATCACGCCTGCTCATTCACAACACATTTTTAGTCCCTCACGCTCACGTTCAGTCACGACTCAAAATTTAAAATATATTAACGTTCACGCGGGCCACGACGTGACCCGCAAAATTCACGACCCGCGCTCACCTCTACGTATACATCAGAGACTGCAGTTTCATGAATGCTGCTGAAGCTGTAAATCTGTGTTTGGTGCAGTGTTGAACACATTATTTTTTGCAAATTTTAGATTTAATATTAATTTACTGATTATTTACAATATCCATTTTAAAAGTTAACGCCATTGAATTATGTTGCCATGTGTTTGTTGAGCAATTCCTATGCAGAAACAAACAATAGGTAGTAAAAGTGACATTTTACAGACTATTAACTGTAAAAATCTCACTTTTAATGTCAATCGACAAAAAATATGTTTTTAAAAATAACGAACCTTATTGTGTCATCCGAGAACCCGGATTTCAAAGTATCCGGATCCTCGAATTTCCGATGTTCCGATATTGAAGCGGATATCCGAAAATTAATTCGAATTTGGATCCAGATCTGAACTTGGATCCGGATTTGATCTTGTATCCGGACCCGGATTCGATGTTTTGTTTACGGATCCGGATCCATATTTTATTCTGGAACCGATCAATTTGAAAAACAGTGGCCATAAGTTCGTTGCAGGTAGCGAAATACCTATCGTGCACGTGTTTCACATAAAAGAGATTGTTTTTGTTACCTACTTATAGTTCTGTGGAATCGAGGAATTTCCTTCTTAGCGGATGCTAAAAGTTGTCCAACAGAAATTTAAACAGCTACCAGAAATATGCCGACTTTTAATTTACTACATCAAACAAAAATGCATAGTGAATTATCATCAGATTTATTTGGTTTTGGTTAAATCCGATGCTAATATTTAAATGTAAGGTTTAATACTGAGAATATTCGAATCCGAGGATCGATCCGGATATTGAAATTTCATATATAAAATCCGATAATCATACTCATATTCGAATCTAAGATCCGATACTTAAATCCGTTTCCAAGATTCGATATTCGAATCCGGATTCAAGATCCGTTACTCAGATTCAGATCCAAATTTCAATACTTAGATTCGGATCCAAAAGCTGATACTCAGATCTTGATCCAAATTCCAATACTCGGATACTAAGATTTGGATCCGAGATTCGGATAGTTCAACATTCAATTATCCGGATATTTTTAGATCCGAAACCGAAGTTATCCGGATTCGGATCCCACCACTAGTCTCTAGTGCAATCCTTAGTGCCGACCCTAGGGCAGTCGGCGCTTTGCTGCGAAGTTCTTTTATAGCGCTCTCTATATATTTTTTAAAGACAATATTGGCTAATTTTCGGGTAATAAAAATAACCTAAATATAATATTGTTATTAGTAACACGCTGTGTTAGGCCGCGAACATTTCATTCCACCATCATACCACTCGTACACAAAATACAAATACTACAAAAATAGATTTCATTGTGATAGGTTCATCATTGTATGAGTAAAGTTGATTAACACCTGACAATAACATCTCGAACAATCAAATCTCTTTCTCTCATCGATTCGTGGTAGAGTTCACGTAGCTCCACAGCCGCTGTCGCTGTGGAAAATCAAACGAACCATATTGTCCTGAGGAACTCACTCGTCCCACATAGATATGAATCGTGATCCGCAAAATAATTCCGCGAAGAAATATCTTGGGAGTAGGAAAATCGCGAAGCGTTAAATAATCGAGGATGATATCCACGAAGTCGGAGTTTGGTTACAACGGGTAGTTTATGACAGTTCTTAAATGAAATTGTCTTTTTTTGCCCGTAATGAGTTGAGATAACTAAGTTATGGTTTATGGCTCTGAAAGTCTGCTGTGACTGGGTAAATAATTATTTTCGGATATTATATTTCATCTAACAACTCATTCTTTGTCTGTGGTAACTTTAATGACAGATAAATTATAACAATCTAACACTTTTGACATTGAAGAAATAATTTACTCCGACAACAGTAATTAGAGGGTGAAAATATTATTACAGAAGACGAATAAATTCAAATTCAGCACGATGATGCTTCATATTTGCTTTGATTAACCTTGTTTATATTAAAACAAAAATATTTTGTCTACAAATGTATTAAGAGTGGGCTTTAATGTTTATTTTTAGGGTTTAAAATGTTATTTTATTTTGGAATCATAAACTTGTTTATTTGCCCTCAAAAGCGGGCGCAATTTGGCTTTTATTGCCCGAGGGTCTATAAAGTTGCCAGGCAACACCTAATCAAACATATCAATAAGCGTAGTTCATGGATAAATGTCAAACAACATATCAAATTCGATAAAACGCATTTTTGAACACCGCTATACATTTCTCGTACGCGTCAATTGACTTCTGAGGAAGTAAATTGTCCTGTGCAGCCTCAAATTCATTGGATATTTCTTTGCAATAATCAATATCTGTCATTTTCATTTGACTCTAAATTAAAATTGTTTGTAACAAACTACAAAATTACATAGAAACCACGGCATACTTAAAATTCACAACGCCAGCACAACGATAACGATTATACAAATAAAATAAATCGTTGTGTATACTACGGGCATAATCAAGATTATATAGCAATCAGAAAAATTAAAATTGTCAGCTACGCGTCGAGCTTTACCCAAACATTAACTGTCATTTTTTACAGTTATTGGGGCCTATTCAGTATCTCAGTGGTTAATATTTAACCACTGGTTAAATTTTTTAACCAATCAAGTATGTTGACATATAACAAAAAAAGGGATTTATAGTTGTCAAATCAATAACTATTGGATAAAAATTTTAGCCAGTGGTTAAAAATTAACCACCGAGTTACAGAATAGGGCCCAATGTTTGTGTAAAATTAGGATCAGTGTTTTGTTTCTATTGTCATATTTATTCCTGTATATATTTGAACTATGTTTATGTTTTGATAAAGTTGTCTATTTGGCATTTTGGCATATCATGTTTATATATCTGTATGATTAGGTGGAAGACCAACATTTTGCTTTCTGTCAATAAAGAGTTATTATTATTATTATTATTATTATTATTAATTAACATTCCCCCTTGCTACAAATCATTTAATTATGCCCTTAATACTATTAATAACTATTACGACACCAATGTTAAAAGTGACAGATCATTGTTACTTTTAACACTAATGCCCGGTTTCATGGAAGTTGTTTAACATCTTAATCAATGATTTAATTTTAATGGGTGTATTCTAAAGACATTCCGTTATTTATAAACGGACCGTTAAAATTAAGATATCCGCTAACTAGATTTTGCTATTCTAAAGACACTATCCGTTAATAATATAAACGGAGATCCGTTTATGTTATCCGTTTATAAATAAAATTTAAACGGAGAATGATTCATAGCCGTTAATTGTAAACGGACGACATTTAATACATAAATATTTAGAAATTTCTTAATTGTACGCAGAGAATGGCGTTATCACCCTTTACTGTTTACTCCGACTCTTGGATTCATAAAATGTAATTGAAAGGAAAATACTAATAAATAATTTCTATAACAAAATAAAATTATACTCGTATCTACATAACCCATAAAAATTCGATTCGATGAAAGATTTTAACAACAAAAAATTATCCATTTCTCGTTCTAAAAAAAATTAAAAATGCTTTCTCTAATGAAACGAGCAGATATTTTACTCTACATTGCAAATCTAATACTTTACCTAATGTTTTAAAATTATTCGAGTATTTTCAGGACTGCATCTTCAGGGGCTCAAGAACAAATGTGCTATTGGTGCCTTTATTTTTAATTATTGATTACAACAAAGAATATATTTATTGCAACAAAGAATATTTTGATTACAACAATGGATATTTTGATTATATTCGAAGAATACTGATTAGATGAATGAAACTAATGAAAAAAATTAATTAATATTTCCGAATAATTAAAAATCAAGCTTATAATGTGTGTTTTTTAATTTGTGTAGTTTTTAAAGTACATGCGCCTATATTTTATTGTGGCCCCGCGTATGTTCATTTTCTCGATACTGTAGACTAACTTGGTGATGTCTATAATTTCAAGATAAATATTGGGGTTGGGCGTTAGGGACATTCTTCATTATTACTTTAGCTGCGCTTAATAAGTAACGAATTATGATTTTATAGATTTTTTTTGTTTTATGCCCATTTTTTTCCCAATTTTACAATAATATACAATAATATCCAAAGGTAATGAAACTGACAATTTTGACATTTATTACAACAAAGTATTTACCTACCAACATTCCAAAGATTATTTTGAAGAATATATGCATTATTGTGATTATTTATTGATATAAATTTATTACTAAATAGTATCTCTAAATTTATGTATCACAAATATCTGTTTAAATCTTAATATATTTAGTTATTATCAAAATATAAATATGTTGACATTTACAATTTGACAACACTGCCTTACAGTAGCAAACGGATCCGTTTATTATATTAATTTTAACGGATCCGTTCAAATGTTATATTGTGAATAGAATTTTTAGCGGAATCCGTTAATAAGAAATATTTTAACGGAATCCGTTTACATAATATATTTTAACGTCCGACTGGTATGTTATTATTATCATAACACACCTGCTTTCAGGGTAGTTATATGCTAAATAATACCCTAGAGCGTGTTATGAGTTGTTGCTATGGTAATGTATATAAATAAATAATGATACTGGAATAAAGCCTAAAAAACAAGCAAATGCATTCATAGCCTACCTACTCAGCAAATTTAATTACAACTTTCTGATCCGTAATTCGTAGAATATTAAAAATTATAGTCGGACGTTAAACGTTGAACGCACCACGGGAGTTAAAAGGACAATAACGCCTTCGGTCAACGTACATATCTCGGGTCAGAGGCCCTCGAAAAGTACACTGTTGACCTCAGGCGTTATTGTCCTTATAACACCCTTGATACGTTAATTACTATAACGGATTGTGTTTAGAATACACCCATAATTGCCTTGTTTTTTTTAATGGGTTTATTTGGCCTTGTGCCCATAGGTCACTATAGCCATTGTCATTTCTTATTTTGTATAAATATCTATATGTCTAGATTACATGTACATATGAAGTTATATAACTCGTAACTTGTATCGCTCTTGGGGTTTGTTACTATCATATTTATATGAATGGGAAATGTTTTAAAATTTTTAATTATTTTTTGTTTTAGTGTCTGTGTTTCTTTCTTGTACTTAACACAGTAAAATAAAATATGATTGATGTTCCCAATTGCCTTGTTAAATACGATATTTTGTTTCGTCACAGTTGATTAGCTTAATCGGAGTGTTAAAACGCCGGTTAATTTAATCAGTAAAATAACAGACCATTTCTGAAATTTGAGCGACCACTACATTTACTTTTTGAACTAAAAAGTTATTGCCGTTAAATTTATACGCGACCCCAGCATATTGTTTTAGATTTTAGAACTACACACAAGTTGTTAAAAAGAATTTGAATATAAGTATGAAGAGTTTTTAGAGATCGCAAGCACAGAACACTAACACAAGTATCCTTTCGATATCTACGATAACGATGAATTCAAAATTCGATTTAGACGGTTCTGTTTCTTCTAGCAAAAATTGGTGTACATTTGGAGTCCCTGCCCAACAGACTTCACAAATTACTGTAATGAATCAATTGTTGATAACTCTTAGATTATATAACTAAAAAAATAAAAAAATATATCATCACGGCATATTACCCATTGCTGGGTGTGCCAATCTGCTTTGTACGCAGATATCGGTAATGATGATGACATATTTGTACCTTGCGTGCGTTTACGAGGCGTTACCTCACGGACACTTATTGCTGGCGGGGAGAGTGCACCACAGGGGTCAATTTAGTGCCATTTAAAATTCCAAATATTTGGTTCTGCCACTCTCCTTGAAACGAATGTCTAAAGTGATACTTGTTTCCTTGCTTTTTCCGATAGAACCGCAACGTGACAGGTGACAACGACATAACTGTCACTCACCTTTTTAAAAAGAATATTTATAAAATCTCATCTAAAATGTTTATAATATGTATTACGTGGTATTTATTTTTATTTATAATACTCTGGTATTTTAAATCTTGATGAAAACAAATATAAATTTTCTAATTTGATGTTGTCATTTTGACACATGATATATACAATATCAAAAAAATCCTCAGAACTTAATTTTACGGGTCGATTATTAAATCAACCCGAGTTAACAAATGAATTAATTTCATGCCTTCATGAAACCGGGCATAAGTGAATTAGTTACCTTGGGAATTACGAATGTAATAACAAATCGACATTTTTTGGTATGTCAAAAATTTATTAGAAATACAAGTTTAAATGAAAAAATAGTATTTGTAGAAAAAATAGTGGTGATATAGGCGGTGTGCACAAAAGTAGTTAGCGCCGATAGCGAACAAAAATGACAAAATGGTTACTCATTGAATGTCAGAATAATTTTGCAATTTCTATTTTATAAAATATTTGCAATAAATGCGAATGATAGGACGTCAAATATTATGTGATGCAGTGAGGGATGAAATAATTACCGATTGAAGTATCAAATTTTATAAATTTCCTAGAAGATTATATAAGGAATAGATGTTTAAAAAAATAACTTTTCAACAGATATCTTCTACTAACACAAAAAATTCTTTTAGGTATACATATTTTCTTATTGTAAAAGATACTTATCGTATGAATAAAATTCCAACAATGGTTGTCTGATTGCAATAATGAATTACATAAAAATGTGTTTCTTAAGTTAATATTTTAACAAGATATAATACAAAAAGCAGAAAATTGTCTTAAATTTGTATAATACTTGCAGTTGTATGCAATAGAAGTCTATTTTTGACATAATTCGTCTATTTACTATAGATTTTGTATATGGTTTACAGAAATCACACATATTATGAGAAAAATTATATTTTCTGCCAGAGTACCTTGGCTGGTATTTTGACTTTTTTGAATTAGTCACATCACATATATAGCTTTTTAAATATTTTCTTTATTCATTTCAATATACTATGATGTATAATATTCATATACAATAGCAGAAACTCAAAATAAAATTGTAACACTTTCTCGAAATGTCAAAATTAATTCGGTAATCAAAAATGCCAATCCGTATCCGTTAGAGGCGCTGACGCTCAAAATGTGCACATCGCCTATAGATACGTGTTAAAAATAATTTTATATTCGAAGGTTTGGACCACTCCGCTTCTCACAAAATAAAATGTCTCTTTTAACACTTAAATATAACATAAATAATAAATAACTATTTTATTAAAGACTGTTTTTCAACAGTGCATTTTTGTAACCTAGTCACCGTGAAGTATTTTAAAATATAAGTGATTTTTTTTATATTTACTATTATTAGTTTGTAATAATTATTTTTTTCTTAATTTTAGCATTAAAATATCTGAAGCATTCCATTTTTTTGTAATCATAAATATGCTAACTTTTTTAAATATACAGATCTGTAAGGGTACAGATATAAATGAAAATATAAATCAATATGTACTCATATTCAGAAAATTTTAAACTTCTGGAATGTTTATGTCTACACAGGCCCCTATATCATTTTAGCAATATAAATGGTTACACCGATGAAATATGGTTACGGAATTTGAGCTCTCGATCATATTTATCGTGAACCCTTGTAACAGCATCTGACATCGCTAGAAGTCGGCAAAACGATAAAACAAAGAAGCGAAACGACGATCCTCAATTTTATTGGAATATTTCTACGCGGTTCAAAAAATTTTAATGCCCACATTCATAACTGCAGCTCAGCGATAAATGATGACCTAAATATGTCACTGGAATGCGCCTGTTTGTTAACCTCACATTTTATCTTCGTTTCTCTGATTCGTGCTGTAACTTGTAACTACATATCAATAATTCGAAAGCTCAGCTTTCGACTAAATTTCGTAATTTTATGACCTAGTATGGCAACTGTGCGTTGCTTCTCGAAAATTGTACGAATAAATAAAGGTTTGGATACATTTATCCTTCGGATAAATATTTTTGTTGTCTTTTAACTTGCAAATAAATTTATTCGAAAGAATAACATCTGTTATTCGCGGAATAAATTATTCGATACGTGGGTAGCGAATAACCTTTTATTCGTAAGTTTATTACATTTCCACATAGTGCAAATTTATTAAAAAATGGATACATTAAATATTTTTGATGATTACGAAGATATTTTGAACTATGAATTAATAAATCACGTAAGAAATCGAACACATATCATCAAACAGCGACATAACCACATACATGAAGGAAATTTTTGACAGATTCCGATTTTGATAATTTATTATTACATATTGGAGATCGCATTTGATCTCAAACATTAGGTACGTTCAATAAGCCAAGCAAAACAAGCAACCGGAAGTAAAATTTGTTGAACGACTTTGCTAGCCTAGCATTTGCTTGATTTGCTCGCAAGCAATCCAAGCCACAATTTTCTCGCTTGTCTTGCTAAGTGTCAAATATAATGGCGGGAAATACAAATTTACATACATGAAGTTAACTTAAACTGTTTCTATTTCTTTATATGGTATGTGTCTACCAACCACATGTAAAAAAGGCTTTGAGAGTTTTGTGATGGATGTTTATAACATTATTAAATTTGAAATATTTTGTTATAGTCAATATAGCTTCTTCCGAATTAATCCCACTATCTGAAAATAAATATATAAATTCATTTTCCATATGTTCGCAGACCAAGAAAAGAAATACAACAGGTACACAATTACACAATGTTATATTTGACATCTATATACGTTTCTCGATGACAGTTGTGGATGACAGTTCGTCATATAGCTAGCAAATCGTTCAGCGCATTAAGCAACAAGTCTCGTTTGCTTACCTAGCATTTGCTAGATTTGCTTACTTCATTGAACGCACCTATTGAATAGGTAAATCATTATAAAAATACTGTCATTTGACGCTGCAAAATATTTTCGAATTTTAGGTACTTTTTTACCTCTCGCTAAGAGAAGTATTGAATTCATGCTAAAAATCACATATCCAGATTTTAGTGAATAAGCATGTTTTAAGGTCCCTAGAATCCGATTATAACATTTTTACGATGACGTCCGTATGTATGTGTGGATGTGTGGATGTTGGATCCACAATTTCTCAAATACTATAAGACTTAAGACATTTTTAACTACGGATTCCTCAATCTAACAATAATGTGAAGAGTTGATTAAGTTTTGGTAACAATTGGACAACCGGAAGTAGTAGTTACAAGAAAAAAATCATCTAAATATTATTTATCGAAAATTTATGTAAATACTTATATTAAAGAACGTTAAATTCTTTATTCGATAAATATAAATTCATTATTATATCTTCTATAGATTTAGAGATAAAGAAATGCATATAGAATAATTTCATGTAAAATTCTCAGATCAAACTACTTCAAGGCAAGAAATTCAAATGTTTGTAATTGACACATAAATGTCACTGTCAAAAATATTTGTAAGCCACTGTCAAAAATATTTGTACATCAATATGAAGATTATGAAAATAAAAAAAAATCAACAATGCAAAAGAATATACGTAAAAAAGAATATAAAAGGAATTTGAAACAAAGACGAATATAAAGAAAATGAAAATGAAAGTAGAAAAAGAAAATTTCAGGATATTGAATATAAAGAAAATATATGTATTGTCCATAATTTATATTAAAATATCCCATAGATTTTGCAAATATATGTGAGAATTATTTTAATTCAAATAAAACGAAACTTGTTACTATTTGGTAACTACATGAATTTGATTTGATAGTTTACGCGACCCACGCACACCCCTCCGCGACCCATAGGTTAAGAAACGCTGCTTTACTACCATGTGTGTTGCGAGCCAACCCAGCGTAGGCCCTTCTTCCAGCTGGTGCCCCATAGCTAGGAGTTGCCAAATTAATTACATGCCAACTTGGAAAGGTAACGGGAGTAGATTTGTATTTAAAAATATTTTCGTTTTATGCGTACAACCAGGTAAAATATCTGGCGAGAGGTTATGTGCTGGCCACATCAGATTTTTTGAATTGAATACTAATATTTACATTGAACTGAAAGAATTATACAAAAAGTACAAGGACAATTTTACAATATACATATCTCGTTTACCACGTATGAGTGCTGCATTAGATGGTACACTTGCTAACTTACAGTCTCCTGGGGCTAATGTCAAACAAAATTTTAACAACTACGGATTCAAAAGAAGTTGACACATTTCATCCTTGTGTGCTTAACGTGACTACGCTAAACTTCATCCTTCTCTACTGGCACAGATGCACTCTGCAATGCTATCAATTCGCGAACGTTAAAGTTATTCGACAGATAACTACTTATTTCTGTAAAATGTATCAAAAGACGCAGTGGAATTATTCGTTGGGTAAATATGTAAACTAAATTTATTTAACGAATACTTATTCGAAACTTTATTCGGAAGTGGAAATACAGGGCCTTACACAAATGTTGCCCCAAGTATGGCGGACAATTTTATTGTTATATTGTTTATATAAGTTTTTTGCTCTTTCGAATGATGAACAATATTTTTACCTCCCGGGGAGGGGAGGGAAGTAAAGGGATCGCATATCGAGATTTTGGTAAATGACCACGTTTTAAGATCCCTAGAATCCAATTTTAACATTTTCACGATGATGTCTGTATTTGTTTGTTTGTTTGTTTGTTTGTGTGTGTGTGTGTGTGTGTGTGTGTGTGTGTGTGTGTGTGTGTGTGTGTGTGTGTGTGTGCGTGCGTGCGTGCATGCGTGCGTGCGTGCGTGCGTGCGTGCGTGCGTGAGTGCGTGTGTGTGTGTGTGTGTTTGTGTGTGTGTGTGTGTGTGTGTGTGTGTGTGTGTGTGTGTATGTGTGTGTGTGTGTGTGTGTGTGTGTGTGTGTGTGTGTGTGTGTTCCTGTTTACGCTGTAACTCAAATACTATCATTCAAAAAATCCTTGTTTTAATATGGAAACCTTGTTCTAATATGGAAAGAAGCTATTAGAATTTGGTGTAAATCAGGTAACCGGAAATGGCACTTTATTTGAAGATCAAAATAGTTTTTTTCCGAAAAATATATATGTAATAAATGTATATTATATTATTAGAATAATAACTATAATTTTTAAAATATACGCAATAAATATAAAAAAATCTGTTAATTCATCCCATTTATAATTTGTTTCTATATGTAATTTTAAAATTGGCGCGTATTTTACCTTTTCTGTAAATGGCTCCCTTCCAGTTGCTTGCCTCATAGGTGACTAGATGCACAACATATAAGTTAGCAATCCAGTGTATATATTAATATCCTTGATTTTAAATGGACGCCATAGTGTAAAGTTACACGATTGAAAAGTATTTGATTAAGGTGAAAATAAAGAACAACTGAGAATAATGTTGATAAATGCAAGGCGTCGGTATTTGAAAATGGGAGGGGGCATAAAAAATGGGTCATTAAACTGAAGCAAGTGAATTAGTTTGTAAATTTGGGTACTATGATGTCGAGGGATGGACGAAGAGTTCGATAATATTGAAAATAGAGTGAGTGCGGGATGTAAGGTGGGTGCTCTGGGTACGATTGTTAGAATATATATATATATATATATATATATATATATATATATATATATATATATATATATATATATATATATATACGAGGTGCTACCCAAAAGTTACCGAACTTATTTTTAAAAAAAAGCTGTATTTATTAAAACTTCAAACCAACAAATTATCTCCTTCAAAATAATCCCCACCTATAGTTATACACTTGTCCCATCCTTTTTCCACTGTTCAAAACACTTTTTGTAGTCATTTTTTTCAATAGCGTTTAGGACCTCCTGCGATATAGTTTGAATCTCCTCAACAGCCTCAAATCTCTGGCCTTTTAGCTTGGTTTTCATTTTTGGGAAGACGAAAAAGACGCAAGGAGCAAGGTCTGGTGAGTAAGGGGGATGGGAAAGAACATTTCTTTGGGTGGATGTCAAAAATGTGTAGGCCGGTGCATTGTCGTGGTGGAAATGCCAATTTTTGCTTGCCCAAAGTTCTGGAAGTTTTCCTCTCACATTTTCCCTTAAACGCCTCAAAACGTCCACGTATAAGTTACCCGTTACTGTGGTACCCCTTGGCACAAATTCGCGGTGCACAACTTTTGAGGAGATTCAAACTATATCGCAGAAGGTCCTAAATGCTATTGAAAAAAGTGACTAGAAAAAGTATTTTGAACAGTGGAAAAAAGATGGGACAAGTGTATAACTGTAGGTGGGGATTATTTTGAAGGAGATAATATGTTGGTTTGAAGTTTTAACCAATACAGCTTTTTAAAAAAAATAAGTTCGGTAACTTTTGGGTAGCACCTCGTATATATATATATATATATATATATATATATATATATATATATATATTGTTAAGTTAAGTTCGAAGGACCAAGTCGCTAATGGACTAATTGTATGTTGTTATTTGCAATAATCGCGAGTGGACTGTATTATTAAATTTGTTTGAGGTATCACAAGCAAAAGCAAGAGTACTGACCTTGACTTAAGGAGACTTTAAAAAAAAGGGGCAGGGACTTGGGATCTAATGACAGGAAACAGGAATGGGAATCGCTGGATGCGTCTTGAAGCGGTGACGAAACAGGAGTAGGAGACGCTGTTTGCGTCTCAAAGCTGTGATGGGTTCGGATGCGTGAGGAGATGGACACGCTGCGCTTGCATGTGCGCAACGGCAGTAGGGATCTAGTTGAGACGGCTGAATGCCGCTATTCTGGTTGATGATGCGTTGCGCTTGAGGGCACGCAACAGTAGTGGAGATCTGGTTGAAACGGCAATCCTTTGCTGTCCTGGTCGATGCTCGTTCTGGCTCGACTTGAAGACGATTGCCGTTGTCCTGGTCGACGCTCAAATTAGCTCGACTTGGAGACAGGGTTTGAGCTCAAATGGCCCACTGCTGGCGAATACAATACTATTCACAAGCACGAATAAACACTTACACTTTCACTATTTCTGAAAGGAAAAGATCCCCACTAGACAATTAAACGACGATATTCAATCAATAATATTTAATTATTCAAATTTAAGATTATAAGGTGGAATTCAAAGCCAAGATGCAAAAATTAATAATGAATTTTTGATTTTTTAAAGAAAGATTCAGAGAGAATGAAAAACACGAGTGAACCCTCACTTGGTTCGTCACCGACTTTTTTTTTGTTTATATATTTTTTTTCATCGTTAAGGGTTTTTAATTGTTGCATCTTTGCTTCTTTACAGATGACTATGATTACAAAATATGAATACAGAGTTGACTTGGTTTTTTAAACAATAATAATAACATTTTTATAATCGTCAGTAACTCTGATCTTGCTTGTCACACCTCATAACAAACTTAACATATTCCCGGGCACAAGAAATTTGCGTGGTGCGTAATAATTAATTCGATTTGGCGAAAAAATGCACTGCAACTAACAATTGCTTGGAAAAAACAAGTACGAACAGAAAAAAAACAAAAAATAATCAACTCGACAGAAACATCGAGTGACAGTTAACAAGTGACATTATGTCTATCTGACAATATGTCAGAGTGGCATAATGTCAAAATGACATTTTGTGTCAAAGTGACATTTTTACAAATTAACAAAACAACAATAATGAAAATTGACGACAATTAAGCTATCTATTGAGTTGGTAGTGGACATAATTTATTAATTGGGCGTTTGATTACACCGTTTTCTGTTTTTACCAACGCGACGCGAGCTATTTTGTCGTTTCCAAAGTATAATTTAGTGATAATTCCTAATGGCCATTCTAATGGTGGTAATCGAATTTCTTTAATTATGACTACCTGCCCAATTTTTACTGTGTTAGTTGATGTTAGCCATTTTTGGCGTATCTGTAGAGAAGTTAAATACTCTAATTGCCATTTTTCCCAATATGATTTTATTAGTGAGTCTAGTAAATATTTGCGATGTACCAAAGTGGATTTGGATTTGAGTGGTTCAGCTATAGGCAATCGTTTTAATGGGGTTTGAAGCAGAAAATGGGCCGGTGTTAATAACTCTGGATTGAGTTCTGCACCTTGTACACATAGAGGACGAGAATTTAAAACTGCTTCTATTTGTGTTAAGAGCGTTATCAGTTCTTCGTAGCTTAATAATTGTTTACCTATGACTCTGAATAAGTGTTTCTTACAGCTTTTTATTACAGATTCCCAAATCCCTGCGAAGTTAGCACTGTATGGCGGGATTGTTTTCCACTCTATTCCATTCATTGCTAATTCGTTGGATAATGTTTTATGAAATGTAGTCGACTGCACAAAATTATACAGTTCATTAAACTTGTTTCGAGCCCCTATGAAAGTAGTGCTATTATCGGAATATAAATGTGAAACGGGGCCTCTCCTTGATACAAATCTTTTAAACGCGTTAATAAACGAATTTACTGTTAGATCTGAAACCAATTCAATATGAACAGCCTTTATAGTTAGACAAATGAAAATGCAAATGTATGCCTTTTTTGCGTGTTGGCCTTTATGTCTTGATTTTATGAATTTAATTGGGCCTGCATAATCTACACCTGTGTAAACAAATGGCTTTGAAACAGTTACTCGATAATCCGGTAAATCCCCCATCTTAGGTTGTGTGCTAATCGGTCTTGCCTTAAAACATTTATTACATTTGTATAAATTTCGTTTGATTGCATTTCTACCGGCAATAATCCAATATTTCTGACGAATTATTGCTAGTAACAAATCTGTTCCCGCATGACAATTTGAAATATGATAATAACCTATAATTAATTCGACTATGTGATCAGATTTTGGCAGCAAAATTGGATGTTTAACTTCAAATGGCAATGTTGCATTGAATAATCTTCCGCCAACTCTTAATATTCCGTTTTCGTCTACAAATGGGGAAAGTTTTAATATTTGTTTGTTTTTTATTGACCGATTATTTCCCTCTTGAAGCGTTTTTATTATTTCATAGAAGTATACAAATTGTACAGCCCTTAAAATATATATTTCTGCTATGGCTAAGTTTGACGCGGATATGTAACCTTTGAAAAGTAATTTTTTGCCAAACTTTAAAATGTAACTTGTTACCCTTAACAATTTGCTCCAAGAGGATATATTTTGTGCCAAAGTGTATAAAATGGGATAATGAATCACAGATGCAGTGTTATTAAATGTTTTCGAATTAATTTCCGGTAATTGGTCAACAGACAAAGTATTTAATTGATGAATAGGCCAATTTTCGATTGTTGACTGTAACCAATCGGGGCCATTCCACCATAAATTACATGTAATTAATTGGGCTGGGAGCATCCCTCTAGATATTAAATCGCTAGGGTTTTCTTTCCCTGCCACATAATAAAAACAACTTGGATCTAAATTTTCTTGTATTTGCGCAACTCTGTTGCTTACAAATGTTGTCCATCTATGCGGAGATGATTTTATCCATGATAATGTGATCATAGAATCAGAAAAAGCATATATTTTATCAATTGGGTATTTTTTAATTATATAATCTTTAACATGTTTTACAAGTTTTGCCATAAGAAGAGCAGCACACAATTCGAGCCTGGCTAAAGTGATTATTTTCATAGGAGCTACCTTGGATTTTGAACATAATAGTCTAATTGTGACATTATTTAAATTTACTACTTGAAGATAGATGACGCAACCATACGCCTTTGTACTAGCATCGCAAAAGGCAACCAGGTTTACTCGGCAGCCTTCCGAAATGCCTATATGTCTAGGGACCGACAATTTCTCTAAACAGTTGAATTCTGCGATCAATTTGCAAAAATTCGAGGTTATGTTTTTGGGTGGTATGTCATCCCAATCAACGCCGGCTTGCCATAACTCCTTTATTAATAATTTGGCATATAATATTACAGGTGAGACTAATCCAAGCACGTCAAATAATCTGGCAACTGTTGACAATATAATTCTTTTTGTGCAGTGTGCTGTGTCAAAGTTTGACGTTTGGAATGTGAAAGTGTCAGTGTTAGGATTCCAAGATATTCCTAAAATCTTTAAGTTTTCTCCCTTTGACAAGTCTATACTGGTTTTGTGTGAGGTTGGTAAACTCTCAATGAGTGATGTATTGTTACTCGCCCATTTTATCAAATCGAAACCTCCAGCTGACATTAAATTAATTAAATCCGTTATAAGACTACTAGCTTCAGTTGAATTTATAACAGATACGACTAAGTCGTCCATATATAATTCAGTCTTTGCCCGATTTGTCACATTTGGATAATTTTTACTTTCGTCTTCCGCTAATTGTCGGATAGTTCGCATTGCTAAGTAAGGGCTAGATTTTATTCCAAAACAAACACAATTAAATTGAAAAGTTTTTATCGCTTCAGAGGTGTCAAATCTATAAAGAATTTTCTGATATTTTCTATGTTGTTCTGACACTAATACTTGTAAATACATCTGTTTTATGTCAGCTGTCAAGGCTATGGGAAATAATCTAAAATTTAACAATAAATTAAATAAATCTGCTTGCAAATTTGGGCCAGAGTACAATAAATCATTCAGAGACAGTCCAGTATGAGTTTTAGCGCTAGCATCCAGAACTATTCTAACTTTTGTTGTAGCTTTGTCTTCGCGAATGACAGCATGATGTGGAATAAAATAGCCTTCATTATTCGTCACTTCTGACAGATAACCTTTTTGTAAATATTCATTTATTATGTCATTGTATTGACGTTGCAAATCTACTGACTGACTAAAACGTTTTTCTAAATGTAAGAGCCGACGTTCGGCTATTAAGCGAGAATTTCCCAACAAATTAGGATCTCTCTCAAATGGTAAGTTTACTATGTATCTGCCATTTTCTAAACGTTTAGTGGTTTCCGTAAATATTTTTTCACATTCAGCGTTTTCAGGACTCTTTATTGTGTGACTTGGAACTTCTTCTAGTTCCCAAAACTTGTGCAAACAAGATACTAAATTATTTTGTGCAAATGCAGAAAATGATGAAAAGGATTCAGAAGGTACAACTTTATTATTTATTTCTCCGATTAGCACATAACCTAATGTTGTATCATAGGCTACTGGTGCGGTTCCTAATCGATTCGATAGTATTAAAGAGGGATATATTTGAGCCCCTAGAATTACGTCAATTTTTCCCGGTACATTCCAGGAATTATCGGCTAAAAGAATGGATTTTAAGGACCGAAACTTTGAAGCATCTAGTTTACACGAAGGTAAATTATCAGTTATACATTCTACTACTAATGCATTTAAATTGTACTTATGAGGCGATACTCTCGATTCTATGTCAAAATTTACATACCCATAAACTGGGCGACTTGTCATCCCGATCCCCCGAATTTTTGAGTTTTCGAGCGGTGTGATCGGTAATTTTAATTTTTCACAACAATTCTTTGTTATAAGATTATTTTGTGACCCATTGTCTAATAGACATCTAATCATTAGTTTCTTTTTATTTATGTTCGTTGCATAAACTTGTGCTGTCGACAACAAAACATAACCATTATTATTTGTGGATACATGACATGAAGTGTCAATTTTCTCCGGTTCCGTTATTTGTTTGGTTGGAGATTGAGTAGAAGATGAAAAATGCAAAAATGTATGATGTTTTTTGTTACATTCCCGGCATCTATAGCGTGATGGACAGTTTTTTACTGAATGAACATTGGATAAGCAATTATAACATGCATTTTTTGATTTTATAAATCCAAATCTGTCTTGTACTGACATTTTATGGAATTTTTCGCAAAAATACAGATTGGAATGTTCCGCACTGTTGCACAAAATACAAGGTATTTTACAAGGTATTTTTTGTTTTGGTTTTTCATCTGCCGCCAAAAATGTGCGTGAATGATTCGCCACTTTTGGCGATCCCTTTACAGATGAAAAACGCTCCAAGATCTTTGCCTGATCTCTAACAAAATCTAAGAAGTTTTTGCAAGTAGGAAATTCCGTTTCGCGGAATATCGTATCAAATAGCAATACTATTTCTGGATCCACCTTTTTGGATGCGCAGTTTAATAGGACGAAATCCAGAATGTCTGGAATATTAAGTTGCTTGATAGCCTCTACGGAGGCGGAAAATTTATTGACAAACGTTGTCAAATGACTTGGGTTTTTTGAACTAAATTTTATATTGAAAATATTGTCTAAGTATTGCTTAGCCATTGTTCTTTCATCCTGGTATTGCTTTACCAGGCCGTCCCAAATAATGTCATAGTTTTCAGGTGTGGGCAATATCCCCCCTGTTATTTCTAGAGCATTGCCCGTAAGTTTGCCTATTAGATAACTAATTTTTTGTTCGTTTGAGAGCGCCTCGTTTTCATGTACATTTGATTTGAATGATTGATAAAATAACGGCCACATTTCTACTTTCCCATTAAAAGATGGCAATTCAATAGCGGGCAGTTTTTTACATTTATTTAGTGCAGTACTAGATTTTGACGGCTGCGCTTTGGGGGCCAACAAGGACAGCTCACTTCTCGTTCTTTTTATTTTTGAAAAATACATTTCTATTGTCATTAATGTATCAAAATTTGGATTAAAATTAGCATCAATAGATAGCTCAAGGTCATTTATACGAATTAAGGCATTTTTAAATTCCTCCCTTAACAAATCGACTTCTTGGGATTCGTCCAAGAAGCGTTCATTGGCGCATGTGTCCGTTGGAGTGCACTTTTTCGCGAGATCGTGTATTTTTACAATACGGGATTCGTAGCCTCTTGCTAGGGCCTTTAACGTTTTTAAATCAACTTCCATAGTACTAAAATTGACAGTGGAACATCCGGCTCGAAGGACCAAATTTTTATGTTAAGTTAAGTTCGAAGGACCAAGTCGCTAATGGACTAATTGTATGTTGTTATTTGCAATAATCGCGAGTGGACTGTATTATTAAATTTGTTTGAGGTATCACAAGCAAAAGCAAGAGTACTGACCTTGACTTAAGGAGACTTTAAAAAAAAGGGGCAGGGACTTGGGATCTAATGACAGGAAACAGGAATGGGAATCGCTGGATGCGTCTTGAAGCGGTGACGAAACAGGAGTAGGAGACGCTGTTTGCGTCTCAAAGCTGTGATGGGTTCGGATGCGTGAGGAGATGGACACGCTGCGCTTGCATGTGCGCAACGGCAGTAGGGATCTAGTTGAGACGGCTGAATGCCGCTATTCTGGTTGATGATGCGTTGCGCTTGAGGGCACGCAACAGTAGTGGAGATCTGGTTGAAACGGCAATCCTTTGCTGTCCTGGTCGATGCTCGTTCTGGCTCGACTTGAAGACGATTGCCGTTGTCCTGGTCGACGCTCAAATTAGCTCGACTTGGAGACAGGGTTTGAGCTCAAATGGCCCACTGCTGGCGAATACAATACTATTCACAAGCACGAATAAACACTTACACTTTCACTATTTCTGAAAGGAAAAGATCCCCACTAGACAATTAAACGACGATATTCAATCAATAATATTTAATTATTCAAATTTAAGATTATAAGGTGGAATTCAAAGCCAAGATGCAAAAATTAATAATGAATTTTTGATTTTTTAAAGAAAGATTCAGA
Organism: Harpalus rubripes; assembly: GCA_963082715.1. Classification (NCBI taxonomy): domain Eukaryota; kingdom Metazoa; phylum Arthropoda; class Insecta; order Coleoptera; family Carabidae; genus Harpalus; species Harpalus rubripes. Next base: position 86,607,880 of record OY720448.1, read on the forward strand.
GAGAATGAAAAACACGAGTGAACCCTCACTTGGTTCGTCACCGACTTTTTTTTTGTTTATATATTTTTTTTCATCGTTAAGGGTTTTTAATTGTTGCATCTTTGCTTCTTTACAGATGACTATGATTACAAAATATGAATACAGAGTTGACTTGGTTTTTTAAACAATAATAATAACATTTTTATAATCGTCAGTAACTCTGATCTTGCTTGTCACACCTCATAACAAACTTAACAATATATATATATATATATATATATATATATATATATATATATATATATATATATATATATATATATATATAAATATGAGGGTATATGTAAGGCAGGATACTATTAGGAATAATTTGGTGTATGAATAATGTATAGTTACGAAGAATGTTAAAAGAATACATGTTCAGTCAATTAAAAAGGTTTGGATATGTGGAGAGAATGACGAGTGAATGGCTTGTAATCCTTTTTATATTGGTGAAGTTGAGGGTGTCCGCTCGTGTGGATGCCCAATGTGTAAGTGGTTGGATGTTATTACTATCGTGGTAAGGGAGAGAAAGGTATCGAATGGGATGAGAAAAAAAAGCATGTATAAATGCGATTATGAATGTGGACCAGGCAAAAGACGTTTGTTTGGATAGGAATGTGTGGCGTTGAATAATTGCTGTACAAGTGTTTTCATTTAGATTTTACTAGGCGTCAATTAAGTGGCTTCTAAATCTGCTGTGGAGAGAGCACTACAGGAGCCAGTTTTGATCTATTTGAAAATTAGAAATAATTTTCAAATTTGATACACACAACCGGTAAGCTAAAGCGGTTTGACGCGTACACACCAAGTTCGAGAGCTGTTCGCGAACTGTTAGCGAACTAAGATAGGTGTGTACTAGAGATCGCAAGAACCTAGGGTTCGGTTTGTATGTTCAGATAAAGTTCGCTACATGACCGGTAAGATCAAACAAATTGTTTGTGAGCACGTTGCGAACAGCATTTCTAGTGTGGACGTTAGAAGTTTGGTTATGTGACTTGTTTAATATTCTGTTAGCACAATGGAATGGAATGAAGAAAATTATTATTATTATTATTATTATTATTATTATTATTATTATTATTATTATTAGTAATAGTAGTAAATAAACTGCTGTTACACCATCTTCTACGCTACGATTTAATAAACTAACACAGGCACATTATTTAATCGATTAAAATTTAAAATTAAAAATCTTGAATGACCTCATTGTAACATAATTTTCCTCATTCAACGACATCTTCATTTTGACTTTTTTAAATAAAATAAATAAATATATCATCACGGCATATTACCCATTGCTGGGTGTGCCAATCCGATTTGTACCGTGCGGGCGTTTACCAGGCGTCACCTCACGGGCACTCATTGCTGGCGTGGAGAGTTCACCACAGGGATCAATTTGGTGTCATTTAAATAAAATAAATAAATAAATATATCATCACGGCATATTACCCATTGCTGGATGTGCCAATCTGATTTGTACGCAGATTTCTGTAATGATGATGACATATTTGTACCGTGCGGGCGTTTACCAGGCGTCACCTCACGGGCACTCATTGCTGGCGTGGAGAGTGCACCACAGAGGTCAATTTGGTGCCATTTAAAATTGGAAATTGGCATCGGTCGGGATCGAACCCGGTTCCCTAGATTCGCGAACCGACACTCAGGCACGCGGCGACTTTTTTTTAAAAATAATTTCGAACGCGATCTTCTTCTTTCATATTGATGGCGAACTGTTCGCACACATCTTTCGAACTGTTCACAAACAGTTGATTTAGCTCTGTATACGCGGCTCGAGGACAACGCGCACTGTCTCGTGAACCCATATAATTTTGACTTATTTCCTGTTACTTCGTACAAACCATACCATAGGGTATCAACAAAGCGACGCCAGTGGACACATCGTAAAAATATTACATCATCGTAAATATAGTAAAACGTATTCTAGGGACCCTAAAACGTGCTTATTCATCAAAAACTCACCACCGAATTTTTTGACCAAAGACAATACCTTTCTTACCTGAAGGTGACGGAAGGTAAAAACAAGCTTTTAGTAAAATTTTCTTATGCTTTTTGCCTCGGCAAATTAAAGAGTGGGCGCAAATATTGAAATGTTCCTTTTATATACGTATAAATATTTATATTGCTCTATACGCATCAAATATTTTTACTCTCATGCTTTTATTTACCATGGCAGTAAGAATTTTTTTAAACCGAAATAAGTATTATTTATTTCCAATTACAAATTATGTACACTTTAAAACACAGACAATTTTCTTGTAGATTTAAACATTTTGTCTCCCTAGCAAACTACGTCTTATAATTTGAATATCATAAAATATTCGTATGTACTTGTGCGTTATTTCCCTGAAGAGAACCTCCTCTCATTCGAAGCCGAATGCACAAAACGTAAGCGCTAACGTTTACGTACAAAACCGGGTCACGAATTCACAGTGAACTCCGGATGCTGGCGGTAGAAATTTACTTTAACCAGTTCGTTATTCAGGGAGAAACCCGGAATAAAGCACGCGGAAAGAATGAAGAGAAAGAAACGGTGAGAATTTAAAAGAGAAGCTAGAAAAGAAAGGGTTTAATTACGAAAGACAAATAAATCTTTCTTTCTCTGTCTTCCTGGCATAGTTATGCACGTACTGAGTAATGGCGTTATGACAGAAACGCGTGATAAATGGAAATATGTTGCTGGATACTGCACTTGCTTAATGAAATAGGATTATACTAGATGCCTAAGCCTAACTTAAATTTACATTACATGTTTTGTGAAACTGGTAGAACAGTGTAAAAGGTATACATAGATTCAGGAATGATAATTGGAATTTGATTCCAATTTGTATTCGTATCTCGTTACAAAAACTTTCCAATCCAATTTACGTAGGTAGTCTCTCAAAACTTACTTCTTTACTGGGTGATTCAGGACTAGTGTAAAAAATTTAAACGTCCGACTGGAATGTTACTAAATATTGATATTAATACTGGGATAATACTTAAAAAATCTGAAGTGGCCAGCACATTACCTTCCGTCAGTTATATGAGGTATTTACGAAAATTCTACCGGTGAACTATTACCGGTCAACAGATTTTTATCAGGTTATAGCTACCGGAATAGATATTTTAGGAAAGCAAGTGGTAAACAGGGTAGATCCATAACCTATGAAAAAATTTGAAAATTTAAAACAGGTTAGAAATTTCACGTAGTTAACAAACTGAGCAGAGACATACTTTGAACACATTTCCACTTTTGACGCGTGCGCTTCGCTTTGCATCACTACGTTTTTTTGAGATTAGATTCTTCATGAATCCGGTAGATGAATCTGGTAGATATTGAACAATTTTCGAACACGGTAACTTTTTACCACTCGTGTTTTCGAACACAGTCGGTAGATGCGGTATCTACCGGTAGAATTTTCGTAAATGTCTATGCATTTTTTATAAAATCTATACAGAAAGTTCCTTGCAAAAGATTATAAATTTCTTGTATGTACATTTCCTTTCGACAGTTGTATGTATTTTAGACAAATTCCATACAGAAAGTTTCGAGCAAAAAGATCCTATATTTCAAATAAAATTATAGCACAAATATACTATGAATATGCCAATTGCACTTGACACTGACATCTTTCAATCAGATTTTTTTTAATATAGTAGCTGTTTCTAGCATAACTGGCTAATTTATGAAATTTAATTTCTTTATAATTTTATAACTCTATATCCAATTAATTTAAGTATAAAATGCAGTCAAATCGTATAGAGAATACAAAGTTCTTTAATATTTATAATAAGATTAAGTGTGAAAAAATGATATCTAACATCGTTTTTTCATGAAAAACTGTTAAAATCTTCAAATGAGAGTACTTCCGGTTGACCAATTATAACCAAAAGCTAATCAGCTCTTCGTATGGATGCAACGAAGAGGAATACGAAAGAATTATAATTTTTGGAATTGTAGTATTAGAATTATCGTAGACGAAAATTTTGTTACACACACACACACACCCACCCACACCCACACACACACACATACAGACATCATCGTAAAAATACTAAAATCGTATTCTAGGGAACTTAAAACGTGCTTATTGATTAAAAACTCATCACCGAATTTTTTGACCAAAGAAAAGCAGAAACATTCATCGCCAAACTACTCCATAACTTTTATTAAAACTTTCTGATTCGTAATCCACAGAATGGTAAAAAATTATAATCGGACGTTAAACGTTGAACGCACCACGGGAGTTATACGACAATAATGCCTTCAGTTAGAGTACACTGTTGACCTCACAGGTTGTTGGGCAAGTTATTTTGAGTGAAAAATGTTATATAAATATAAAACTCTTGAAAATTACCCTAGATATATACATGATGGTGGCGGTTAGGGGTGAACTTAAGGATTTAATATGGGATTTTAGTTTTACACAATTACCTGATTTCCTATTCATTTTACAGCAAAAAATACAGAGTATGCAAATTGTTCAGAATTAAAAGGTGTACCAGTGTGTTTCATTCAACGGTTTTACATCGAATTATCTTCCGGTGACCTCTGGAGTACCACAGGGTTCCCATCTAGGGCCACTCTTTTTTATCATTTTTATCAATGATATAAATAAATGTTTTATTAATAGTAATTTTAGCATGTATGCAGATGATCTTAAGATCTTTAAAGCCGTCTCGTATAATTCTGATGCTTTAGCTCTTCAGGCTGACCTTGACAGACTTAGCTCGTATCTAATAGACAATCATTTATTGATAAATATTAGTAAATGCTCCTGTATAACCTTTACTCGTAATAAAAATGTGCTTCAATTCAATTATTATAATAACCAAAACCCCGTTAATCGAGTTACGCAGATATTGATAGAATTGTAAAAAATCTGATGTGGCCAGCACATTACCTTCCGTCAGTTCTATGTATTTTGTACAAATTTCATACAGAAAGTTCGTTGCTAAATTAAATATTCTATTTCTTGTACATTACCTTCCGGCAGTTGTATGTATTTTATGCAAATTTCATACAGAAAATTATTATTTTGTGACGTTTTCTATATACAGTGTAATGTATCTGCAGAAATAAAAGATTTAATATTATTATTATTATTTCTTGTACATTACCTTAAAGCAGTTGTATGTATTTTATACAAATTCCATACAGAAAGCAAAAGATCCTATATTTCCCGTAAAATTATAAGACAAACACACTATCTCAATTTCACTTGACACTGACATCTTTCAATCAGAATTTTCTTAATATAGTAGCTGTTTCCAAAGCTATGGCTACTTTATGAAATTTAATTTCTTTATAATTTTTTAACTCTATATCCATTTAATATTAAGTATAAAATGCAGTCAAATCGTATAGAGAATAAAATATTCTTTAATATTTATAATAACATCAAATGTGAAAAAATTATATTTAACATAGTTTTTTCAAGAAAAACTGTTAAAATCTTCAAATAATGGTACTTCCGGTTGACCACTTGTAACCAAAATCTAATCAGCTCTTCATATGGATGTAACGAAGAAGTATACGAAAAAATTATAATTTTTGTAACTGTAGTATTATAGTTATCGCAGACGAAAATTTTGTTACACACACACACACACACACACACACACATCCACACACACACACATCCACACACACACACACACACACACACACACACACACACACACACACACACACACACACACACACACACACACACACACACACACACACACACACACACACACACACACACACACACACACACACACACACACACACACACACACACACACACACACACACACACACACATACAGACATCATCGTAAAAATAGTAAATTCGTATTCTAGGGACCCTAAAACGTGCTTATTGATTGAAAACTCATCATCGAATTTTTTGACCAAAGACAATACCTTCCTTACCTAAAGGTGACGGAAGGTAAAAAGGCTTACAAAATGTTGGGATTCATTCTGCGAATTGGCAAAACTTTTTAGGTACGTGAAGTTGGCACCAAGGTATAGGGTACTAATTTTTTAATTGATACTACGATTTAGTACCCAATTTGTACCAATTAGTACCCACAAAACAACTTTTGTTTTTTACTCTGCGTAGGAGTTATTCACTGTTTAATTATTTTGGTGCCAACTTCACGCTAGCACCACAAGGTTGAAATTTTCAAATAAAAATTATACGAAAATTTAGTACCCAATTGGTACCTTTAGGTACCCATAATTTTGTTTTCAAAATGTTTATGATAAATATGTTATTGCAAATTAAATATTATTGGTGCCAACTTCACGCTAGCACCAAAGTTACGGTTTTTTAAGAATTTCTTTTTACTAAATTTTAGTACCCAAATAGTACTAATTAGTACCCATGATACTATTATGCTATTGTTTATATTAAATAAGTTATTACGTTTTACTTTTTTTGGAGCGTGAAGTTGGCACCACTCATATTAAAATAAAGCGTTTTCAAATTTTATTTTTATATAGGGATTTAGTACTATTTAGGTACCTCTCAAAAATGTATAAATAATTTTGTTATAGTTTATATTACAAAAGTTATAACACTTTACTTTTTCTGAGCGTGAAGTTAGCACCACGCATATTAAAATAAGGCGTATTTCAAATTAATTTTTATGTAGGGATTTAGTACTATTTAGGTACCTTTCAAAAATGTATAAATAATTTTGTTATTGTTTATATTACAAAAGTTATAACACTTTACTTTTTCTGAGCGTGAAGTTAGCACCACGCATATTAAAATAAGGCGTTTTTCAAATTAATTTTTATATAGGGATTTAGTACTATTTAGGTACCTCTCAAAAATGTATAAATAATTTTGTTATTGTTTATATTGCAAAAGTTATAACACTTTACTTTTTCTGAGCGTGAAGTTAGCACCACGCATATTAAAATATGGCGTTTTAAAAATTAATTTTTATATAGGGATTTAGTACTATTTAGGTACCTCTCAAAAATGTATAAATAATTTTGTTATTGTTTATATTGCAAAAGTTATAACACTTTACTTTTTCTGAGCGTGAAGTTAGCACCACGCATATTAAAATAAGGCGTTTTTCAAATTAATTTTTATATAGGGATTTAGTAATATTTAGGTACCTTTCAAAAATGTATAAATAATTTTGTTATTGTTTATATTACAAAAGTTATAACACTTTACTTTTTCTGAGCGTGAAGTTAGCACCACGCATATTAAAATAAGGCGTATTTCAAATTAATTTTTATGTAGGGATTTAGTACTATTTAGGTACCTTTCAAAAATGTATAAATAATTTTGTTATTGTTTATATTACAAAAGTTATAACACTTTACTTTTTCTGAGCGTGAAGTTAGCACCACGCATATTAAAATAAGGCGTTTTTCAAATTAATTTTTATATAGGGATTTAGTACTATTTAGGTACCTCTCAAAAATGTATAAATAATTTTGTTATTGTTTATATTGCAAAAGTTATAACACTTTACTTTTTCTGAGCGTGAAGTTAGCACCACGCATATTAAAATATGGCGTTTTAAAAATTAATTTTTATATAGGGATTTAGTACTATTTAGGTACCTCTCAAAAATGTATAAATAATTTTGTTATTGTTTATATTGCAAAAGTTATAACACTTTACTTTTTCTGAGCGTGAAGTTAGCACCACGCATATTAAAATAAGGCGTTTTTCAAATTAATTTTTATATAGGGATTTAGTAATATTTAGGTACCTTTCAAAAATGTATAAATAATTTTGTTATTGTTTATGTTGCAAAAGTTATAAAACTTTACTTTTTCTGAGCGTGAAGTTAGCACCACGCATATTAAAATAAGGCGTTTTTCAAATTAATTTTTATATAGGGATTTAGGTACCTTTCAAAAATGTATAAATAATTTTATTTTATTTTGGCATCATAAACTTGTTTATTCGCTCTCAAAAACGGGCGCAATTTGGCTTTTATCGCCCGAGAGCTTATAAAGTTGCCAAGCAACAACTATACAAACGTCAAAATCGTCGTTTTTAGATAAATGTCAGACAACATAATAAATTCGTTAAATCACATTTTTTTAACACCGCTGCTCGTAAAATTATTCGTATCCTTTCTCTTATACGTCTTTTCACTTCTCTGGAACCAACTTGCTCTGCGCAGCGTCAAATTCATTCGATATTTCTTTTGAATAATCGATATCTTCCATTTTCATTTGACACTAAATTACAATTTGTTATAAACAAACAATATAGATGGAAACCACAGCATACTTAAAATTCACGACTCCAGCACAACGATACCGAATAAATACTCATTGAATCCTTGAATTTCGAGAACCAAAATAATATAAAACGTTGTATGTACCACGGGCATAATCAAGATTATATCACTACGGAAAATTAAAGCTCTCCGCTACGCGTCGAGCTTTAAACATTCCCCCGTGCTACAATCTTTTGATTATGCCCTTAATACATAAATAACTATTGTTATTGTTTATATTGCAAAAGTTATAACACTTTATTTTTCTGAACGTGAAGTTAGCACCACGCATATTAAAATAAGACGTTTTTCAAATTAATTTTTATATAGGGATTTAGTACTATTTAGGTACCTCTCATAAATATAAAATTTATTTCGTTATTGTTTATATAGCACAAATTATAACACTTTACTTTTTCTGTGAGTGACAGCTACAACCACGCATGTAAAATAATGCATTTTTGAAATTAATTTTCATATACAGATTTAGTAGGGTGCGTGAAGTTGGCATAACGAAGTTAAGCACAAATTATGGGACTAGTATAAATAATTTGTGCTCAATTTGTGCCAATTTGTGCCCACAAAATTGTTTTCGAAATATAACAGGGTTACGAAATAAGAGACTTACAAAAATTTTATGCTAACTTCACGCCAGCATAATAAAAATTGAATTTTTTTTTTATTTAAATAATTTGTGCTTAATTTGTGCCAATTTGTGCGCATGGTTTGAATAATTAATTACAACTGGTCTATGAGTTATTGGCGTTTAAAAATTTTTATGCCAATTTCACGCTAGCATAAAAAATATTGATAATTGAATTTTTTATTAATAAAATAATTTGTGCCTAATTATAATAAAAAATATCAGAAATATTGACAGTTGTTTTTATGGAAGTGTGAAGTTGGCATAAAGAATATTTTATTTTAAATTTATTTTTACAGCAAATCAAAGCTTATAATATGTGCCCATTTGTGCCCATATAATTTTTTATTTGTATTTATTATCAGATGTGTTAACAATATTTTTGCAAAAGTGTGAAGTTGGCATAAAAAATATTCAATTTTCAATTTCTTTTTGCAGTATTAGCAAGCTTATAATTTGTGCCTATTTGTGCCCGTGGTTTGAATAATTAATTACAATGAGTTCATGAGTTATTAATGATTAAAAAAAATATACCGATTCACGCTAGCATAAAAAATAATATTGAAACTTTATTTTTTTATTAGTGAAATAATTTGTGCCTAATATGCTAATTTTTGCCAAATAAATGAATATGATATATTAATTATTATGAGAGACGTTGACAGTTGGTTTTGTGGAAATTGGCATAAAAAACATTTCATTTTAAATTTATTTTTACACCATATTATAACTTATAATTTATGCTTATTTGTACCCATACTATTTTTTAAAAAATCTGTAAGCAATGAATAGAATACCAAGAAAATAAATAAAATTGGCAGGAAAATCTTAAGTTGAAAAGATACGCTGGGCTGAAGGCCTATACAAAATTATAATAAACAGCCTGCAAATAAAAAATAAATTTAAGGCAATAGAAATAACTTGGAATATTCTTTGGAAACCTCCTTGAGATTTATCGTCGAATGAATTGTAGGTCTTACTGTTCCAATTTTTATTAATAAAAACGCAAACGACGTTTCGGACGTAAATTAGCCATCATCAGCAACAGCAGTAGAATGACATTTCTGTTAACCAATGAACTGAAATCCAGGATCTATATTGATAAATATAGCAGGAAAGAATTAATAAACGTAGCGTTCTCCATAATGACCGGAAAAGTTCTCCTGTCGCCATGAAGAACGATAATTTTGCAAAAATGTAAAATTTGCATAAAATATATTTTATTTTAAATTTATTTTTATAGCAAATTGAAATTTATAATTACAACGGGTTCATGAGTTATTAATGATTAAATTTTTTTATTATTTTCAAATGTTGTTGAATAAGTAATATTAATTGAAGTTGCTGTATATTATAACCTTTATTGTTGAATAAGCTTTATGTTCTTCTAAAAATAAAGTTTTTTTAAAGATAGTTATATATACTACTTTATTTCTATTTCCTTACATTTTTTTTTTATTTGCAGTCTGTTTATTATAATTTTGTATAGGTTTCAGCCCAGCGAATCTTCTCAACTGGATTTTCCCGCCAATTTTATTTATTTTCCTAGTTTTCTATTTATTGCGTACTTCGCGCCTTCACAAATTTACAAAAGTATCAGAATAAGTTTAGTTATTGGTAGTACTGTTTTTAACAATTTTTACTTCGGATTATACTATTTAAATTGTGAGCGCGCGAAGTAGGAGTTTATATTAACGCGCCAACTTATGAACAACATTTGTACGTAAGGAAAATGTACAATAAGGCAAGGTATGTACAGGGCCATCTATGTATAACCTCTCCCCTACTAAGAGAAAACTGGTACGGATACTAGATTAGTCATTTTCAAATATTCACACTTCCAAGTTTTCAAGTTTTATGTTATTTCGGTTTACAGATTTAAATAAATAACGAGGGTATAAATAGAAACAAATTTTTACAAGTGTTTCTTTATGAGACTGTTCAAGAATCTGTAACATATGATGAAAATTGTAATATAAATTATAATTAATTATAATTATGGCAAAAATATGTATATTATTTGAATTTACTAAAAGATAAACATTTTATTTATATAAATATTATTACCTCACTGCATATTTTTTACTTTTTTATTTAAAATAATTGTCATATTTTAGACATTGTATGTATAGTAATTGTATTTTTGTTGCATTATAAAATTTCTGTTTACATAATTTTATACATAACTCGTATATTTACAAACTCAAATTTTGCTGAATAAGCTTCGGCTTTCTAAAAATGAAGTTTTTCGTAAAGTTTGTTATGCATACCTATTATCTTATACTTATTTAATTTTTTATTTACAGACTGCATATTTTAGTTTTGTCGGAGCTTCAACGAATCCTTTCAACTTAGATTTTCCCGCCAATTTTATTTATTTTCAAAGTTTTCTATTTATTGCTTACAGAGTTTTAAAAAAAATATATGGGCACAAATAGGCACAAATTATAAGCTTTGATTTGCTGTAAAAATAAATTTAAAATAAATTATTTTTTATGCCAACTTCACACTTCCACCAAAACAACTGTCAATATCTCTCATAATGATTATTATATCATATTTATTTATTTCGCACAAATTAGCTTAAATTGGCACAAATTATTTCACTAATAAAAAATTCAAGTTTCAATATTATTTTTTATACTTGCGTAACTCGGTATAATATTTTGTATACATAAATAACTCATGAACCCATTGTAATTATAAACTTCAATTTGCTATAAAAATATATTTAAAATAAAATATATTTTATGCAAACTTCACATTTTCGCAATATTATCGTTCTTCATGGCTACAGGAGAACTTTTCCGGTGACCATGGAGAACGCTACGTTTATTAAATCTTTTCTGCTATATTTATCAATAGATCCTGGATTTGAATTAAAAAGAAAATTGCAACTTATATAATGTAAAACCAAATTTGCTGTTCATTGGTTAACATAAATGTCATTCTACTGTTGTTGCTGATGATGGCTAATTTACGCCCGAAACGTCGTTTGCGTTTTTATTAATAAAAATTGGAACAGTAAGACCTACAATTCATTCGACGATAAATCTCAAGGAGGTTTCCAAAGAATATTCCAAGTTATTTCTATTGCCTTAAATTTATTTTTTATTTGCAGGCTGTTTATTATAATTTTGTATAGGTCTTCAGCCCAGCGTATCTTTTCAACTTAAGATTTTCCTGCCAATTTTATTTATTTTCTTGGTATTCTATTCATTGCTTACAGATTTTTTAAAACATAGTATGGGTACAAATAAGCATAAATTATAAGTTATAATATGGTGTAAAAATAAATTTAAAATGAAATGTTTTTTATGCCAATTTCCACAAAACCAACTGTCAACGTCTCTCATAATAATTAATATATCATATTCATTTATTTGGCAAAAATTAGCATATTAGGCACAAATTATTTCACTAATAAAAAAATAAAGTTTCAATATTATTTTTTATGCTAGCGTGAATCGGTATAATTTTTTTAAATTATTAATAACTCATTAACTCATTGTAATTAATTATTCAAACCAAATTATTTTATTAATAAAAAATTCAAGTATCAATATTTTTATGCTAGCGTGAAATTGGCATAAAAATTTTAATTTTTAAACGCTAATAACTCATAGACCAGTTGTAATTAATTATTCAAACCATGGGCACAAATTGGCACAAATTAAGCACAAATTATTTAAATAATAAAAAAAATAATTTCTATTTTTATTATGCTGGCGTGAAGTTAGCATAAAATTTTTGTAAGTCTCTTATTTCGTAACCCTGTTATACTTCGAAAATAATTTTGTGGGCACAAATTGAGCACAAATTATTTATACTAGTCCCATAATTTGTGCTTAACTTCGTTATGCCAACTTCACGCACCCTACTAAATCTGTATATGAAAATTAATTTCAAAAATGCATTATTTTACATGCGTGGTTGTAGCTGTCACTCACAGAAAAAGTAAAGTGTTATAATTTGTGCTATATAAACAATAACGAAATAAATTTTATATTTATGAGAGGTACCTAAATAGTACTAAATCCCTATATAAAAATTAATTTGAAAAACGTCTTATTTTAATATGCGTGGTGCTAACTTCACGTTCAGAAAAAGTAAAGTGTTATAACTTTTGCAATATAAACAATAACAAAATTATTTATACATTTTTGAGAGGTACCTAAATAGTACTAAATCCCTATATAAAAATTAATTTGAAAAACGTCTTATTTTAATATGCGTGGTGCTAACTTCACGTTCAGAAAAAGTAAAGTGTTATAACTTTTGCAATATAAACAATAACAAAATTATTCATACATTTTTGAGAGGTACCTAAATAGTACTAAATCCCTATATAAAAATTAATTTGAAAAACGTCTTATTTTAATATGCGTGGTGCTAACTTCACGTTCAGAAAAAGTAAAGTGTTATAACTTTTGCAATATAAACAATAACAAAATTATTTATACATTTTTGAGAGGTACCTAAATAGTACTAAATCCCTATATAAAAATTAATTTGAAAAACGCCATATTTTAATATGCGAGGTGCTAACTTCACGCTCAGAAAAAGTAAAGTGTTATAACTTTTGCAATATAAACAATAACAAAATTATTTATACATTTTTGAGAGGTACCTAAATAGTACTAAATCCCTATATAAAAATTAATTTGAAAAACGCCATATTTTAATATGCGTGGTGCTAACTTCACGCTCAGAAAAAGTAAAGTGTTATAACTTTTGCAATATAAACAATAAGAAAATTATTTATACATTTTTGAGAGGTACCTAAATAGTACTAAATCCCTATATAAAAATTAATTTGAAAAACGCCTTATTTTAATATGCGTGGTGCTAACTTCACGCTCAGAAAAAGTAAAGTGTTATAACTTTTGTAATATAAACAATAACAAAATTATTTATACATTTTTGAAAGGTACCTAAATAGTACTAAATCCCTACATAAAAATTAATTTGAAATACGCCTTATTTTAATATGCGTGGTGCTAACTTCACGCTCAGAAAAAGTAAAGTGTTATAACTTTTGTAATATAAACTATAACAAAATTATTTATACATTTTTGAGAGGTACCTAAATAGTACTAAATCCCTATATAAAAATAAAATTTGAAAACGCTTTATTTTAATATGAGTGGTGCCAACTTCACGCTCCAAAAAAAGTAAAACGTAATAACTTATTTAATATAAACAATAGCATAATAGTATCATGGGTACTAATTAGTACTATTTGGGTACTAAAATTTAGTAAAAAGAAATTCTTAAAAAACCATAACTTTGGTGCTAGCGTGAAGTTGGCACCAATAATATTTAATTTGCAATAACTTATTTATCATAAACATTTTGAAAACAAAATTATGGGTACCTAAAGGTACCAAATGGGTACCAAATTTTCGTATAATTTTTATTTGAAAATTTCAACCTTGTGGTGCTAGCGTGAAGTTGGCACCAAAATAATTAAACAATGAATAACTCCTACGCAGAGTAAAAAACAAAAGTTGTTTTGTGGGTACTAATTGGTACAAATTGGGTACTAAATCGTAGGATCAATTAAAAATTTAGTACCCTATACCTTGGTGCCAACTTCACGCACCCAAACTTTTTTGTAATTATAAGTCATTTATTAATCTATATTATACCTAGTCCGATCGCAGCTTGAATCCGCATTAATATGTTGGTCTCCTCAATATCAAATATATATCAGTAGAATTGAACGAGTGCAACGAAAATTTATTTGTTTCATGAACTGGAAATTTCCTCAGAACCCCACTAATCTCATGACGTTACAAAATAGACGTACAGTTCTCAATTTGGTATTTTTGTATAAAATATTTAACAACTTTTTTGATAGCCCATTTGTCGTTGGCAAGTTCTACTACCTGTTCGTTCCACTCTTTCATGTAATTTGATCTTTATAAAAAATGTTAAAACTAATTCCGAAATAAACTCACCTGTAATTAGGTTATCTATAAGCTACAATAATTTATTAACTCATATTAATGATATACACATATTTTCTTCAACTCTCCACGCCAGCAATGAGTGCCCGTGAGGTGACGCCTGCTAAGCGCCCGCACGGTGCAAATATTTCATCATTACCGCATCTGTGTACAAAGCAGATTGGCATACTCAGCAATGGGTAATAAGTCGTGATGATATATTTATTTATTTATTTCAATAAAATTGTTCATTGTTTGTAAATTAGTGCTGTACTATAATTGGGACTAACTCCTGTTGTACGGCCTATTATTATAAATAAATAAATAAATACCTGTATTATTATTTCAAAAATTAATAACTAGGTTATTTTTTTAATGAAAATGCAAGTATTTGGCAATCTTATTAAAAATGCTTTCCGAAAATATAAAAATATATACGTACAAGTATACCATTTTATTTAAATAATAAACGATGATTTCGCTTCCGGATCTTTTTACATTAAAAAGTGGCATTTAACTTCGCGCGCAACTTTGTAATTTAAACAATAGGTCTAAATTAATAATAGAAAAAATAGCTATTTGTTATTTTTTCTATCACCCTGTGTTATATTTGTTATCAATTTAAAACAATTGTTGCCATATTATTTACTTCATCTTTATAAGAAGATTATTTTGTGAAATTATCAGATTTATCGCAACACTTTTTGATTGATTATTGAGAGGCGATGAGGGTAAAATGGAAACTTTTATATTCTTAAGAGTTTAATTAATTTTCTGATTACATTTGAAAGTTCTCCCAATAATAAAAAGATACTTTCCTTGACATTCGATAAATTGTACCATTCCAATAACATTTACTTCGGTTATTTCGGCGATATTTTTTTTTAAATCAGTAACAAATTTAGTGCCTTATTCCTTAGGTCATTTTGAGTGAAAATGTTATGAAAACGTAGGTCCTATTCCTTTTGGTCAAGACAAATTTAACTATTAAGTACTTATAAAACTTTATAGTAATTTTCTACTCTGACGCACAAATATAAATTAAAACTCAAAATCCACCAGTGATAAAAAATGAACATCGCCATTCGAAAGAATATAAAAAAGATCTTTAAATAAGTGCAAACTAAATTCCACTATTATTTCATTTGCAATAAAGAAAACTACACAATTTACATGTTTGTAAAAGTGCATCCTCAGCAGTTATACGACTTTAAAAGTGAAAGATTGTTCAGCCATCGAGAGGAGAGCAGCCAATAGCACTATTCCGGCACGGTAGGTGTCTCGGGCTCAAATCCCGATGGCTGACAATTTTTCACAATTAATTTCAAATATACAAACTGTTAATTCATTATAAATATTTATATCAACATACAGTATGGTAGATTATTTTAAAATTGTATTTTTATTTATAGTGTACGAGGTCTGTCCAACAAATACGCGAACTTGGTTCATAAAAACTATATTTTCCAAAATTTAGAGTACATCAATCTTATCCCCTTCAAAATACTCCCCATTTGTAACAATACACTTGTCCCATCTCCGTTTCTATTGTTCAAAACATCCCTGGAAGTCCTGAAAAGTTAGGCTCTCTGCCGCCCACGCATGACCTTTTTGCATTTCGGGAACAAAAAGAAATCGCAAGGGGCTAAGTCTGGTGAATAGGGAGGGTGATCTAGCGTGGTGATCGAATTACGGGCCAGAAATTGGCGGACAATTGTTGCAGAATGTGCAGGCGCATTGTCGTGATGCAGCAGCCATCCATCACCATCACACAAATTTGGTCGCACACGACGCACACGATCCCTCAGGCGCCTGAGAACTTCCACGTAGAAGGCATCAGTCACTGTTTGTCCTTCAGGAAGAAATTCATGATGGACAACACCATGAATGTCAAAAAAAAAAACAAGCAGCATGACCTTGATTTTTGATCGGCTTTTTCGACATTTTTTCGTTCGTGGTTCATCTTTTCCTTACCATTCCTTGCTCTGTGATTTCAGCTCGAAGTCGTACTCGTAAAACCATGCTTCGTCACCAGTGATGATCCTTTCAAGGAAACCGGAAGTTTGAGCGGAGTTTTTCCAGTCAGTGCAGCATTCGGTCCTTCTCAACTTTTGGTCAGCTGTCAGCAACTTTGGGACGGTTTTTGCACAAGACTTTCTCAACCCTAACTGTTTTGTTAGAATCGTGTGCAAGGACGATTTTCCCAAATTCAGTTCATCAGCAATCATCCGGACAGTGATTCGACGATCGGAAAGCACAAGAGAACGCACACGTTCGATGTTTTCATCAACACAGGAGGTACCTGGTCGTCCTGGCCTTGAATCATCCTTACAGTCTTCACGGCCTTCACTGAAACGCTTGATCCACTTGAAAAGAGCTGTTTTCTTCAGTGTGTTATCTCCATAAACAGCCCTCAACATTTCATGAATTTCCTGAGAACTTTTCCTAAGTTTTACCAAAAATTTGATGTAGAGTCGTTGTTCCATCTGTTCATCAATCACAATCGTCGACAAGAGCAAAAAAGGGCGCCACAAAAAAAATCTCACCTCCAGTTGTACGCTTACCTCGACAGTCTGACGGTTATTGACGCTCCAGTAGATCTACCCCCAACAGAGCAGCTAGTGCGCATGACCTAACATTAC
Source organism: Harpalus rubripes (assembly GCA_963082715.1). Lineage (NCBI taxonomy): Eukaryota > Metazoa > Arthropoda > Insecta > Coleoptera > Carabidae > Harpalus > Harpalus rubripes. The sequence goes on from OY720448.1 coordinate 86,625,390, forward strand.
CTCAAAGCCACCTTAGTAACTCAGTTCGCGTATTTATTGTACAGACCTCGTATATGTATATTAACACAATGGGTCGGATTCAGCACTCTTCTTTAACTAATGAAGCTTATCTAAAAATAAAAAAATAAAGAGAGACATATGCATTGATACATTAATAAGAAAAAGATGTAAGCTATTTCCATAGTTACTAGAGACGGTCACTACACTAGTGAAGAGTGCTGAATTCGGCTCAATGTTCAGCCTATAACAAATTTTAATTTTGATTTTAAATACCATTAAATTTGAGTACTCATCAAAGAGGCATGATTTAATTACTCGGACAAATAAAATATCGATTTTTTCTCTCACCGTGTAGATTAAATAAATGAATTGATAATGCAATTTGATTTGTTTTCCCCTGATACTACAAAATTGAAACAGATATTAATGGAAAATGCTGAAAAATTAGCTTTCTACATCAAATGGTAACAGTTGTCATCGTGATAATTAAATACAGTACAATGAATATTGAAAACTAAAATTGAAAAATGGATGTTATCTATCAGCAATAAATAAAATGAAAACGTTGTTATGTAAAATTCACAGTTTCATTTATTATGCTTTCGATTCGATGACATTTGTATATTAATATGTTGATATTTATGTACTCGTATCATTTATTAAATGTTTCATTATTAATATAAATAGAAATTCAAATAGCTGTTATGAAAATTGAAATACACATATTTTATTTATAAAATAGTGTCCAGACTCGATGAAACAGAAAAGATACCGTTCTCGAGAATTGGAGAATATTTTCATTCAACCAAAGATATATGCATTAATCGGCTATTTTTTTATTATTATCATTAAAATTATTATTATTATTATTATTATTGTTATTATAATTTTACCGACGAAGATTGTATGGATGACTGTGATGTAACCTGGATACCGATTCTTGAAATATGAGAATTTTCTCACAAGGTGACATAAAATTTCATCTCACTCTCATCTCATTTCATATTTTCTCACTTTTTTACTTCCCGACAGAAAGTGAGATATATTTCACCTATCTAAATGGCCATGATTTAGCAAGTGAAAAATTTGACATAAAAGTGTGATTTTTGACATTGACAGTACTACATTGCACTCTTCTTTGATTACCTTTACATATTTACCGTGATATTCTTATTTTTATTTTAGCTGGTATTAATAATGTTGTTATTCGCAACTACTTTTTCTAGATTTATTGAATTTTGAGTCCGTAGTTTTCCGTAGCCCGTGTTCGTAGTGTAGTGGTCTGTGTTAGACAGCCCGCGGGCTAAATTTTCTCCGCCCCTATGCTTACGAGTGACCAACGTATAGCTAAATTTTCTATATTAACTATATATTATTATTGCCGTAATCGAACAACTACAAATAAAATGTGTCTAACTACGTATAAACGTTGTTTGTATTGTATAAGTATACGTAAAATATTTAAATCAGGCTGAAGTTATAATAGCTAAATGTATATCATTTCTCTCCCCAGCTGTATACCCACAAATCAAAAAACGTAAAGTAGTTAATTTTTTTGTTGGAATACCTAATGCTGATCTATGACTTGGTTGGTTGGTTTAAATTGTCACCCAAGCAATCCACTAAAATTTTATTCAACCGAAATAAAATTTCAAAAATTTGTTCGAAAAGTAATATCTGTATTTTCCAAATGCTTTAAAGCAGCATCTAAAATATATTCTATATTATACTTCTCTTTGGTCAACCATGATATTTGTAATAATTTTATTTATAATATTAGTTAATATAATTTAGTTTTAAGCAAATTTCTATTTAACATTAGGGAGTGACATTGATTCTCACAACAAAAAAGCTGGGGAGATAAGTTTCACGAAGTGAGATGAAATGTGAAGCATTGAGACGACAAAATTATTTCAAGAATTAAAGAAAAAAATCTCACTACGTGACATGTTAATAAAGTGACGTTTTTTTTTTTTTCACTTCTGTCAAATCTCACTGACATCTCACTTTTCAAGAATTGCCCCCCTGGGTACGAAGAGTAATGAGTTTCAAATGATACTTAATTTTTTCATCTCATTTGCATGTACATCACCAGCTTCGTTATGATCATAACATTTGCAAAGCTACCCATAAATAAAAAAATCTGATGTGGCCAGCACATTACCTACCGTCAGTTCTATGTATTTTACACAAATTCCATACAGACAGTTTCTTCGAAAGATTCTATATTTCCAATACATTACCTTCCCTCAGCTCTATGTATTTTGTGCAAATTCCATATAGAAAGTTTCTTAGAATTGATTCTATATTTGTAGTAAACTAGGCTACTTGCGTGGTACTGAAAATCTGATATCTATCACTAAATACCTAAAGTAAAGTTGAAAACGTATGTAAAAATATATTTTATTTTTAAAAAAATTATATGTTTTTTAATGAATTAAGAAAGAAGATTTTCTTTGACGTCATTATTTTGAACTGGAGAAAGGGATGCATATTTAAGAATGTAACCTGTAGATGGCGAGCAAGTGCGAGTTTTAATTTGATTTTGACATTAGTTCATTTTTCTGTCACTGTCTTTCTTCTTTATTATTTACAATTTGCGTGGTTTCTGTTACTTTTATTAGGTATTTCGATTTGTTAAGCAGGATTTTGAAGGATTTTAACTTAGCTTATACGCGTACAACATTAAAATGTCAAACAGATGATGTCATGTTTAAATTACCCGCGCATGTCGTTGGTATTGGACGTACCGATGTTATTGCTTTACGGCCATTCATTGGTTCGGCGTAATTCTACGTCATACATGGCGGTAATTTAAATATTAAAATTTCATTAATTTTTTTCCAGCCAATTAATAAAAATTTTGCCAAAAGAAAAAATATGTGCAGCAAGTTTTTATCGTCTCTTCAAAAATATTAAATAAAAAAATGGCACGCAAGTAGCCCATTATAACACAAACATGTCAATCGCATTTGACATTAACATCTGTCTATCTGATTTTTTTAAATTATATTAGCTCTTTCCAGTGTTATTACATAGCTGGCTGCATTATGAAATTTAATTATAATTTTTTAACTCAATATCCATTGAATATGAAGTATAAAATATAAACAAATCGTATAGATAATAAAATATTCTTTAATATTTATAATATCATTAAATGTGAAAAAATGATATTTAACTGCGTTTTTTCAAGAAAAACTGTTAAAATCTTCAAATGAGGGTACTTCCGGTCGACCCAGTATGTATAACCAAAATCTAATCAGCTCTTCATATGGATGTAATGAACAGGAATACGAAAGAATTATAATTTTTAGAATTGTAGTGTTGGAGTTATCGACAGAGAAAAAATCGTCACACACACACACACACACACACACACACACACACACACACGCACGCACACGCACATATATATATATATATATATATATATATATATATATATATATATATATATATATATATTCCCATGTTAAACGCCTATGGCCCGCTTTTTAATTAACACCCTGTATATATATATATATATATATATATATATATATATATATATATATATATATACAGACATCATCGTAAAATAGTAAAATCGTATTCTAGGGACCTTAAAACGTGCTTATTCATTAAAAACTCACCACCGAATATTTTGACCAAAGACAATACCTTCCTTACCTAAAGGTGACGCAAGGTAAAAAAAAAACAATTGTTGCAAGGATATTGACGTTACTATCAAAATGTTGGTTATATAAGGTAATGTTAGAATAGTGACAGATCTGATTCATGTATAATACAGGCACGAGTACGTAGGTGCATACACACAGACATACAGACATCATCGCAAAAATAGTAAAATCGTAATCTAGGGACTCTAAAACGTGCTTACGCATTAAAAACCATCGAATTTTTTGACCAAAAACAATACCTTCCATACCTAAAAGTAAGACGGAAGGCAAAGAAATGACAAAATTGGTCTATTAATTTAGAAAACTGTCAGGACAAGGACAAGTGTCAACAAATACATTAAGGATTGCATACTTTGCACTAGTTCAATCGTTGCTTTCGTATGGAATTATTCTGTGGTTTCGGAGTTCATTCAACACCAATATTCCAAGATCTCAACATCTTAACCCTATCTGGTTTATATATTTTAGAATGCCTGGTTTATAGGAATAAGAATCCCATCTTCTTCCAAAGCTCTGAAGATACACGCTCGTACAATACCCGCAACAACAAAAACTTAATTATACATAAGTTAGGAAAAACTAGAAATGGACCATTCTATAATTGCGTAAAGTTTTATAATAAACTACCTGACCACATTAAACAACTGCCATTAACTAATTTCAGAAAAGTTATTAAAAAAGAACTAATTAAGCATAGTTATTATACCACCTACGAATTTTTAAATACAATCCTAAAATGGACACCTAACAAAATGTGTTAAAGTTTAAAGGATTTATTCGACTTGAATTGACCATATTTTAATGTGTAATTGTAATATTTTTATCTTGCACCTCTTTGCGAAATATTTTTGTCCATATTATGCTGCATTTTTCATATTTTTATTATGTAACTATCGTAGTCATATATTTTGTTCATATTTTAATGTGTTGTAATTTGTCATATTTCTATTATGTACTTATCGTTGTCAAATATTTTGATCATATTTTAATGTGTTGTAGTGTTCATATTTATTATGTATCTATTATGTGAAATATTTATATGGAATGACAAGGCTAAACATTTTTATTACCTCTCGCTAAGAGAGGTATCGAATTCATGCTAAAAATCGCATATCCAGATTTTAGTGAATAAGCACGTTTCAAGGTCCCTAGAATTCGATTATAACATTTTTACAATGATGTCCCTGTGTGTCTGTGTGCGTGCGCGAGCGTGCGCGCGTGTGCGCGTTTGTGCGCGGGTGTGCGCGTGTGTGCGCGTGTGCGCGTGCGCGCGTGCTTGCGTGCGTGCGTGAGTGTGTGTGTGTCTGTGTGTGTGTGTGTGTGTGTGTGTGTGGATGTTGAATTCACGATTTCTCAAATACTATAAGACTAAAGACATTTTTAACGACGAATTCCTCAATCTAACAATAATGGGAAGAGTTGAATAAGTTTTAGTAACAATTGGACAACCGGAAGTAGTAATTACAAGAAAAAAATCATCTAACTATTATTTATCGAAAATTTATGTAAATACTTATATTAAAGAACATTAGATTTAGAGATAAAGAAATGCATATAAAATAATTTGATGTAAAAAATCTCAGATCAAACTACTCCAAGGCAAGAAATTCAAATGTTTTTAATTGACACATACAAGAAAAGGAAAGTAGAAATAGAAAATTTCAGGATATTGAATATAAAGAAAATGTATGTATTGTACATAATTTATATTAAAATATCCCATAGATTTTGCAAATATACGTACCTATATGAGAATTATTTTGTAATGAGACAAGAATACATATACTATGTAGGTATTTGTATTTAAAAATATTTTTTGTTTTATGCGTACAACCAGGTAAAATACCTGGCGAGAGGTTATGTGCTGGCCACATCCGATTTTTTTTGTATTTGTATGCTGAATAAATAATTTGTAATTTGTAGGTACACTACAAAATATAATTTCGACTTTTCTATATTCGACTTTGTAGAGAAAATTAAATTGAATTTTAAATCAATAAAAGTTATTTTAATTTATGTGTAGGCGTCGTACCACCATTTCTATTTATTCAAGTAGAATACAAGCTTAAATTAGTAATTGAATTGTGAGCACAAAAGCACAAATAAAACTCGATATCTTATTTCCTTTAATTCCTAAACATTTAGGATTACATCCCCGTCCTCTTGACCTAAAAATAACATCTGTTTATTATTCATAAGGTGCGAAAAATATCTTGTCGCGAGTCAAGTTTCAATTCCGTCCGGATCTAAAGCTAAAAGATTCCTCTCGTTCGTAATGAGTAGTTCAATGGCGAGGAGATTTGTTCTCGTGTTCTTAATTGATTTGGAAATTATAGTAATCTGAGAGGCGACAAACAACGACTTTGTTATTTGAAGAGATGGACGAGGGGACAAGAGCGGCGGCTATTCAGCGCTAACAGTTTTAATGAGAAAAGTCACTTTATAAAGAGGGCAAATGCTCGATTGAAGCACAAATGGAAAGTATGACCTATTTAAAGACAACTTTGACATATTTGCCATGTTATTTAATCGCCGGGTAAGATCGATGGCCTAGAATAAAAGATTGTGACCTGCGGGTTTTCTACGATGTTCATACTGATTTTCAAATTACTGAGTAAATTGATGCGACCTATTTATTGAAATTTGATTAAATTCAACGATTTTATTTTAAATGAGAACGAAGTAATCTAGAATTTGCGAGTACTAATACTCATAAGTTACTTTTGTGCTCACAGTTTCGGAAGCGGCATTACGCAAGCTACTGATAACAGGAAATGTCAATCCCCGGTGTAGGTAACTGGGAAAATTTGTAATAAGCGCAGACTTTTCCAGATAGTTTGCAACCAAAATTTTCATATACAAATTCTTATGCGCCAGTGCCATCTGTTGTCGTAAACTGTCACGTTTTGTCACGCACACGCACACACGCGCACTCGCACGCGCACGCGCACGCGCACACGCACACGCACACGCAAACGCACACGCACACGCACACGCATACGCACACGCACACGCACACGCACACGCACACGCAAACACGCACACACTCACACACACATCATCGTGAAAATGTTAAAATTGGATTTTAGGGACCTTAAAACGTGGTCATTTACCAAAATCTCAATATGCGATTTTTAGCACGATTCCTATACCTTCCATACCAAGGGTAGCGGGAGGTAAAAAGCCTGTCGCGCACTTAAGTCAACCTCCATTATTCATCTTGCCAAATTTCAATAAAAGTCACAGGACTAGCGAGAAAAAGTCACATTTCGAGCAGAATCCTTTTGAGAAATAAATTAATACCCACATACAACAATAACCAAAATTAACATTAACCAGTTGTTTATTAAATTTTTGTAATTTAATCATACGTATTCCCTGAAACAATGTGTAACCAGTAAACAAGTGCTCAAACTATATACATTAATTAGTTCAAGTGCTAGCTATTGTTAAAACAACCAACACAATATTAATTAATGGCGCGAACTTAGTTTGTTCTTCATTAATTAATTTTATTAAAATTAATATTAATTTTATACAACTATTAAAAATTTACTAAATTTTGAAATTAATTTAATTTTCGGCATTTATTCAAAATACCATAATAAATATTGTCTTTGTTAAAGGTAAATTATATGATAAAATGAAAATCTATCAGTGAAACATACTTTTTATAAGCTCCTTTTATTTTTTCTATGTAAAACCTTTAATTTACTTGTAAAGGTTGATTTTCCAATAAGCGTCGAACGCAGTCGTCTGACCTATGTAGGTACGCGTTCGGTAAATGTTCGTGGGCATCTGATCTGAACGTAGATTGCTTATTGCATTTTCCATTCAATGTGAAAACGTATTGTTTCAGTAAAATTATGTATATTAAGAAGCAGTAACAAAAGACACAATAATTATTAGAAGAAAAAACTATAATATACGATGTGTCTACGTTTTTTTTAACTTTTTAATCCGTAATATTGGCATAAGAAAACAATACGAAAAAAAAACAAATGAAAAACTTATAGCAAACGAAAATAGTCACTACTATTTACATACTGTTTAGGTTCATAAAGTTTAATCAAAAACAAAATAAATTAGAATAATTGTAAGTAATATTTTAAAACATTGCATATAAAATAAAATATAATTTTAATAACAGATGCTATTAAGAAATTTCAGATCTATATTAGGAAATTAGAAATGAAAATGAATAATAATTATGTTTTCAATCGTTTATTGCCACAATCATTGTTTTTACCCTATAAAATTGATAAATGTTGCGTTTTTGCTGTTAAATGAATATCAATAAATTGTACATCATTGGAAAGCAAAAATTTTTTTCTTTCAATGGTGTGACTTTCCAATATGGCGTCCATATAAAAATCATAAATTTGACATCATAACTCGAAATCTAGCAGTGATAAAATAATTTGAGCCTAGTCGTTCGAAAGAAAATAAAAAAGTGTCCTAAAGTGAATGCTATTTTCGTAATATGGCTTATGAAAAAGATTATATTGTCGATAATTTTGTATATACTAACTCTGCGTCAGAAGAAGAACATAATTATTATTGTAACGGTATGTTAGAATTTCACCATTATTATTTAATATGCTGTTGTGTTTTAGGCTTAGTTTCTTCAGTACTATTTTACGTAATATTTTTAAAGCATAATTTAAATTATCTTTTTCAGATCTTTTTGACTTTTGAACAGCATGAATCAAATTGAATGTGCAAAGTGTATTCAGCAGTAACCTATTTGTTCGGTGACCGTTCGATCATAGAAATCTGCTGAATGCGCCCATCATTAATTTAAAATAATTAGTCCTTTGACAGTGACATTTACCGGTCAGTTACATATATTTGAGATATGAACTGTGTAACCAACGTGTTTTTGTTTAAAGCGTAGGCTCTGGGATCTAAATTATATTTAAATTTATAAATTTTACATAAAATATACAGAAAAAGTATTAATACAAACCTGTACAAAATTTAATAAGCTTTAATTTTTATAATAACATAAATCTTGAATTATTTCTATCACCCCACAATATTAAAAAAAATTATCAAAATTGAAAATTGTAACATCCAAGCCCGGTCTCCCCTATACTATTAAAAATATTTTCTCACTATTTTCGCTAGTATTTTGGCTCGATAGCACAAAACAGCGTTTCACCGACATGTTTACTTTCGTAAATTTCGTGTTATCTTTAAATGTCACTTTGACGTTTAATCTGATTTGACAATCAAAATGGCCGCGTTGATGAACCGCTGACGTCCCTTGGTAAGGGACGAGGCGGAGAAAATCAGCCGCGTTTTGAACAATGTCATTCTTAATTGCATTTTTTTCATATACCGTGCGTTTTATTTAACTTCAAACATGGGATTTGTCATATCCATAGTAACCAAATGACAGCAATGTATAAGAGCGTTCCATTTAAAATAGAACATAGCAAATAAAATATGTATTTTGATTTAATCATTTTAGAAATGAAAAAGATTTCAAGTAATATAAACATTTAATAAATGTTCACTGTCATCCACAACCAATTCTTGAAGGGTTTGAAAGTGGTGCGATTTAAAATGTTCTTTCCTTAGTAAACGATGTACACTGGTTTTGCTTACACCCGCAGCTTTCCCTGTCGTTTTCGTAGATAATCTATTATTATTATTTCGTACCAGCGTAACAATTTCGGCCATTTTCACCTCCGTTAAAACATTATTTCGTCTTGATTTCTTTACATGTTCACGGTTAACGCAACCATATCTCTTAAAATTGTTAACAATTTGTGATATAGTTGAAGCACTTGGTGTTGGCCAATCAGGAAATGATTTACGAAATAAATCAGATACCTGTCAGAGACTAACGTCTGCATTATACCATTGAATTATTTGCATTTTGTGTACATTATTTTTAACTTAGAAGTAACAATACAACCCTAATTGACAGATATCATTCACTTGACAATGACAGCTTATGTTCTATTTTAAATGGAACCCTCTTACATTGCTCTCATTTAGTTACTATGGAAATTGAAAGTCCAATGTTTCACGTCAAAAAATACTCACGGTATAATATCATAAGTGGCCAATTTTTGCCTGAAAATTTTTCTGATTGTTACGAGAGCTGGTTGCTTCTCAAACGAGTGATTTTTGATCAATGTAACGAGATAAATTGGCAATAGGCTCGAGTAAAGCAACCTCGGACACAGCCTAATTTATTTAGATAAAATTTATATTTTTACCTGTCTTTTCTACATATCTTAGGTACGAGGGCGGATCAAGAAGTAGTGAGCCTAACAAAAGAGGGCAGTGCTAATAAAACAATTTCTTTGTTTTTCAAGTTTGCAATCTGTCAAAAGATTACTGCGAAAATTTGTCTTCATTCCGATTGCAGAGAAGCTTGTTATTTAAATAGAAAGTAAACGGGTTTCAGCCCATTTTGCAACATGGAAAAAGTGGAATATGGATCAGTGATTAAGTTCTTATTTTTAAAGAACAAAACTAATCATGAAATCAAAGCTGAACTGGAGTCAGTTTATGGGGATCAATATCCATCGATTGCAACCATAAAACGATAGACAGCAGAATTTAAACGTGGCCGGACCAGTGTATTTGTTGAAGAACGCAGTGGACGCCCAAAAGACGTAAGCACTCTAGATATTGTTAAAAAAGTGCATGATATGATGTTAGATGATCATCGAATAAAAGTGCGGGAAATAGCAGAGGCTTTACATATATCATATGGATCAGTGATTTCGATATTGCATAACGAATTGAATATGAAAAAATTATGTGCAAGGTGGGTGCCGCATTTGTTGACTGTGGATCACAAACGTGAACGGGAACGACTTTCAGCACTCAATTTGGCGAAGTTGAAACAAAATCTGAAGGACTAGTGGCGCCGAATAATAACGGTTGATGAAACCTGGATACACAACTATACACCCGAAATGAAACAAAAATCGAAGCAGTGGACTGAGGCTGGTGCAAGTGCCCCGAAGAAGGCAAAGACCGTATTCTCGGCCGGAAAGGTTATGGCCACTGTCTTTTGGGACTGTAGTGGAATTCTTCTTATCGATTATCTGCAAAAAGGTAGAACCATAACAGGAGAATACTATGCCTTCCTTTTAGATAAACTGAACGATGCAATAAAAAGCAAAAGACCACATTTAAAAAAGAAACAACTTCTGTTTCTTCAGGATAATGCGCGTGTTCACACTTCGGCTGTTTCAATGGCAAAAATACATGAAACGCATTTTGAACTACTTCCGCATCCACCATATTCGCCAGATCTAGCCCCATCTGACATTTTCCTGTTTCCAAATCTGAAAAAATGGCTCGGTGGAAAAAGATTTGGTTCCGATGAAGAAATAATTACTGAAACCGACAAATATTTTGAACAGTTTGAAAAAACGTACTTTTCTGAAGGAATAAAAAAACTTGAATATCGGTGGGCTAAATGTATTGAGTTACAGGGAGATTATGTTGAAAAATAAAATAATTTTTTGTCGATAAGCTTTTGTTTTTATGTCTACGCTCACTACTTATTGATCCACCCTCGTATATAGTTATAGATATCGAATTTTCAGTAGCATAGCCCATTTTACTAAATTTATTTTGTGAACCCGAAATAGAACGAAAAAAAAAACTTATGATACAAAAGTATTCTTCAGAAAATTACCAAAGTAATTCCTTCTTTTCTACTTAATGTCTGTAATCAACCACATACAGCATTCGCTATTTGAAGCCGAGAATAAGACGAGTTCAGTCGGCTACTTCTACTATTCATTGCTAACAGTTTTAATGAGAAAAGTCATCTCCTTGAGGAGGAGGGCAAGCGCTCCTCGTTTCTAGAGCACAAATAAAAATATGGCCCAGCTAAGAGAGAAATGTTGTCATTAGAATATACGGGCGCGTTTTGCCTCTGGATAAGAGACATTGTGCGCTTGCTGAAATTTATTCCAGACAATAATGTCTCGTTTTCCAGCTGCATAAGTAATGTCTAGGATCTGCGGAATATCGTAAAGCGTTGCAATCAGTCCTGGATCAACTGACATAAATATTTTAATTCTCTCATAAATTTCAACAATATTAAACGAGCAAAGTTGAAAGTTGAAATATAAGTTATTTTTTTCACTTAACATTTACTTAGTTGTGACATTTGTAATAATTCTTTGTGATAAACAAACTCATAACGGGAATCAAGAAATATTGCACGTAATAATATATATGTAAATATTTTCTTGACATTCAGTCCAATTCTGTAACATTTCTTGCTACTACTGTTTGCTCAATAGCAATCTTGCTAGCTTAAAATTCATATCAATTTGTTATGTTTCTTATCGATGTTCCGTATTCTGTAAGTACAGTTTGCTAGAATTTAATTGCTCAACTATTTCCGTTGTTGTGATTGTAGTTTTGGAGCACTTTTGAAGTTAACAGTCATCTGTCAAACACGTTTGTCAAACACTTATGATATTTACCAATAATAATGTAGCTAAGTAAAATTAGATTTTTCAAGGGAAAAAAATACCGGAGTTTTGAAACTTCGCACAGTTATTCCCTGATATCTATCGTAGTAAACGTCCCCGTGGTTGGGGGGTGAGCGGTGGGTGGGAGACTCCTTTAAAGGTGTACTTTTCACTATTTTTGCAAAAATTTCAGAAACCAGATCTTAGAGAAAAACACTTTATGTATAAGATTAAAGTTGATAAAAATGTTTACTGTTGTGTAAATAGTCATAAAATGTTTGTGGTACATATATCGAGTATTTTTTTAAATTTATGAAACAAATCAATTGTTTTTTCATAATTAGTTTAAATTTATGTTTCGCCTAAAGTAGGCAACTCCGTTATTAAATATTTAGGCACCTAATCTCTTTGGATATATTCTGAGCTTAATTTTTTAACATGTTTTACACTGAATAATGTCCTCGTTAAAAAGAAAATTCAAAATTCACATTGTCGTCCTGCCATTTGAAAATAATTTGGTATTTGAACACATAAACAAACATCAAAAACTTCTTAGCAAGTACTAAATTGATATTGCTTTGTAGCAATTGCTATTTGGTTTACAGGCAAGAATCTTGTTAAGTTCATAGCAAGAATTCATGTTACAGAATTAAAAATCTTTGCACATTGCTATTAAGCAATTGCTATGTTTCATAGCAATTGCTAGAAATAACAATTTACGTTACAGAATTGGACTGATTAAATTGTTGTTATTTCTTTAGTTTATAATTCGTTATTACATGACTTCTAATGAATAATTATTAAGTTGCTAAATACAAATAATTTCTTAACAACAAATTTATAAGAAATAAAAGTAAACTATAGGAAGCAATAAATATTATGCTTTAATTACTATTTAAAAACTCTTTCATCTACAAATTCTATTAACAGTGTAAAAGTAGGCTTTTTAAAAGTTTGTTAAAGGGATAAATTCCAACGACTGGTTTTTAACCAATCATGGTGCAAAGCACTTGAAAATTCAACCAATGGGAACAGTATTGTAACGTGGAATGCCCGCCGTCGCCGCCGCTATAAGCGAGTGTCTATTTATAGCGGCGACGTAAACAGACGAGTCGCGACATGTTTAATTACTTCCGGCCGCCTGAACCTTTTGTGTTCATTATTATTATTTAGTCAAACATTCTAGAGATTTTCTAGAAGGTAATGGCAGCTGTATAAAAGAGACGCAGCTATGCTCGGGAGTTACTTAGTTACATTGAGAGACATAGAGATGTTCACATAGAGTGTTAGTGAGTTTGAGAAGCACAGCAGTACCGTAATGAGCGAATGCAGTAAAGTGTCGAGTGGATTAGGTACTCTGAAAATTTCTGGTGTATTGGGATAGTATATGAAAGTGAATACTCGGTAGTGCTGAGAAGTATTGTGAAGCTAGGTATACAAGGACAATAACAGCAAGTTGGAGTGGATACTCGGCATTGGTGTTGAAGAGTTGTAGCATACGGATAGTTGGTGATATTGAGGCTGTGAAAGGAAAAAGTTAGTTACATAAATAGTCAGACATTGAGGTGAAAGGTATGACTTCTGTCCGAGCAGTTGAATATACAGACGTTGTTGAGTTAGTTGAGTATATAGACGCTGTGGAGATCGGTAGACGGACAGTTGAACATGATATAAGTATATAGTGACATAAATATAGTGATATAAATATCGCGTAAACAGTCTACAAGAGACTGCAACAGACCGGCAGTCTAAGAGTGGAACGCGTAGTGAAATAAATAATTTGTAATATCGTGGAAATAAATAGTAATGTTAATTGGATAAATAATGTTAGTGTTAGTTATCTAGTTAATTTAGTTTTAATGTCATTGAAATAAATACTACACGAGTTACAGTCTTCCGAAATTTGCAAATATAGATGTGACGTCACTAATATAAGTTTTTATATCAAACTATTTTCTTCGTGGACCTTTTTGTAATATATGCTATTTCTCAATTATATTTATAAAAAAAATCTGATGTGGACACCACACGACTTCCTTGTACACAAGACCAATATGAAGTATAGACCCAAGTATAAAATTGCACGTATTTGACGTAATTTGACATTAGCATCTATTTTTTATTTTTTTGTTCCATAGCAAGCTTCATTACAAAAACCAAAAATTATGTGTTTTAAATATACATATCTCGCTTATACGAAGGGCTAATTTAATAATACTTGATGTGCTACACACAGAATTTAATTCTCTAAAAATTTTATTTGAAGCATTTATTTCTAAAATCAAAATGAAAACATTTTATTGAAGAAAAACTGTTAACAACTTCAGGTAATATGTCACTTCCGGTTAGCCTGTTTTAACCAAAATCCACTATGTTATTCCAATTGATATAAAAATTTATATACCAAATTTGAAAAGTGTTAGATTATATTTTAAGATAGTTTTTCATTACAATCTATTATAGGCTTCAAATAAAGTACCATTTCTAGAAATTATGTAATGACCAAAAAGGGAGGTGCACAACTAGATGTTATAGCAGTCCTAAGTACAAAATTTCAACTTTCTACTGCTTACCGTTTTTGAGTTATGCGAGATACATACGCACGTACGTTCGTACGTACGTACAGGGTGTAAATCGAAAAGTGAAACATAGGAGTTTAACATGGGAAATCAATTTTTGTTTGCGCAAACGTTACCTAATTATTTTATCCAAAAATACTTCAAATAAAAGTTATAGAGATTTAAATGCAGCATCTAAATCATGTGAAACGATTATTTTATCTCTTCATATAAACGTAAAAATTAATTACAAATTTACAGTTTTTATGAGTTTTTTGTCTAAGCAGCCATGGATTTAGGACAAAAAACAACATATTTGTTTTTTTTGTCATATATCCATGGCTGCTTAGACAAAATGCTCATAAAAACTGTAACTTTGTAATTGATTTTTACGTTTATATGAAGAGATAAAATAATCATTTCACATGATTTAGATGCTGCATTTAAATCTCTATAACTTTTATTTGAAGTATTTTTGGATAAAATAATTAGGTAACGTTTGCGCAAACAAAAATTGATTTCCCATGTTAAACTCCTATGTTTCACTTTTCGATTTACACCCTGTACGTACGTACGTATAGACGTCACGACGAAATTACTCAAAATGGATTCAGGGATGGTCAAAATGGATATTTCCGTTGAAATCTAAAAACCGAAATTTTTCGCGATTACAATACTTCCTTTACTTCGTACAAGGAAGTAATAAATGAATATTATTATACTGTACAAGTCGACATGTTTTATAATTGGAAATGTATTTAAATTATTAAGTTTAATGCAAAATATTTATATTCAAATAAAAACTGTTTGAGAATTGCACTACTGGACTGATAGCCACGCCTCCGCTATTTGAATTTCTCTACATCCGTTGGTAGTAGGCTCCGCCCCTAACTCGATATTCGTTATATATTTATTTATAGGTGGTCTTTGAGTCGCCAATCAAAATAATAAATATGGATTTCATATGAGTGACGAGCTGCTAAAACAAAAACTCCCTTATTTCTGAAGTTTTTCAATTATATCATTTTATTTCTTTATTAATATTCATTATTAAGCATATACTTTCACTATTTTTTACTAATTTCTGTTAATTCGATTTAGCTGTAATCCCCTATTGCAACATTTTGTAAGATCTTACTGTAAGTAAACGTCGGTGTTGTCAGAATAAATGCTGTTTGACTGGGATTTCGAGTAAACTATTAATAAAGTAGAGAAGGTTGTAGATAATATACTCTGCGAATTGCGAGTGCTCATATTTAAAATATACTCGTCAGTGGCGTACCTAGGGTGGGGCAAACAGGGCAGGTGCCCTGGGCGCCAGAACCAAGGGGGCGCCGTTTGGAGCCCTTGGTATCCGTATGTAATTTGGGTACCAGAATTTGAAGTGTTAAAATTATTGATTACTGTGCGTATTTACATTTTTCGGAACTGTTGAAGCTCTCTATCTGTTTTTTCATCGTCTACTCAACGCTGAGAAATACTCAAAAACGCTTTGCCCATAGTTATTAAATCTGAGTCTAAAACAATATGGAGTGCAAAAGTGGAAGCTGTGAAGCCTATAAACAACTACCTTGACGGCATACTCCAAGTTCTCGAAACTATAATGGATGATGCAAATGAAACGAGTGAAACAAGAAGTGATGCTACGCAATTGTACAACCGTATTTTTGACACTCGATTTTCTGACTCTACTTGGATTTTGGACGAGAGTACTCATTCCTATTGATAAAGTTCAGAAAAGACTGCAAGTTATAAATATGAACTTTCATGATGCCGCCTTAGATTTGAAAGGTTTAAGAGAAACTTTGGTGACTGAAGCTCTGTCAAAACTGGGATGTTGAAACCGAAAAACGCCAAGATCTTTCAACAAATTAAAACTGATCTTAAATTATCTGAGAGTCTCCATGGGTCAAGATCGATTAAGTGATCTTGCTTTGATGAGCGTTGAAAGAGAAGAAACTGAAAAGATCGATTTCGTGCACGTTATTAATGCCATTTTTTGATCGTAATAACCCCCGGAATATATGGTATAAGTTTGTCGGTCAAGTCGCGGAACACCCGTATATTGATAGTTATTTTATTATTGTGCTGATTCATTCATGGTTGAAGTTATTTCATGGATATTCTTAAGTAATTTCAACAACAATACAAATGCCACATCTTGCTACACTAAAGCAAGAAAAAAGTAATATTGATTTTACATTGTTGACAGGGGGAGCAATTACGACCCTTGCCCTGGGCACCATTTCACTTAGGTACGCCACTGATACTCGTACTCGCAAAAATAATTATAGTTTCTAGACTAGTGGATACATATAACTATTGGATTCTAGATATGACCCTATGATGACCTTTAACCTCTAACTAATGTAAGTAAACGCACCCAATTCTATAAATAGTGAAAATTAAATGAAACTCATATTCGCCGAATGGGAATCGTTTGTTCAATTAATTTCGTCACTGATTAACTCTAAAATGAAATCCGTACGTTAGACCGACATTGAATCGTTGCAGTCACGCAACATCGCGGGCGGCCGTGAAACAGAGGAAGCAGCGCAACCCGGAAGGGCAGTGGCACTGACCAAAAATCACCCTCGCCAAGGTTATTAACCACGCCTTCCCGACTTATTATCGACCCAAGGGGAATATGTCCCACGTTAAGGGTTAGATTTATGGGTAAATAATGAAATTTTGGTTAGTTCGTGTACTTAATGAAAACTGACGTTTAGATTACAACTATTTAACACGGAAATCCATTAAGTAAATGAATAGGTACCTGTTAAACAAGAATGCTAATAGGTCTGTTTTTACCTCCCGTCATACCATAGGTAAGGGAGGTAATGTTATCGGTCCAAAAATTCGATAGTGTGTTCAGTGAATAAGCACGAATTAGGGTCCCCACAACACGTTTTTACTATTTTTACGATGATGTCTGTGTGTGTGTGACGATTTTTTCCTCCACGATAACTCTTATAACAAACTTCCAAATATATCTATTTTCCGTATTTAAGCTTTTTGCATTCATATAGAGAGTTGATAAGATTTTTGGTAAAATTGGATAACCGGAAGTGACTCTTTGCTTGAAGCCCATAACAAGTTTTAATGAAAAACTATATTAAAATATGATCCAAAACATTTCAATTTTAGTATTTAAGACTTTTATATTAAGGGGAACAATATATTAGATTTTGGCTAAAATTAATAAACCAGATGTAATACTTTACTAGTAGCTCTGAACAGATTTTCGTGAAAAATATATGATATACTCCAAAACTTGTCAAATTTAGTTTTTAAGACTTTTATGTGCAGAGGAACAACATATTAAATTTTGGCTAAAATTGATAATCCGGAAGTGATGACTTTAAGCTCTCATAATATATTATGATATATTCCAAAACTTTTCAAATTTGGTAATTAAGATTTTTCTATTATTGAGAACAATTTTTCTAAAATTGATAAACTGAAAGTGATACTTTACAAGCTCTGAACAGATTTTCGTGAAAAATATATTATAATATATTCTAAAACTTGTCAAATTTAGTATTTAAGACTTTTATATAAAGGGAAGCAACATATTAGATTTTGGCTAAAAGTAATAAACCGGAAGTGATACTTTATTTGAAGCTCTGAACAGATTTTCGTGAAAAATAAATTGATATAATCCAAAACTTTTCAAATTTGATATTTAAGACTTTTATATTAATGAGAACGACTACATATTAAATGTTTTCTAGAATTGATAAACCGGAAATACTACTTTACAGGAAGCTATAAACAGACCCAAAACTTCTCAAATTTGGTATTTAAAACTCGTGTATAATTTGAAACATGTATATGATAAACCGGAAGTGGTATTTAATTAGTAGCTCTTAACAGATTTTCGAAGAAAAACATTAATAAAAACATAATTAAAAATATGGGAGGCCCTGGGTTCGAATCCCAGTGAGGTCCATAAATTTTTCACAATTCTTTCTTCGTTTAAATAAATTTGTCCTGGATCCTAAAGCCCATTTCTACGATTTAAACATTTAGGTTGGATCTCAAATAATTATTCTACGTGTGTGTGACGGCTTAAAGTTCACAATAATATAATATTTACTGCGCAATGTTAGCGTTGAGTATTTTTCTCTCAAATTGTGAGAGTGTACTCGTTACGATTTGTAAAAAGGCTTGTGAAAGATTCATAGACTTCAACGGGAACTCGTGGCTCAATTGGTAGAGCGCCCGGCTAGAGTTGGGAGGCTCTGGGTTCGAATCCCAGCGAGGTCCATGAATTTTTCACAATTCTTTCTTCGTTTAAATCAATTTGTCCTGGATCCTAAAGCCCATTTAAATAAATAAAAATAAATATACCATCACGGCATATTACCCATTGCTGGGTGTGCCAATCTGCTTTGTACGCAGATATCGGTAATATTGATAACATATTTGTATTTTATGCCATTTAAAATTCGAAATATTTGGCGTCGGTCAGGATCGAACTCGGTTCCTCAGATTCGCGACCAGACACTCAGGCACGCGACCACGAGACCCCATAAAGAAAAACATAATAAAATATAATCCAAAATTTGGTATTACAGACTTTTCTATTTATTGGAAAAACAAATTAGATTTTGATTATAAACGATCAACTGGAAGTGATACTTTACTTAAAACTCATTTCAAACTTGGAATTGACGGGAGGTCATATGTTGGCCACATCAGATTTTTTTGAGTTTGAGAACATTTATTTCCCGCACGATTGTAGAAAAAAAGAATTTATGATGATTTCATACCACATAAGAGTAGTTCAACGATTTCCACAGCAAACAAATTAAAACTTTCATTCATATACTCTAATGTGTTCCCCCGAGTTGCGCCACATTTGCGACCGGATTTCCGGAATCTTATCCTTCTGGTGCAGTAAAGATAGGGTCGGAATTGTCGCAGGACTGAAAAGGAAACGCGTAATGGTAAATCTGCCGCTAGGGCGCAATAAAACTTGATTAAATGTCTTTGTCCTTGGACGAATCGTGCTACCCACACATCGACCGCTCATTTCACCTATGGACGCGCGTGGGTGTCTGCCCAAATTATATCAAGAAGAGGCCGATAACAGAATAATCGAGAAAGAAATTAAAATTTTAAATTTAGGACATCTTTTGTTGATATATGAATAAATTATGTAGGTGTAGGTTAGAAGTAATTATAAATAAAAGTATTATAACAGCTTTCATGTAATGGAATTTAAAAAAATATATATTACCTACCGAAAAGTTCAAAAGAATATAATATTTTTAGTAGAGGCGTAGACGAGATTAAAAACACGTCGTGAACGGAATATAATTTTCCGTGTTGTATACAAAAAATTCTACTGTTTTTTTTTTGTAGCTAAAAAGAACTTTATTTCTGGTAAATAACAACAGTAACATTTTTATATTTATTTAAAACAGTTGTAAAGAAATATTGTGTGCAAAACGTAGGAAAAGTGAAAAAATATCGCTTTTCTATAATTGTACAATTCGTATGAAAAAATTCCCTTCTCTGTAATTTTTTCTCTCTCAATGAAATAAAAACCAAAATTGGAAAATTTGATGACAATCAGATAAAAATATTTTTAATCTTGGCTCTGTTTCTCAAAAAATTACGGGACTAGTATTACTAGTCCCTATACACTAGTAATACTAGTGAAGTTTACTAGTTTTTGTTTCTGAAATATACAAGTGTAAAATACTAGTTACAAGTTGGGAACCAGTATTTACTAGTGTATTTAACAAAATAGTTATTTATGTAACAAGTGTGTAAAGTAGTACTTTTTTGGTCGAGTGCGATGTTTTAAATTGTAGCACGAGACAAAAAATACTATTTTACACACGTGTTGCATACAACATTTTTTCTACAACCGAAATGGTATTGATGTTTCTCATAATATTATATAACACTGTAACAAATGTAACACTTGGAAGAATCTCAGACAGACGATGATTAGTCTTTTATAATGTACAAATTGTACATTTAATATTAATATTAAAAATTAGATTAGCACTCAATATTAGATTTGTTTCATTTACAGTGTATATTCATATTTCCTAATAAATTTTATTACTTTCATTATTATTTACTACCTAATTATATACTTGACAGGTAAATTAACCGAATTTTAATGTTGCCTAGCAACGCTTATTTACTTTTCAAGCACTAGTGCGTGAAAAGTACTTTTCACGCACTAGTGCTTGAAAAGTGATACTTTACACCCTGCAATGAGTGCGTGAAAAGTACTTTTCACGCACGGTTGTAGGAAAAAATACAATTTAAAAAATCATAAGTTTGTGTTATATCTCGACAATTATTAAGTTTTCAAAAAATCTTATTAAGCCGTTTTATTCTATCTAAAAAACGGTAAAAATTTTGTAAAAAGAATTTTTCTCTAACTATCATAATAAATAAGATATGATTTTTAAAATGAGTGAAAAACGAGTTTTTGCCTGAAGCTCAGAAACAAAAGAAGATCGAAAATTCCTGTGGTGACTATTAAACATTTCTCAAAAAGTTGACCTTGCAATGTGCAAACGGTTTTGATCTATCGTTAATATTACCCGAGATACCTTAAAAAAACATCGAAAATAAGACACTCTGTACAAGGAAGTAAAAACTGCAAAATTTATATTTTCTATATCTATGTATTTTTTCTCAAATAACAAAACACTATTAAAATGGTCTCTTATACTAAGTTCCGTAAATCAACCAAAAAAAACAGTATCCTGATTTCGAGTACACCATGGTTCCTGAATATTTTCATTCATTTCGGGACAGATTAACATTGAATCATATAACATTTAAAATTGTCACAACCTAACAAAAAATAAAAATTAACCAAATGAATGATAACGTTGAATAATGCCAACAAAAATAACACAATCAACAATATATCA
Organism: Harpalus rubripes; assembly: GCA_963082715.1. Lineage (NCBI taxonomy): Eukaryota > Metazoa > Arthropoda > Insecta > Coleoptera > Carabidae > Harpalus > Harpalus rubripes. Next base: position 86,647,004 of record OY720448.1, read on the forward strand.
AATATAAATGATATTTTCATACTTACATCTATAATAATTATTAGTAATTCCACTAATAATGCGGTTTAAAAATTTGACATTGACGGATATCGTTTGATTTTGCTACGAACCAGGATTATTTCGTGGTTGCCGTGGTCCGACTTTTTACCAACTTTTTTCAGGAACCGCGTTCCAAATAGAAACCGGTAAATAATTTCAGGACTTACGGAACACTAAACCGTAAATCTGGTCGAACCGGTTGCGTTACGGAACATACAATTAATGGGGCAACTTTTGTCTAATTTAATCATCTTTGTATCTCTTATAGTTCTCGAGATCCCCATGTTGAAAAAGTTATCCTGGACACCCTGTATAAGTGACAATTTTGTACTGCCAATATAGCTGTGCTAGTTTATTTGTAATGGGAGGGTAAGGTATCTCATGAATCAAATTTCGGTATTGAAAATAACGATAATAAATCATGTTTCACTTTCAGGAGTTTACATTGCTCCTTTGGGGTTCGTTCAGAAAATGAGTAATACCGTAGAGTCTAAAAAAATTCATGTTCCCATTTAGGATTATTATATTAAATTCTTTCCCTATAGACAATAAAATATTTCATCTTGTAATCTTAATTATATCGTTATTTAATTACTCTTTCTTTCATAAATATCAACTCTGGAAAATCTCGTTAGGGTCAGTGGCCCTAAATTCTAATTTTCTGACGCGTCGAGAAAGAAGTAAAAGTATTCTCCACTTCCACCTGTAGTGGCGAAGTTTTCTTCGTCAGACACATCATGTAATTTTCCGAATTCACTTCATCTTGACTGTCGAGTGAAAAGACGCTTCCATAGTGAAGAAAATCACCGAGAGGCGCCACGCGTTTAAAGGTCGCTTACCCGGCGATCAACTCGATTTAAACAAAAGTTGGGTTGTAAAGCTTTTGTTTTAATTAAAATAATTGGGTACTTCTAGAAATTAAACTAGATAAAACCAGTAAATGTAAAGATGACGAAAATTTAAATAAATAATGGCTACATCTGTTAAATACTTTGTCTAATTCTCTAATCTCATGCAAATGTTATCAAGGTAAAGTTTAATATAAATTTTAATACGAATTATATATTTGACTAATTTGGAGCCTTGCTGAAATTATAATTTGATTTATACTTTTGTGCAAAACCAATAAAAATATATCATAAATATCTAGTTCTAAAAATTGTGATTAATAATTTAGGATTTGCTGATTAGAAATTCTAAACAGGGTTGTGCGTCTACGCGTAATCTATGATAGATTACGTACATGTGTAAACAATGCGTAAACAATGTAAAGAATGATGTCAAATGTAGACAATGCGTAGAGATTATAACTATTAGTCCAGCCAAAATTGACATTCAACTTCGGAATATTTCGCATAGAGCTGAAAGTTGGTACAGACCTTAAATACAGCATTATAAATGAAATGACAAAAGTCTTAATCGATCCTACTTCTGCTAAAACAATTATTCAAGGTCATAAATCAATAAAATTGGGATTTCGCAAATATCTCGAAAAGAATTGCTCGTATCAAAATTTTACAAGAATACAAAATTAAAGTTTAATATTTATTATATAAAAAAGGATTTTTACAATTATTACCAAGGATGAACTGTCAAAGAGCTAGGATAAAAAATGTTTAACCTAAATAACAATGTATAAAAGAAATTATCTTTGAGAGGACATCTTAGATGTGCTTTTGTTTTTCAAAAAAGATCAAATAATTGTACTACGACAAATGATGTAGGGACCTTGGCTAATATTTAATTTTCAAATAACTTCGTAACTATTAGAAATTAAAACAAATGTTTCATATAAAATTTTATTGTTTTTACCTTCCGTCACCTAGATAAGGAAGGTATTGTCGTTGGTCAAAAAATTCGGTGGTGAGTTTTTGATGAATAATCACGTTTCAGGGTACCTAGAATACGATTTTACTATTTTTACGATGATATCTGTATGTGAGTGTGTGTGTGTGTGTATGTATGTGTGTATGTCTGTGTGTGACAAAATTTTCGCCTGCGATAACTAATACTACAATTCCAAAAATTATAATTCTTTCGTATTCTTCTTCGTTACATCTATATGAAGAGCTGATTAGATTTTGGTTATAATTTGTCAACCGGAAGTACCCTCATTTGAAGATTTTAACAGTTTTTCTTGAAAAAACGATGTTAAATATAATTTTTTTTCACATTTAATTTTATTATAAATATTAAAGAAGATTTCATACTCTATACGATTTGATTGCATTTTATACTTCATATTAAATAGATATTCGCAGTCGTAGATAAAAAAAATTCCCTCTAGTGGAGCAAATCAGTACTACGAAAAGCAATCTTACAAGCGCCATATTAAATAAGTGACAGCTTAGTTTCTAGTGTAGTAATTAATAATTAAATATTTTAACTTATCGCCTTCATATAAATAAGTTTTTAAACTCGGTTTGTACCTATACACATTCAACGAAACACAGTGAACAATGTGAACTGTCATATGTCAAACCCATCGTACGGCAGCCATCTTGTTTCGAAAATCAGCGCCTCTATCGTTAATTTCGATTGCGAATAGAGTTAAAAAATGATAAAGAAATTAAATATCATATATTATACATATATATATATATATATATATATATATATATATATATATATATATATATATATATATAGTCAGCTTTGCTATAACTCTGGAAACAGCTGCTATATTAAGAAAATTATGATTGAAAGGTGTCAGTGTCAAATGTAATTGACAGTATATTTGTGTTATAATTTTACTGGAAATATAGGATCTCTTGCTAGAAACTTTCTGTATGGATTTTTTTATAAAATACGTACAACTGCCTTAAGGTAATGAACAAGAAAAAGAATCTTTTGGAAGGAACTTTCTGTGTGGAATTTATACAAAATACATAGAGCTAACGGAAGCTAATGTGCTGGCACATAGTCTATTTACTGACATAGAAAAATTTTATTTGATCACTATGTTTGTTAGATTTTCTTCGCTTCTAATACAAAATGGCTTCTTTCTCGAAAGCAGTTGAAGTTCAGACCTACGTTGAGTAAGCTTCTTTTACTCATTTTGGTCAGTACTATATGCCCTATAAATTTGTAACTCATACTCATTAGTATAATTTTTTTTAAACTTATTTACAATAGAAGGTTTCTGACCAATGTTTAGAAGATATTGTATAAATAAATAAAATACATATATCATCACGGCATATTACCCATTGCTGGGTGTGCCAATCTGCTTTTGTACACAAATTTCGGTAATGATGATGACATATTTGTACCAGGCGTCACCTCACGAGCACTCATTGCTGGCGTGGAGGGTGCACCACAGGGGTCAATTTTGTGCCATTTAAAATTCGAAATATCCAACCCGGTTCCCCAGATTCGCGACCAGACACTCAGGCACGCGGCCACGAGACCCCCAAGATATTGTATTAGGTACATATATCGAGTGATGAAAGTTTGTGTCGGCGAGGAATAGGACGGGTATGAATGTTATTTTCAAGAACTGTGTGAGATTTGTATGCTTGAATAGAAACGTTTTTTGGCACTGAATAATTCTTGGATGAATGGTGTCAACCCATTTCGTTGGAATTGACATGAATACGTATTTATATACAAATATCTACCTTTATAGCGACGACAGAATATCCTGAATTCTTGTTTAGAAAAGAGTTTTCATTTATAAATAAAATCATTGACGTATAAATTATGAGTAAGGTACTAACTGAGCAGGAAACTGCGTAAAATTAAAATCCCATGTTAAATCCTTCTGTTCGTACCTGGCCGTTAACACCCTATTATACTGACTTGTAGCAGTCATTTTTTTGTAGAGAAATTAAATTAATAATCGTTACCACGAAACATAATTATAAAAAATAAATATCATACCCTATTTTCTTGTTAGTTACAGTGTAATATCTCATTGATAATTAGTCAATTAATGTGTAGTTACTCAACGTTATTAGCAAAACATAATGTTCTGTCTTGCTGTAGCAAATAAACACAAAGCTCTGAGTCAATATTAATTAGTTATTGGTTAATTATATTTTAATCTGAACACACACATCAACATGAAATATCTTTATCTTCAACAAACACGTAATTATCGAAGAAGAAAATTAGTATCTTTCATGCAATATGTATTCAGTTTTACCTATTTATGCAAATTTAACTGGCTTCTTTTCACAAGCCTTTGTCTTATAAATTATTATTTTCACGTAGTGTCATTTATCAATATTTCTTTTTACCTTCCGTCACCTTTAGATAAGGAAGGTATTGTCTTTGGTCAAAAAATTCGGTGGTGAGTTTTTAATGAATAAGCACGTTTTAAGGTGTGTGTGTGTGTGTGTGTGTGTGTGTGTGTGTGTGTGTGTGTGTCTGCCTCTGTGTCTGTCGGTCTCTCTCTCTCTCTCTCTCTCTCTCTCTCTCTCTCTGTGTGTGTGTGTGTGTGTGTGTGTGTGTGTGTGTGTGTGTGTGTGTGTGTGTGTGCGTGTGTGTATGTGTGTGTGTATGCGTGTGTGTGTTTCTTGAAAAAACGATGTTAAATATCATTTTATCACATTTAATGTTATAATAAATATTAAAGAATATTGTATTCTCTATAAGATTTTATTGCATTTTATACTTCATATTAAATGGATATAGTTATAAAATTATAAAGAAATTAAATTTCATAAATTAGCCAGCTATGCTAGAAACAGCTACTATATTAAGAAAATTCTGATTGAAAGATGTCAGTGTCAATTGACATATTCGTAGTATATTGTGGTATATTGGTGTTATAAATGGAATGGAATTTGTATAAAATACATACAGCTGTCGAAAGGTAATGTACATACAAGAAATTTAGAATCTTTCGCTAGGAACTTTCTGTATGGATTTTGTAGAAAATACATAGGCATTTACGAAAATTCTACCGGTAGATACCGCATCTACTGACTGTGCTCGAAAACACGAGTGGTAAAAAGTTACCGTGTTCGAAAATTGGACAATATCTACCAGATCCATCTACCGGATTTATGAAGAATCTAATCTAAAAAAAGGTAGTGATGCAAAGCGACGTGCTCTTTAAAAGTTTGTTAACTATATCAAATTTCTAACCTGTTTTAAAAATTTTTTTAGGCTATGGATCTACCCTGTTTACCACTTGTGTTCTTAAAGTATCGATTCTGGTAGCTATAACCTGATAAACAGCTGTTTACCGGTAACAGTTCACCGGTAGAATTTTCGTAAATGATTCATATAACTGACGGGAGGTAGTGTGCTGGACACATTAGATTTTTTCAGAACAAACTGTTTTAGTTGTCCTTTTATAATAGTATATATCACACTGATTTATGTAAGTTTTAACTGATAGGCTGGGTTTTTTCACCTCTGGCTAAAGTGTCCGTTAACTAATCTGCAGTGAGTATATAACGTATAAAAATATCTCAATTTTATTAATAATTTTTTCAATTTTCGCTCCAATATTGATGCGATACTTTCATTTTATCTGGCAGTTAAGTTAACTGAGATTTTATCCAGAAGTGAAAAAACTGAGCCTAAGTAATAAATATAAATATAATATTTCCTGCATCCCTAATTATTCTAGGTAGAAAAAGTTTCAAATAAAAATTATAGAGCTTAAAATTTTGCATGCTTTGTAGCGGCATAAATCAGGCAAGACAATGTCGAAAATCTCCCCAAAAATAGCGGTAGCTATTGTAACAGGTTTGCATAGCGACGCCTCTTTGTTTAAATTATTTGTAGCCGGACGTCAAGATTAGCCACGGTCACGGATCTTGCGTTCAAAACTTTCATGCCTTGTAAATTATTCTTATTATAAAGATTCTAAAAATGCATCTCGAAGTTGTCTTTGTTAGATTTTGGGATGGGTTTAATTTCTTGACATTTTGTAAGAATTATTGCATGTTGTAAATGTATTTTTGAAAGTAAATATTACATAAAAATCTAATGTGGCTAACACAATACCTCCCGCCATTTAATTTTTATACATTCGAATATACATACTTTTTTTATTTACTTATGCTGAAAACTGTAGTAAGTACCATTCCATATAACTATGGTTCTATTTACTATTTTCTTTTTAAAACGTTACTATTATTAATTTAAAATGATTAGTTGTTTCACAGTGACATTTTTCTGTCAGTTGCATACAACTGTGTTGTAAAGTGTGTAACCAAGGAGTTATGTTTGTTTAAAGCGTAGACTCCGGGCTCTGGGATTTAAATTACAGAAAATTTTATAAATTTAACCATAAAATATGTAGAAAAAGAATTAATGCAAATCTGTAGAAAATTTTTATAATAATATAAATCTCGAAAAAATAATATTTAAAGGTATTTTTCGGAGATAAACTATTTTGAGCTTGAAGCAAAGTGCCATTTCCGGTTATCTTATTTACACCAAAATCTAATGGCTTCTTCTCATATTAGAATTAAGGTTTCAAAATTTTCTGAATGATGGTATTTGAGTTAGAGTGTAAACAGGAACCACACACACACACACACACACACACACACACACACACACGCACACGCACACGCACACGCGCACACACGCACACACGCACACACGCACACACGCACACACGCACACACGCACACACACGCACACACACACGCACACACACACACACACACACACACACACATACACACATACAGACACACACACACACACACACACACACACACACACACACACACACACATATATATATATATATATATATATATATATATATATATATATATATATATATATATATATATATATATATATATATATATATACCGTGTGTCTATCTTAAAGGTGTACATAGAAGATTAACATGAGAAACACGTTTTTTGGAATTTCCTGCTCGCCTAATTATTTTAAGCAAAAACGCGTCAAATTTTAAGGAACAAAATTCTGCATCTATATCAATAAACAGAATTACCTTTACCTGCTTTGTAACGACAGAAATTAAATATGAAAATTTCGAAAATTACGTTGAAAATATCGACAGCCATGGAATTAGACAAAAATAAAAAAAAAATGCGTGACGTTTGATCTGTCACAACCTGGTCACAACCGTCACAATGTAAGTTAACTTATTTGACGTTTCTGACAATTTGATTTTGTCTCTTAGTTTTATTGTCTGAAATTATTAAAAAATAAATATTTATATCAAGATTTATATAATGAATAGCATGTTTTCAAAATTGCTAAATTCGTGACAAAATTTGGAAAGACTGCTAATGTTATGTTAGCCGCGTAATCAGAATATAGCACGAGTAGGAAAACGTGCGTTACTGGAAGAAAGAGTGTTAGGAATAAGTGTAGACCCCTTCTGTAGTTCTAGATTTATTGGAAATGAGTTGGGTATACATCACAGCATCATACATAATACATAATTTTGTTAGGCAATATAGAATTTTTAATAAGTTTATATTATTTAAACAAAACTGTATTTTTTAATTTTATTTATTAATCCAGTATAATATTTCTAATATTTTCATAATTAACGATGTTTTTCAAATCAAATTGTCAGAAACTTCAAACAGGTTATTTACTTACGTTGTGACAGATAAAACGTCACGCAATTATTTATTTTTTGTTTAATTCCATGGCTGTCGATATTTTCAACGTAATTTTCGACATTTTCATATTTAATTTCTGTCGTTACAAAGCATCTAAAGGTAATTCTGTTTATTGATTTAGATGCAGAATTTTATGCCCTAAAACTTTTATTTGACGCGTTTTGACTTACAATAATTAGGTGAGCATGTTAATCTCCTATGTACACCTTTAAGACAGACACACGGTATATATATATATATATATATATATATATATATATATATATATATATATATATATATATATATATATATAAAACTGAGACCGGCCTATGAACGTAAGTTTTGAGACCCAGGTGGTTAAGGATTAAGTATTATTTATCATTTCTGTTCAAGTGAACAATTATGTATTAATTTAAATACATAATTATTTACTCGAATGTAAATCACAAATAAAAATAAATTAATCTAAATTAACAGATAAACCGTTCAACATTTTTTAATTTTTTATATTAATTTATTTCGACATTTTTATACCTAATTTTTACAGTTACAAAACACTCAAAATAAATTGTGCTTATTGATTTTAGCTCTATAACATTTATTTTTTACCTACTTAAAATAATTGAAAAAGCAGGAAATTACGAAAGAGTGATTTTATATGTTAAAGTTCGAGTCACCACCCATTATATGCATATATTTCATATTATTAAGCAAATTTTGAAAGTGCTAGAAAAAGAATTGAATAAAATTTTAATCCGCTAGAGGAATCAAATTCAACAACTGCTTTAATGGCATGTGTCCAACAGGAATTATAAGGCAAAGTTACCAAAAGATTTTTTAGATTTCCAATGACATGTAACTAAGAAAGCAATTTTAATTATATTTTCATTTACTTTTATTCGTAACTTTCAGTGCTATGCAGTATAGATAATGTGACCATTTCTTTTTGACCTCAGAACAGGACAGCGCGATGTGGGGGGGGGGGGAGGGGGCTATCAAATAAAATTGAGATGAAATGATGAGCCATTTAATTTTGTAAAAAAGAACTTATTTTACTATTTATTCAAAAACAAGGACATGATAACAATGTGTTAATAATATGTAACTTGAATTAAACTTAGACGTCATATTGTAGTTGCAGACGCATTTGTTTTATATTTGTCTGCGGACCAAATCAGTTTCAAAATGTCGGATCTAGTTTTCAAGAAGGAATGGAGCTCATTACATGATTAGTTGATGTTGGTCTTGGTAATCAAAATAAATAAAAAATCAAGGTATAATAAATTATCGTTTGGTTCGTTTGCAAAAGCGGGACATTGTTGCTCTCGCTGGGGACAACGGGACAGACAGCCGAAAGCGGGACTGTCCCGCCGAAAGCGGGACGTATGGTCACGTTAAGTATAGAGCATGTTCTGATGCGCCGCTTTTGTTTATTAAAATAAAAATAAAATAATAAATTTCTTATCTAACCTAATCTAATTTATAAAAATTCGGTAACTTAAATTGGTCTTTTATTATTTAATTGAACAACTATATTGGATTATTCAATTAATTAAATCACCGTTGCATTGTTTGTATTTACTATTTACTCTCTGGGTTAAACTCCAATTCCTCCCTTCCGAGTTGTCTTTCACTTAACTCCCTATCCTTTCATCCCTTCAGCTTTACTTAGCGTGGGGAATTAGCCCGTGACAGGGCCCAGTGATACGTCAGGACACGTGCGGTCCCTATGCTCTGACCCGGCGACCCACTGCGACGTACTGAAAAAGGATAAAGGAAAGGATATCCGGGAAAACTTCGCTTGTATTGGTGCACGGGACAGAGGCCTGCAAAAAATCCGTCATATCAAGCTACTCCCACAAGAAGGGACCTTTTATATATTCAGTAAAATTGAGTGCTCTGACGTAGCAGTATGGTTAAATATGTTTTAATGGATAGCAGGATATGTGGCTGTCAGCAAAAAGTTTTACTATTTCCAACACGATATTCCGTTTAGGCAAGAAATATGCCGATCTACTATCCACATTTAATGACCAGAGTGAAATTCACCTTTTCTGTGTAAACATTTCAATTTTATTTAAAATCTATTTTTAATGTACAAATTATATTAGTACCTAGTGATGCACGCGAGGCGAAACAAGACGAGAAATATAAAATATCGTTCTCGCCTCGTTTTCGGATCCGTAATCTCGATCTCGCTCTCGTACTCGCTCATTCTTTTGGGTCTCATCTCGTTCTCGCGTGAGAGTCTCGCGAGAGTCTGGCTGTAAAAGTAAGCGCTTGCGCACTACGTATTTACCTCGGTATTTACGTATCAGTTGGACTACAAAAGACAAGTTCGCACCAATCTTCCGTGTATTTACAGTCGTATAACTATAATAAAGGGACGAAACACTAAATTCTAGTCACCAAATTATTTCAATACGAACATCTGTTAATACATTCTGTCATCAGTAAAACTAATTAAACATTAAAAAAATTCTTTTTTATAACTAAAAGTTTCTACACTTTATCATTAACTATGTATATGCTACTATTTAAGTAAGATTTATTCATAAAAAAGCGCTACACTGGGAACCCGCTGGCAACCAATCACTCCGCTTAACTCCGTGTTGGCTCCTACCGACGCTTAATATAAGATCCTTTACTTTTCAGGGACGACAAGAATTTTATTACCCGTAGTTTTAACTGGGATGAATTAGGGGCTGAAATGTTGCATTTCCTCGCTCCACGACCGATATCATTCGACTCTAGATAGACTCAAAAAAATATAGTCAATTCAAATAATTTTCATATTCACTTGTTCTATGCACGAATTACCGTTAACTCCACTCCCTGTACGGCGCATTTTTCATTGAATTTTTGAATCAAAGCTGTAAAGTTACAAATACTTTTTATTGCGAGACTCTCGCGAGAATCTCGCGAGATTTCTCGCTTCTCGCAGTTGTTATATCGTCTCGCCTCGAATTTTAAATTGTAATCTCGCTCTCGTTCTCGTCTCGCACAATGCAACGAGACGAGACGAGATGCGAGAGTACTCTCGCCTCGTCGTGCATCACTATTAGTAGGTACCTACGGATCCATGACAATGGAAAAAATTTAAAACAAATGAATGACGAAAAGATCTGATAGTGCCAGCATTTGTTATAGCAAATCTGGCAAATATAAAGTCCATTTTCACATACAAGTTGGTTACCATGTTAGTAACGTTGTTGACATGTGAAAATTGTGTTTTTTACCTTCCGCTACCCTTGGTAAGGGAGGTTTAGGGATCGTGCTAAAAATCGCATATCGAGATTTTGGTAAATGACTACGTTTCAAGATCCCTAGAATCCAATTTTAACATTTTCACGATGATGTCTGTGTATATGTGTGGATCCTCCACTCTAACTCAAATACTATCATTCAGAAAATTTTGAAACCTTGTATTTCGAACTTTTTCTGTAATAGAAAGAGCATATTAGATTTTGGTGTATTATTGCGTTATTTTTTCGAGATTAATGTTATTATAAAAATTAAAGATTATTAAATTTTCCACAGATTTGCATTAATACTTTTTCTATATATTTTATGGATAAATTTATAAAATTATCTATAATTTAAATCCCAGAGCCTCCGCTTTAAACAAACAAAACGCAGTTATTTAAATGTATGTAACTGACAGATAAATGTCGCTATCAAAGAACTAATCATTTCAAAATAATATTTGTAACGTTTTAAGAAGAAAAAAGTAAATAGAATAGAAAAGAAATTCAATACAGTTTCCAGCATAAGTAAATATGCAGATATGTGGCTCAATGGTTAGAGCAACGCCTCATGTCATGAGGGCCCTCGGGGCTCCGAGATCGAATCCCACTAAGGCATGGATGTGTGTGAATGGGAACCCACTCTGTAATTGGGATATAATCCTGTTGAGAGGTTTAAAAAAAGGTAGTTACTTGGATTAGATTAGACTATATCATAAAAAATATATTGCCAGGTAATGGCGGGAGGTATTTTGTTGGCTACACCAGATTTTTTTTCAAACGTCGTAAAAATGGCATCTTTTGTGACTTATCATCATTACCGATATCTGCGTAAAAAGCAGATTGGCACACCCAGCAATGGGTAATAAGCCGTGATGACATATTTATTTATTTTATTTTGTAACTTGATTCATAAGGTAGAAATAAAATAAATAAATATTCATGGAAACTATATAGAATCAGCGAATAAGAAATAAAGTAGTGGGTTTGAAAAACGCTGTCATCTGTCACATTTGTAACGTGAACGGTAACTTTTGAATGAAAATATTTATGAAATGAAGACAATTTGGTAGAAATTAAATTCAAAATTTTAAATTATAAGAATGAATAACTATTTGACACAAGTTTAAAATAAGGAAAATCCTTACTTCCGGTCGCTAATAGAAACCGATATCTTAACAGTAAAATACACATATAGTGTTGCCACAAGACGATACGAAACAAGACTTCAGGTCGGTCTTGTCTTGGTCTTGACTTAGTCTCGACTACATTGGTCTTGTCTTGGTCTTGTCGAGACGAGACTTAAAGTCAGTCTCATCTTGTCTCGAGTCTCGACAAGACTCTCGACGTTGCGTATATTAACAAATGGTTTATTATAATTGTATACAATATAGTGCATGGAAACCGTTCAATCGCGATTAAAAAATTCCAAAAAATGTTTGAGATATTAATTTTAAAAGTATTCTATGACTGTCGTCGATCGTCGATCACTTAAAAAATTAATATAAAAATGGAACATATATACCGAGTGTTTTTTTTTTCTTAATTTATATTTACATAGAATATAATTTTATTTCAATTAGGTACATAACTAGATACCGAATTATAATTACCAGCTATGCGTTTTTCTTAATAACACTAGGTAAACAGTAAAATCTAGAGATTATTAAATATAGAACAACAATGAAGTTGATATTACATTATTTGGAAATACATTATTCATTATTTTCATGTTATTTTATGCGTGTTTCGATGTGAAGTTATAATATTACCACATGAAAATTAAGAAAATTATGTTCTGAGAGATTCAAAATGTAAAGATTAGAGAAGAAACTTTAAGTAGGCATAAATGAAATTCTTGGAAATATCCATTGCTTTGTCCTCCAACCCTTCCGTTTTACTTTTATGGACACTATGGTCTTACCCATCAGAACAGTTAAGTCAAGGTTAAACTTTTAAATAAAGCATTGGTGAAAATTGAAAATATAAAACGAAACGTATGCGCAATTGGCTATATTATGAGTTACATTTTTAAGAATTCTTGCGTTTTGTATTAAAAAAAATAATTATTTTCAATTTCAAATGAATTACTTAGGTGAAATAAGGAGCACATCTGTTGAAAATATACAATATGTTTTTTTAAAAAAAAAACTGATTTCCCTAAGGGCTTAAGGTCGTAAAATCTTTGTCGGCATTTTCCATTTTCCCATAATTCTCAGAATCACAATATATTTTTTTTGTAAATATATGAAAAATACTTTATATTTGAAGTGAACATTACATGTTTCAATACAGCAGCACTAGGTCGCAAATCCAGTAGGAACAGTATTAAATTATATAAAAAAAATGCAATAAAATAATTACAAGAAAATAAAATATTGTAATTGACTTTATGTTTTCTTTCAAATATAATATTTTACATTGTAAGTAGGTATAACTTTTGTGCTGTTTGGAAATTGCAAATAATTTTAGTCAACTTGAAAATGGGTAGATTTATCCTACGTATACATTGTAATTTAACGGTTTATTGGTTTTTGAATTTATCTATTATATTAATATCTATGCAGTAAATATGCTATTATTTCATTATTTGTGTAGATGTTACATGAATACGAGTTAATAATAATAATAATAATAATAATAATAATAATAATAATAATAATAATAATATTATGCCTATTTTGTAATGTTTACAATTTTGGAAATTTAAACCAAGCTTCCAGCTTAATTTGCGAATTTCTAATAGTGTTTGAATTTTTATATTTACATAAATTAATGTTTCAGGAACATAAGATTAAAGATTAATATGTTTATTATTTTATGAATTTTCAAACAGCATTAGCATTGCTCTTAATTTTTGAAGCACTTTTAGAAAATATTTTGAAAAAATAACGACGAACTGAAGTCGAGAGTCTTGTCGAGACTTCAAGACTTTGTCGACAAGACTCGATACTGGTCTCGTCTCGTCTTGACTTTTCAGTCGAGACCAAAATGATGGTCTTGTCTCGACAAGACCAAGACGAGACGAGACAAGACCAAGACTGGTCTTGGTCTTACGGCAACACTATAACCACAGAAAACAGCAAGCAAGCAACAAGCTTGCTGTTTGCCTGTGCTATAACACATACATCCCTACAAACAATGTCCTAATAGCATACTTACGAGATTGGAAGTGGGAAAAATTATATTGATTAATATAATAAACTACCATCATGCCTTCTTGTATTTTTCAAGAACATATTTAATCTTGTTACAACTTTTCTCAGAAACGAAATACAACTTACAGAAAGTTTTCTGTAACTCGTATCTCGTTGATTAAAAACTTAAAATTCAATTATCAAATGTATGTATTTTATTATCTATTCGTTAGTGGAACTACCTGCAGTGTTAAATTTATTTCATTACAAGTGTTGCTGTGCGAACATGAAACTTTACTTTAAATGTAAATTGTGTTGGTTGTACTAATTTTTTGCGATTTATTTATGAAGCATTTGGAAATAAATAAAACGCGGTTTCTCTCGCGAACCAAACGCTTGTAAAATTTTATTGTTTGTCCGCTTTAAGCTAGTGCGCCCGGGGGGAAAGTATGTCACTGGGAAATGGGAAATAAATATCAAAAATTCAAACCCGGCGAAAAACGGTCGTTACTTTTATTTGGCCAAGGTGAACTCGCCTTGCAATTCTCCGAAAAGAGCACATTCACTTCCATCTGACGGAAAAGAAATCTAGAAGTACATACAAGTTTTGTACTTTTTATTTGGATGTCACAAAAATAAACATGTTGCAGTTTTTGTTACCCATGAAAAAGAAATATTTTGCACTTATATTTTGTTTTATAGGTTTATGGTTATTCGTAGTGTATAAAATTCAGTAAAGAGTGAAATTTAATTATTTAAATAAATAGTATATTACTAACCGAGGTGGAAAGTGTTTCATTGTCGAGGGCGAAGATAGTTAACCAAGGCGCGAAGCGCCGAGGTTAACTATAACCCGAGACAATGAAACTTTTCACCGAGGTTTGTATACTATTTTATTCACAATCTGAAATAAAAAATTAATATTTGATATTTAAACAATAATAACCTAACATAAATAAACAAATAGTCTGAGATTGTTCATTTGTCACATGAACTGTCACTTTGATTTCTAACCTTAAATACTGATTTCATTCATTAATTGTATTATTTACAAGTTTATTCCATATTTTTATCATATAAATTGTAAAGATGTTTTGTTTACCTATATGTAAATACCCATTATTGATACGCATTGATCTCTCAAAGCGGGGGCAGCTATTTCCCGCCTCGAGGTTGGAAAGTATAGCGTGAGTATAGCTGAGGTTGGAAAGTGTCAACTTTCCAAACCCAGCTATCTTCACGTTATACTTTCCAACCTCCTGGAATATGAGGTTAACAATAATTAACTTCCCAACTTTTTAAAAGTCAGAAATCGTCATATTACTAACCGATGGTGAATAAAATAATCTTTTCTACTTCCACTTAAAAAAATTATCTTTTTTCTACTCCCACTTGAAAAACTTATCATTTCATCACAATCTGCAGAATGGATATGTATAGGCAATACTAGTTAACTGAACGGATATAATTTCATATCCATTCTAGGATGGATATGAAATCCACGAATCACAAATCTCGAAGTCCTGTAACCTAGGCAACTGTCAATTCATTTATTACAAGATTAAGAAGAAGAACGATACAAATGTCACATTTGACATTTCAATGTTATCATTTAGATAGAAATATTTTCGGAATAAAAAGATATTTGAATAATTTAATAACAATTTACTTAATTATATTATGAATTAGTTGTAAGTATTTAAAAATAACGTATAAAAAATAAGAATCAGAACGGTATGAAATGTCACATTGCCAAGTCAAGGTTATCCTTCAGATTTGGCAATAAAAAATCGTAAGTAGTATTTAATAAGAAATGTCATTAAGAAAACCTAAAAAGACAAGCACATAAAATGACAAAAATTAATAATATTCAATAAAATTTCAAATTTCTATAGTTCGTATTTTCCTTCTTTTTGTTAGTCATAGAAAAAGTATGCTGTACAACGAGTGGAATGTCCATATCGCCTACGGATGATTGAACACTCCGCCTACGGCGTCGTGCTCAAACTTCATCCTTATGCGATATGGACATCATATCCACTCTTGTTGTACGAACCATTATTCTTCACAATCTGCGGAATGGATATGTAGACAATTCTAGTTAACTGAACGGATATAATATCATATCCATTCAAGGATGGATATAAAATCCACGAATCACAAATCACGTAAGTCGTGTAACCTAAGCAACTGTCTATTCATTTAATACAAGATTAAGAAGAAGAACGGTACAAACGTCACATTTCAATCTTATTATTTAGATATTTTCAGTAATAATATAACAAGAGAGTGAGAATAAATTGAAAATAATTTCACAGAATTTTCGAAAACTTGTTGCCAGGCAAAAGTCACGAAATCCCGTAGGCTTATCGAACTCTCGAATTATATTTAATTAGATTATTTTTTGGTACACAAGTTTCAAACAACGGAATCAGGCTGTCATGTTATTAGCTGTATTCTTTTTGACCCAATTGAAACTCAGCTTAATACATAACTGAGTTGAGATGAAGTGAGTTGTGATGTGTGCAAAAAGAACAAGTTTAATTCCATTTTATCACTTCCTTCTTTACCGATAGTATTTGCTGTAACAGCTTTTAATATTATTGACTTATTTTCGGATCTATGATACTGTTTATAAACGAAAAATGGATAATGTTCAAAATATATTACTGTAAGTATATCTGTATATGTGAATATAAAATTTGTTGTATTTTATAACCTTAATGCAAAATAAGTATTTTAAATCATTTTGAGTTTTGTACACTGGTAGTGTAGCATCGGAAAGGGGGGGAAGTGAGTTTACTCAGACCAAGTCAGATTAGTTGTGACAAAAAGAACAACGATTTCTTGAGCTTATCTGAAGTTATCTGAGTTGAGCTGAGATTTTGTCCAAAAAGAATACAGCTATTGTAACGCTATCTACTGTCGTAATGAACTAGCTTCATTCATTTACATGGCTTAGTTGGTAAGTCTGTTTTGACAACTAGAACACACACAATTCAAAATAAATAATCAAAAGATATAATTACTAATTATGGTATTTCTAGAAGTGATTGCTATAATTTTTTGGTTTATTTCATAATCAGAAATGGCACAAAATTGGTCTTTTTCGCTAATTTTATTTATGTGTTGATAACTATCTGACATATGACAACAGAAACAAACGCTACAGAGTTATTCCCGGGAATAATCTCTAGAGCTTTATTCTCAGTATAATAATGACGGAATTGGTTAAAACACAGACATTTGATACAAAATGGAACATTTTATTGGTTGTAACATATGTCAAAAAATATTGAAACAATTTAATTATTATTATTTTATTTTTAAACTTGAAATATTAATTGTCACACTGACAATATAAACAATAAAAATTGTTTATTTACTTGCTAGCGGAATTTAATCAAGGTAACGGTATTTTATCAGTATAATACTGTTCCCATTGGTTAAATTTTCAAGTGTTTTGCATCATGATTGATTTAAAACTAGTCGCTGAAATTTATCAAACAAATTTTACATTAAAATATATATTTTCTACGTAGGCTTTTTAATGTTTGTTTTTAGGGTTAAAAATATCAGTGTATGACACCAGTGTTAAAAATCTGGTGTAGCCAACACAATACCTCTCGCTTTCCAGCGAATTTTACTCTAATTTTGACAGTTTATTTCTTAAAATATAGTATAATCTAATCCAAGTAACTACCATTTTTTAAACCCCTCAACAGAATTAAATCCCAATTACAGAGTGGGTTCACATTCACACACATCCATACCTTAGTGGGATTCGAACCCAGAGTCCCGAGGGTACTCATGACATGAGGCGTTGCTCTTACCATTGAGCCACCGGAGCTATAATAAAATGAAGATTAAATTTTAAATACCGGGATAGAATAGAATTCACCCGTGGAATTCACTATTTTTTATTTTTTTTATCCATAAAATATATAGAGAAAGTATTAATGCAAATCTATAGAAAATTTAATAAGCTTTAATTTTTATAATAACATTAATCTCGAAAAAATAACATTTAAAGGTATTTTTCGAACCATAACTATTTTGTGCTTCTAGTAAAGTGCCATTTCCTGTTATCAGATTTTCACCAAAATCTAATGGGCTCTTTCTATTACAAAAAAGTTCGAAATACAAGGTTTCAATATTTTCTGAATGATAGTATTTGAGTTACAGTGGAGGATCCACACACACACATACACACATACACAAATATACACATATACGCAGACATCATCGTGAAAATGTTAAAATTGGATTCTAGGGACCTTAAAATCTCGATATGCGATTTTTAGCACGATCCCTATACCTCCCTTACCAAGGGTAGCGGAAGGTAAAAAGTGCGACAGATTATTGTTACTTTTAACACTAGGTTAAAAGCGAATTTGTTAGGTACCTTGGTAATGACGAATGGAACAACAAATCGACATTTTTCAAATAAGTTAAAAAATCATTAGAAATAAATATTCAATATAAACAAATTTAAATGATAAAATAGTTTTTGTTGAAAAAATAGTGTATGATATACTTATTAAAAGTGATTTTATTTAGTGAGAAGAAAGGAACACGACGCGAAGCGGAGTGGTCCAAACCTTCGAAAAATATTACTTTTATTACTTACATATATCATAAATAACTATTTAAAAAAATATTGTTAGTTTAATGGGGTCTCGTGGCTACGTGCCTGAGTGTCTGGGCGCGAATCTAAGGAATCGGGTTCGATCCCGGCCGTCACCAATTATTTCGAATTTTAAATGTCACAAAATTAACCCTTGTGGTGCACTCTCCACGCCAGCAATGAGTGCCCGTGAGGTGACGCCTGGTAAACGCCCGCACGGTACAAATGTCATCATCATTACCGATATCTGCATACAAAGCGATTTGGCACACCCAACAATGGGTAATATGCCGTGATGATATATTTTATTTTGTTAGTTTAATAAATTATTAAAACTTTCAATATTTTTTTAAGTATGATTGATACCTCTTGTATTTCTAATGCTGACGCAGAATTTGGCATAGCGAATGAAATTTCATAAAACGGGTACTGCATAAATTGGCGAATCGGTTCAGAGGTTGAACAATGCGTGCTTGTTACACGCTGAACCGGCCCTAATTGAATGTGGTCAGTTGATGGCTGATGGCTGATCGCTACGCGACCAGATGACCCTAAGTCGATTTAATTGTTCATCATTATTCACTTTTGCCAATCACATACTACGTGTTTACTTTATGCCACGGCCGGAATACGCAAAATAAAGCTGTTTTTAATGTTTTAAATCATTTCTAAATATTCAGCCTGATCGTTCAACGAGAATAATTACTACTATCGCTTTCATACTTAAAATCAGTTGAGTTTCGCGAGTGAACGCAAGATGTGCTTGTACAGGTACAGTGTGTCTCATTTTCGATGTTTTGTTAAGGTATCTCGGGTAATAATAACGATAGAGCAAAACAATTTGCACATTCCATGGTTAACTTTTAGAGAAAAGTTTACCAGTCACCACAGAAATTTTTGATCTTCTTTTGTTTCTGAACTACAGGCAAAAACTCGTTTTTCGTTAATTTCGAAAATATCTCATCTTATTAATTATGAACCCCTCGTTATCCTACCTACTTTGTTCCTCAACCTAGTTTTCCTCTGTACTGTAATTGGGCTCGGCTTGTTGTATGGAGTATTTAATAATAATAATAATAATAATAATAATAATAATAATAATAATAATAATAATAATAATAATAATAATAATAATAATAATAATAATAATAATAATAATAATAATAATAATAATAATAATAATAATAATAATAATAATAATAATAATAATAATAATAATAATAATAATAATAATAATAATAATAATAATAATAATAATAATAATAATAATAATAATAATAATAATAATAATAATAATAATAATAATAATAATAATAATAATAATAATAATAATAATAATAATAATAATAATAATAATAATAATAATAATAATAATAATAATAATAATAATAATAATAATAATAATAATAATAATAATAATAATAATAATAATAATAATAATAATAATAATAATAATAATAATAATAATAATAATAATAATAATAATAATAATAATAATAATAATAATAATAATAATAATAATAATAATAATAATAATAATAATAATAATAATAATAATAATAATAATAATAATAATAATAATAATAATAATAATAATAATAATAATAATAATAATAATAATAATAATAATAATAATAATAATAATAATAATAATAATAATAATAATAATAATAATAATAATAATAATAATAATAATAATAATAATAATAATAATAATAATAATAATAATAATAATAATAATAATAATAATAATAATAATAATAATAATAATAATAATAATAATAATAATAATAATAATAATAATAATAATAATAATAATAATAATAATAATAATAATAATAATAATAATAATAATAATAATAATAATAATAATAATAATAATAATAATAATAATAATAATAATAATAATAATAATAATAATAATAATAATAATAATAATAATAATAATAATAATAATAATAATAATAATAATAATAATAATAATAATAATAATAATAATAATAATAATAATAATAATAATAAATAAATAAATAAAATGGCGTAATTATATTTTTTGAAAACTTATTAATTCTCGAGATATCACACAAACTTATTATTTTTTAAATGGGAACTTATGTTAAAAATAGTCTCGTCGTTTTACTTATTTCATAAGTTTTTCAAGGATATATAACAAGTCTACAGTCTTTTGTTTTAAACATGAATAAAAGATAAATTACTAATTTATTGGGGTGAAAAATTTAAAAAGTGTTAAGAAACAAATGAAAAAATGAATTAAAAACCATCATTTGTTTATTTTGATTCTATAATAATTAATTATGTTCTCAAAATTAGTCTTAACTAATTATTTTCGGGTTAGTCAAATTATTGTTTATCGACGTTACAGTTGGCTTTGAAAAAATGGTTAACTATGCTTTTGAAGCAAATAAATTGAAAAAATGAGTAAAACTGAAACAAATAATATTAGAAATAAACAATTGCTGATTTATGATTTAATTCTTCCATTTGTTTCTTGAAAATTTTCAATTTTATACCCTAAAAAATTATAATTTATCTTTTATTCATGTTTAAAATAAAAAAAATGTAGACTTGTTATATATCATTGAACAGCTTATGAAATAAGCAAAACGATGAGACTATTTTCAATATAGGTTCTCATTTAAAAAATCATAACTTTGTGTTATATCTGGAGAATTATTAAGATTTCAAAAAATCTAATTACGCCATTTTATTCTACATAAAAAACAAATGAAAATTTGTTAAAACAATTTTTCTCTTACTATCATAATAAATAAGATATGAGATATTTTCGAAATGAGCGAAAAACGAGTTTTTGCCTGTAGCTCAGAAAAAAAGGAGATCGAAATTCCATGTGGTGCCTATTTAACTTTTCTCGAAAAGTTACATATGCCGTACTGTGCGAACTAAAATGAACGACTCGTTCATGAACGACATGGATTGTTCTTAGTAAGTAAACTTTTCTGTTTTAAATGCAACCTTATCTGATCTTCTTTTTGCTAAACACGCAATACGTAGTCAGTTCCTGGAAGTTTTCAGCATCAAATGACTTGTGTCATATCCTACGGCCGACGTCCTATCTTTTTCAGCTCAACATTGGCATTGGATACTCGAGCCGTCTCACACTCCTTGCTCCCTTCTGTCTGTGAGATGTGAGATAATCTGGGCCTCTGGTGTTCTGATATTCCAGACTTCAAGTTCGAGGTTGGAGTATAGAACGGCTTACACGTCCCGTTCCTTTTATCGCCGCACCGATTAAATAGCTTGTCTAAGAATTTTTATCTTGAATTTTTTATCGGAATAGTCGATTATAAAAGCTTTTATTCTTTATTTTGGTGTTCAACAGCCCGATTTCGTTTTTTGAGATAATTCGTACAAGAAAGATTGTATTACACGCACAATTACTTTTTATGTTTTATGGAAATTTAGGGAGAATGACAGTATTTAAACATGGAATACATAAAAGAAGGCGAAGTATATTTTGTGTAAATGACGCTTTGAAAATGGGTATGATAAATTACAGAATATTTTAACTCTAAATCAGGTTAAAGAAGAAGAGTTCTGAAGCTTTTAATAACAGACAATGCACTTGAAAAGTAAATCCAGTAAATTTTCCATATTTATCTAAATTAGGACAGAACGTACGACGATTTTGTACAATATCTTAAAATACCTTAATTCAGAGATATTTTTAGAAGCACGCTATAAGATAATTTAAATTTAACATTATATCTGCGTCCTTGACTTTATGATCAATATTTTAAATAAAATATAATATACAAAGACAAACATACCTACTGTATTATAGGTACATTATACTAAAATAACAGTACGCTGATAGGAAATCTAGTTTTATAATACTGATCGGAGACCATTAACCTCAATGTGGCGCAATTTACTTTACTTTGTTTCACTTGCCTCTAGACAATAAAGTTAACATTGAACATCTACATATACTTCCCGGATTTTTTGAAGGATTCTTTTCTGCAACTGTTGTTCATTTTGGTGTTTATTTATTTAAAATTACAATATGCAACAGGTGCAACTGCCTATAATTACAGGATATGGATAGACAAAGTATATTTTTTTTTTAATTGATTCCAAATGATTTTGGTGTATTTCATATACTGGACTACACGTTATGGAGCAGTATTCTAGTTTGGCGCGAACAAAGGCAAAATATGTACATGAAAATGAGCGTTTACTTTTAATAACAAAGCCCAGAATTTTAAATGCTGCACTGTAAATATAGTAAATGTGATCTAAAAATGATAATTTGCTATCAAATATAATTCCTAGATCTTTAATAACGTTTTTACGTGATAATGTAACGTTTTTATTTATTTGGGTGTAGTATTAAATTATAATTAAAATATTAAAAGATACTAAATAATAACGATTACTACTAATATTAAATACTAATTTAGAACCTAATTAAGAGTAAAACTATAATCAAGTAGATAACACTAACACTATTTATTTATTTACTTAACCAATTCACACTACTATTTATTTTCAGGATATTACTAATTATTTATTTCCACTATTTATATAACTTTTTTGTATCACGTTCAACTGTCCGCCTACCGACCTCCACAGCGTCTATATACTCAACTAACTCAACAGCGTCTGTATATTCAACTACTGGGACAGAAGTCACACCTTTCACCTCACTGTCTGTCTATTTATGTAACTAACTTTCTAACTTCCACAGCTTCAGTATCACCAACTATCCGTATGCCACATTCTTCAACACCAATGCCGAATATCCACTTCGACTCGCTGTTACTGTCCTTGTATACATAGCTTCACAATACTCGTCAACACTACCGAGTATTCACACCCACAGCTATCCCAGTTAAGCAGTAACTTCCCGAGTCCTCCACTCGACACTATTCTGCATACGCTCACCACGATACTGCTGTGCTTCACTAACACTGCATGTGAATGTCTCTATATGACTCTCCCTATGTAACTAATTCTCGAGCATAGCTGCGTCCCTTTTATTGCCATTAACTTCCAGAGAGCTCTAGAATGTTCGACCGCATAACAGCAACGAACACAAAAGGTTCAGCCGACCTTAGTACACGTGTTATATTACGCAGCGCTCAGCTGTAAGCTGTATGGAGCTTTTCTCTGCTCGGTATGAATTAAAGATTATACTATTTCAAATTTTAAAACATTTTTTGCTTATTCTATATCTGATTTTGCGAGAGAATACTTTACGCTCTAGAACGCGAAATAGTGCAATAAGAAAACTATAGTAACGTGAACATAACCTACTTCGCATATTGATATCAATAAATAGAAATCAACTTTTTTGTAGATGTAGAAAATAATTATTTGTGAATCTTGTAAATTTATTTTACCGATTACCCATTGTTTACATGTACAAAAGTAGGCTGGTAACTAAGTAATAACTGTATCTGTATGGTAATATTATTACCATACTGACTTGTCAACAACGGTCTACAAAATTAAAATAAAATAAAATGAAAATACAGGGTGTAAATGAAATAAGTGCATTAAATTTGACCAGTAGTATAACTCATCGAGAGCAACAATATTTCTTAATAACTTTTTCTCGAAATCGCATATTTTTTAGCATTTTTACCACCCCGTAAATTGACGAGTCGTTCCAAATATTTTTGTGATAATTGAATGCAGCAGCAATAGCTATGAAAAATTTTGTTTTAGCAATTGACAGTCCTGTCAATTGTTGCAATTAAATTTTGACAGTAATAAACTTGTTTATAAGGTAAAATTCTGTCAAAATGCGAGTACACATACATTGTAATTACTTACCTATGGTTTATTTATTTATTTTTTACTCGTATCTGTACTACATGTTACTTGACATCATGGTTCTCATAAAGACAGTGTCATGGAGTTGCCAACGCATTTACACGGAGCGTTTCCAAATCATCACCAAATCATTCTGTTCTTAATATTCGCACATTTGTTAATCTTGTACATCTGTATCCATACCATGTGCAAAAAGTTCAATGTTTTCAGCACATAACAGACTTCAATTTTGGGAATGGCTCATAATGTTCATTCATGAGACTGAATTTACTTGGGAAGGTGTATTTATTATGCACAATACACATCTTGACAGACGAAAATCCTGTAAAAATTTTCATTAAAAAATATTTGGGGAACAATAAATGGACGACTAATTATTGGTACCCATGTACCTCTTTTAAATGGACAAAAGTTTGTACTTACATTTTTTGAATAACGTATTTAAACTATTATGATTTATCGACGATAAATAATCATCTCATAACCTAATAACTATGCTTTTTCTCTTCCTCTAGTTACCCCGTCACTCCTTGTCTTCCTCTATTCACACTATTCACAGGTAAAGATAAAAAGCCTGTTTCAATACACAACTTTATAATTTTGTTATTCAAAATTTAAATTTATTTATTTTAAAAATTGTATTATTACGTATTAATTAATAATAATGTTATTTCCCTTGATTCGTTTATTAATTACTGTGACTGTAAGTGTAACCGATAACCGACAATTTTTGAGCTGCTTGTATCCCACTTGAATGGCAGCTGCTCATTTGTTCTCCATGAGCGGGTAACGAAATATGCAGCAAATCTTTAAAGAATTTTAACTCAAAATCTAAAAGTTATTAAGAAATATTGTTGCTCTCATCGAGTTACATTACTGGTTAAAATTAATGCACTTATTTCATTTACACCCTGTATAATGCTCTTCATTAATACATACAGATAAAGTTAGCCTATCGTTCTAAATACGGTCTACTTTATTCTAAAGTAATAAACATGAGGAATAAAGCACATAATTTGAATATTTGTCATATTGACATATGTCAAAATAATTGTTCTGTTAACCATAGCAATCTGAAAGTAGCATTAAGAGAGAATTTCAAAAAATGATATTTATCAATAATATCTTAATTTTCTGAAACCGATAAACTATTGAACAAACCACGGATGTTATTAATCATAACAAGCCTTAGATGTCTTAAAATCTTCGCTCTACGAGCTCGGATTTCAAACCTACTATCTGCGGCAGTTATGATGTGCATAACATTCCTGGGTATGTTAATAGCTATAAACTTATAATTAATTTGCCTTTCTTTCTGTTACAGGTGAGTCACATATATTATTATAATCTACATTACATCTGTCTGCAATTTGTAAGTTAATTTAGTATTTAATATTTATTTATCCACCAAGTCAAAACTGTTTCACTTCACTCATTTCTTGTATTGAAACATTTGCGTACATAGCAAAACTCATATAAAACACATATTATAGTAACTTCACAGCAAAAAACACAATCGCTCACCTTTTGTTTTGTGTCTAGTTAGTTAATATTCTAAATCACCCTCGTATATAAGGCATTCTGTCCCGACTAAAACAAGACCTGTGGTGCTACAGAAAGTACCTACATAACCTTTTCTGTTTTCCAGATTAGCATTTCATAAATGAGATCATAAACAATATTAATATTTAATAACACATAATTTTAGCCATTCTTGTGATTTACAACGTAATAAAACTGGCGTATTACTAAACGCAAATTAAATCGAAGAAGAAAAATTTAATCTTGTAGGAATTTTTGCCGTAATTCATGACTACGCCCCACGGCGCATACAGGGACAGAAGAAAAGACAGGCGAGTGCACACCAGGAGCGATTCTTCCACCAGATTTACTCTTAATAATGTTAAAAATTTACTATGTCACTGCGCACAATCCCATCCGCATCACTCTTCTACAATCTTCTACAATCTACAACAGACTAATGTCTCAAGGTTGCCGAGCTTTTATTGTTATTGTTTTGCAGCAGGGGAAATCTAATGAAATTTGATTTTCTGTTTTTATTTTACTTTTGTGCGACTTCATAGGGCTAATTTAAGAATATATTTGATGTAAAAGTTTGATCGGACCCATGGTACAAGAAAACAAGGAATGCTCACGCGCATTGTATATCCCCACTTCGCGCTCTGTTGTGTACCGAGCGTTGTCAAACGACTGCGTGATTCATTCGTTTCATTCTCGTAGATTTCCGTACCCTTTTGTTTTAAATTTGGTTTATTTCAATACATATTATAGAATTATGCTGCTTTGTGTTGTATGCTAAATACAACTATGTACAAATACAAAAAAAAATTACTTACATCTTGACAATATTAACAAAGACTTAACAGTTTGTATATTTGAAATAAATTGTAAAAAATTGTTAGACATCGGGATTCAAACACGAGACACCTACCTTGCCGGGATAGTGCTCTATCAACTAAGCTAATGTTACTATTAAAGAAAATATATTGGGTGCTTCTAAGTGGATGATGACCTTGAAGATTAACAAATGTTCCATAGCAACTACAACTCCTCTATATTAATAATTCTTACTTTAAATTTAATACAACTCACTGAATGCCACGCATATGAAAAAATTAATATTGCGTCTACTTTGAATAATATAAATAAAAAACCTTAACTGGGATTGGTAGTCGGAATTTGGAAAGGAAGCGAATAAAACAATTGAGGATCGCTAACGTTTCGATATATTTGACATCATCATCAGAGCTGAGTATACATGAAATAAGAAATTATATTTTATGACAAAAAATAAACATACCAATATTGATCTTCGAAGTTGAACTAATTGTAATATAAATATACCATTTAATATCATGATATAAGTTTGTATTTTTATTACAGATGTTAACTTGTGAACGAGTATTGTGTGACTGACGACAATTTGTCTCTCAAACAACCTCAAAAAGTTAACAAAAAATCACTATAGATTGCAGTAGGAAATATGTTGGTAGAGTTCACGCGGTAAATTTTAAATTACTAAATTATTTAAAATAGTATGATATAAACTATTTAAATGATCTAAATCTGTTCTAAAATTAATACTATTTTTATCATTTGTATATGTAACATTTCTAAAAATAACTTTTTTCTATAGTTTTGTTCTATTTCCAATATTTTAACATTGGAAATAATTATGTCGAGATTCTTGATTCAAGACCAAGACTACGAGTAGCAAGACCAAGACTTAGTATTCGAGACCCAGGCAAGACTTGCGAAAGCAAGACAAAGCGAGACCAAGACCAAGACTAGTTCAGTCTTAGTCTAGGTCTCGCCTTACCGAAGCACTATTTAAACGATTTTTGGTGTTATTTTGTTATTTGAAATTGGCATGACTGCAATAAATACACTAAATATCTAGGCAACAGAATAAAAAATCTGATGTGGCCAGCACATTATCTTCCGTCAGTTCTATGGTTCTATGTATTTTGTACAAATTTCATACGGAAAGTTCCTTGCTAAATATTCTATTTCTTGTACATTACCTTCCGGCAGCTGCATGTATTTTATGCAAATTTCATACAGAAAATTTATGTCTTAAATTATTATTTTGTGACGTTTTCTATATACAGTGTAATGTATCTGCGGAAATAAAAGATTTATTATTATTATTATTTCTTGTACATTACCTTAAAGCAGTTGTATGTATTTTATACAAATTCCATACAGAAAGCAAAAGATCCTATATTTCAGTAAAATTATGTCAAACACACTATGTTAATTTCACTTGACACTGACATCTTTCAATCAGAATTTTCTTAATATAGTAGCTGTTTTCATAGCTATAGCTACTTTATGAAATTTAATTTCTTTATAATTTTTACCTTCCGTCACCTTTAGGTAAGGAAGGTAATGTCTTTGGTCAAAAAATTCGATGATGAGTTTTTAATCAATAAGCACGTTTTAGGGTCCCTAGAATACGAATTTACTATTTTTACGATGATGTCTGTATGTGTGTGTGTGTGTGTGTGTGTGTGTGTGTGTGTGTGTGTGTGTGTGTGTGTGTGTGTGTGTGGATGTGTGTGTGGATGTGTGTGTGTGTGTAACAAAATTTTCGTCTGCGATAACTCTAATACTACAGTTACAAAAATTATAATTTTTTCGTGTACTTCTTCGTTACATCCATATGAAGAGCTGATTAGATTTTGGTTACAATTGGTCAACCGGAAGTACCATCATTTGAAGATTTTAACAGTTTTTCTTGAAAAAACTATGTTAAATATAATTTTTTCACATTTGATGTTATAAATATTAAAGTATATTTTATTCTCTGTACGATTTGACTGCATTTTATACTTAATATTAAATGGATATAGAGTTAAAAAATTATAAAGAAATTAAATTTCATAAAGTAGCCATAGCTATGAAAACAGCTACTATATTAAGAAAATTCTGATTGAAAGATGTCAGTGTCAAGTGAAATTGACATAGTGTGTTTGTCTTACAATTTTTAGTGGAAATATAGGATCTTTTGCTTTCTGTATGGAATTTGTATAAAATACATACAACTGCTTTAAGGTAATGTACAAGAAATAATAATAATAATAAATCTTTTATTTCTGCAGATACATTACACTGTATATAGAAAACGTCACAAAATAATAATTTTCTGTATGAAATTTGCATAAAATACATGCAACTGCGGGAAGGTAATGTACAAGAAATAGAATATTTAATTTAGCAAGGAACTTTCCGTATGAAATTTGTACAAAATACATAGAACTGACGGAAGGTAATGTGCTGGCCACATCAGATTTTTTAACTCTATATCCATTTAATATTATAATATTATAAAATGCAGTCAAATCGTATAGAGAATAAAATATTCTTTAATATTTATAATAACATTAAATGTGAAAAAATGATATTTAACATAGTTTTTTCAAGAAAAACTGTTAAAATCTTCAAATGATTGTACTTCGGGTTGACCAATTGTAACCAAAATCTAATCAGCTCTTCATATGGATGTAACGAAGAAGTATACGAAAAAATTATAATTTTTGAAACTGTAGTATTAGAGTTATCGCAGACGAAAATTTTGTTACACACACACATCCACACACACACACATCCACACACACACACACACACATACAGACATCATCGTAAAAATAGTAAATTCGTATTCTAGGGACCCTAAAACGTGCTTATTGATTAAAAACTCATCATCGAATTTTTTGACCAAAGACAATACCTTCCTTACCTAAAGGTGACGGAAGGTAAAAAGCATAAATCACTGTCACCAACCTAATAATTCTACAAAAAAATTCTCTTAATGGAAATTGTCGAATATTTTTATAAAACAAATGTAGATGAAAACCTCGTCTGAGAAAATAGTATATAAAATACACGTTACAACGGGCAATTTGTATGCAGTGCTAGTGCTAGTATACGTTGCCTTCTGCACCTTACGTTTTAATAAATTATGATTTATTTATATGAAATAAAATTGTAAAACTATGAATCATATGTTTCAATAATTCTAGCGTTACCCTCGTATATTGTGACTGAAATTATCGAAACCTAGCCCATTATAATTCAGGGCGATTATAATATAAGTTATAAAATTTCACAATATATTTACACTTTTATGAAATGCAAATCTTTATATGGGGTATTTTAACAAGCAAAATATTGATTTCTTAAAATATGTCCGCAACTTTTACTAGGTAAATGTCAAAAGTCATGATATTTGAAACAGTATCCGTGTTAGTCTTACAGCATTTGTAAAAAGCGCTTTGACATAACGGTAACGGTAATCCTAATGGACAAAGAGGTGCTTGTGCTTCGCAAAGTTCAAAGACTTTTTTATTAGATATATTAAAATTTTAATGATAATGCACTGTTGGTTTAAAAAAAAACTTCTCTAGAAACGCGGGGTTTAACTTCAAGCGTTTATAAATTACGAAACAAGAGTATCGTTGAAGTACGATAAAATAATGCAGGATCGTAAATCATGTACATTTTATTCAAGATACATTGTGATTTATTTAATTAATAAATTATGCTGTGATTTGTCGGAGCTAGCGTTGATACAAAGTGGCAGATTAAAATGCCGAGGGTCTTTGCTATAGATGTCGTCCGATGGGCATTATCATCTAGTAACGCTCGTGGTGCATACAGCATGTGAAATAAGTTTTCATTTATAATAATTTTGATTACAATAATGCTTAAGCTTTCGCTTTGCTAAGGATGTTATTCAATTGTTTTGTTTATTATCAAATTTTTTTTAATTTTAAAACATCAACGTTATATATCGTTGGAGATGATGGAATAGGTGAATTTGATAAGTTTCGGAAGATATTTTATCGAAACGGTGTAAAGAAATTATTTTGAATGCTTCTACATACTTTGGCGAAGAGAAACGCATAAATGTTACCCCAATTATTCCATTCTCGTCTGTAGAAGATGCAAGTATTATATTTCGAGATTCGTTTTCGCATGGCATCTCAATTCTTTATTTCTTATGCACTTATTTCTGAGTATTATTGCATTTTAGAGAGTTTGTACTGCTTTGGATGTGTCACATGTGGCGGTAAATAATATCAAAAATGAATTCAAACGTGGATAAATATCGCCCCTAAAAAAATTAGTGATCCGTCATCCGTCAAAAATCAATGCGAAACATTGCAGTCTGCAATTCGAGGTACTTATACTATTTACATGTGTGGTGAAAGTAAATTGCTTTTTAAGGCCCTTTTCATAATCAATTTTAAGTATTATAATTAAATTAAAAGCGATTTCTGTGTTCTGTTGTGCTTTCAAAGCTGTTTTCTTATTTTAATATATTGTTGTAATCAATTTATGTATTAATTGTTGTAATCAATCCTTATTATTATTGTATTGAATTATAATTAAAACGAAAATAATTTTTTTTATATACCGTTCATATTATTTCTAATTTAAAGTCCATAAACGATGATCGGGTTATAATGAAGGCACAATGAACGATTATGCCCTCATATAATGCCCCGGTTGTTATAGATATGTTTATATACACCGTATCCTAGCAATAAACAGTTCCTTATGCTGTAGTGAGACATAAAATATTTAATATAATACGCTGGTTAAATTATTATGTGTGCCAACAATATGGTTAGGTTAAACTAATTTAAATGATAAAATTAAATTCTCCTTATTTACAAATTGCTATAAGGAGCCGGTTTCACATTTTTAATGTTGCTCAGCTTGTCGCCATGAAATTACATTGTTTTAACTTTTGTCTTTATTTTCTGCATTAATTCTTGACAGAATTTTGGGCGTGCACTGAACTTGTAACAATGTAGTTAACAAATTGTAATTTCAAGAATATATAACATCTTTTTTGCAACACCACCTAAAATTTTCTTCATTTCACTGTTTTGAATGGCTAAAATGTGTTATTGTAGAAAAGTGTGAAATAAAAAATAACTGTAAAACAAAAAAATAACTATGAAAAAAAAATCACCAGTATCACTAATACTCTCATGTTTGCTAATTTCTATCTTTTTGAAGAACTAAATAATAGTTATCTGCAAGTAATATTATATCAGACGGCTCACAGATGACCTTGAATAGTCTTCTTTCGTGGATCATAGTTTACGTACATTTAACAGATCGAAATTAAACAATTGTCATTACTTTTTGATTAAACCTCGTAGCAATACTATGAGAACATGATAATGGATTCTTATCAGAAAATTTTACACTAAAGAAAAATACGATTCAAAGTCCAAAGGTCAATAAATAAAAGTTGGTACACGACATTTTGAAATTAAAAACTAATTTTCTTAATGCTTATATACAAGCAATTAAAATAAAATTTAAAAAAACCCTAACTTGCACCATTGTGGTTAACCATTTTTTTCCAGACCTATCATGTAATAAAATAACTTCTACATTTCTGACTTCTCAAATGAAATCCTTTGATGGTGCTTTTGTTCTGTGCGCAGAGTGCTTTGATTTGTAAAATCAGATTGCGTTGATCAATGCACGCAGGGTTTTCTACTTTCAGAGATTTGGAGGACAACGAATTTCATTTTGTTTTGTGCTCCGAACGACCAGTGATCATTATACGTTCAGAGATTAATAATATAAAGTGATTTGGGTTGAGTATATTTGAATGTGTTTGGGGTTTATCTCAGTGTTTTCATTACTTTACAATGTACTTCATGTAATTAATTACATGAACATGGACATGGATTTAGAAAAATCTATACGAGAGAGACAAAAGTCTTTTAACTGAATTGGTATTGAAAATCTAATATAGGTGTTTTACTTTATAACATAATATAAATATATATTTCAACACTAAAACGACTCATCCTAATTTGAAGGAGTGCCTATCCAGGAATAATAAAAATTAAATAAAAAAATCTGATGTGGCCAGCACATTACCTTCCGTCAGATCGTGGTCAGATCTGTGTATATTGTAAAAATTCCACACAGAGATTTTCTTGTAAAAGATTCCGTATTTCCAGTACATTACCTTCAGTTCTATGTATTTTGTAAAAATTCCATACAGAAAGTTTTTTTGTAAGAGATTATATATTTCCAGTAAAATTATAACACAAACATACTGTCAAATACACTTGACACTGACATTTGTCAATCAGAATTTTCTTAATAATGAAATTGAATTATTTAATAAATTTATTACTCTATATCCATTAAATATGAAGTATAAAATGTAATCAAATCTTATAGAGAATAAAATATTCTTTATATATATATATATATATATCATCACGGCTTATTACCCATTGCTGGGTGTGCCAATCTGCTTTGTACACAGATGCGGTAATGATGAAATATTTGCACCGTGCGGGCGCTTACCAGGCGTCACCTCACGGGCACTCATTGCTGGCGTGGAGAGTGCACCACAGGGGTCAATGTAGTGCCATTTAAAATTGGAAATATTTGACGTCGGTCGGGATCGAACCCGGTTCCCCAGATTCGCGACCTGACACTCAGGCACACGGCCACGAGACCAAAATATTCTTTAATATTTATAATAACATTAAATGTGAAAAAATAATATTTAACACCGTTTTTCAAGAAAAACTGTTAAAATCTTCAAATTAGTGTACTTCCGGTCGACCAATTGTAACCAAAATCTAATCAGCTCTTCATATAGATGTAAAGAAAAAGAATACGCAAAAATTATAATTTTTGGAAAGGTGGTATTGAAGTTATGCGATCCGAAAAAATCATCACACACACACATACATACATACATACATACATACATACATACATACATACATACATACATACATACATACATCCATACGTACATACATACAAACATCATCGTAAAAATAGTAAAATCGCATTCTAGGGAACCTAAAACGTGCTTATTCATTAAAAACTCATCATCGATTTTTTTGACCAAAGACAATACCTTCCTTACCTAAAGGTGACGGAAGGTAAAAATGTGAGATGTAATTTTAATTTAAAAAAAGTCCAGAGAGTTAACCGTAATTAACGTATCAATGGTACAGTATGTCATCATCATTACCGACATCTGCATACAAAGCAGATTGGCACACCCAGCAATGGGTAATATGCCGTGATGATATATTTATTTATTTATTTATTATGGTGTTATAAGGATAATAATGCCTGAGGTCAACAGTGTACTTTCCGAAAGCCCTTGGCCCGAGGTGTTCAACCGAAGGGATTATTGTTCGTGTAACTCCTGTGGTGTCTTCAACGTTTATTGCCTCACTATTATTTTTTTAATATTCTACGAAGTACGGGTCAGAAAGTATTAATAAAATTTACGAAGTAGGCTATGAATGCTTCTGCTTGTTTTTTAGGCTTTATCCCAATATTTTTTGACATTACCATTGCAACAACTCATAATGCCCTTGGGCGTTATTTGTTGTATAATTAGCCTGAATACAGGGTGGTTATGATAATATAATAATATTTTTGCACCTTACTTGAGAGTTGACATTTTATCAATTCACGAAAAAAACTTGATAAACTTATGGTAAACTTTCGTTTACAGTTGTTCATAGAATATATTTTTATTCAATACTAATGTACTGTAAAAGCTTGATAAAACAATTCTGTTCCTATTTTGCGTTTACGAAGTTAATTTTGTAAAACTATTTTAGCCAAAAATATTAGTACAAAGTTTAATATTTTTTATTTGTTGTCATTGCTGATATAAAATTAATGCATTTAGCTATTATATATTTAATAAAAAATACTTTAAGCTGTAAGCACTTTTTAAAAAATTAAAAGTATTAATTTTGAATTGAAACAAAATTACCAAGAAATGTATATCATTTGAATTACCTCAGTTTCGATTTTGCAGGTTACAAAAAAAATAAAAATAAAATCTGTGCAATGATTTAGATGTAGATTACATGTACAAATTGTAAAATTTCATATATATATATATATATATATATATATATATATATATATATATATATATAAATAAATAAATATATCATCAAGGCATATTACCCATTGCTGGGTGTGCCAATCTGCCAACCATATCAAAAACTCCCACTTTGTCTTGCGGGACAGATGATATTTGAAAAAAACTCTTTTCCCATGTTAAACGCCTATGTCACGGTTTTCAGTGTTCACATTGTATATATAAATAAATAAATACCGGGTGTCTACTTTTTCTCCCAAAGATAGGAAATTCAATGTTAAAATTTTAATTTGGCGATATCTCTTTACCTATTAATTTTAGAAAAAAAATGTAATGAAGAAAAATGTTCATAATGAAAATTTGCATCGATGAGTCCCAAGTTTGTGGTTCATTTGTTTTTTATGTACGAATTAGAAGCAAAAGAAAATACTCGATTTAAGAGTACCACGAAAAATAATACAATTAATGTTTGATGTTTCTGACATATGACAGATTTGACATTTCAGTTGTTTTTTTATTATTATTCGATTTTGTGATTTTTTTTCTTTTAGATTGTCTTCCTAGTATTCTCATAATAAAATCAAAAGAAATGTTAAATCTATCAGATATGTCAGAAACAAGAATCATAAATTATTGTTGAGGGAATAAATTGTTGGTGGATGGCAGTCATAAAATTTTATTTATTAAATTCTCGGGTTATAAATAAAATTTTATGATTGCAATCCAGTAACAATTTATTCCTTCATCATTTTATCTAGTCAAGCAGCCTTTTCTCTTATAAATTATTGTCTTATTTTTCATGGCACTCTGATAATTTTCTTAAATCGATTATTTTCTTTTCTTCTAACAAAAACTCATCGATGCACATTTTTATTCATTACATTTTAATTCTAAAATTAATAGGTAAAGAGATTTCGCCAAATCGAAATTTTTACATTGAATTTCCTATGTTCGGGAAAAAAGTAGACACCCGGTATATATATATATATATATATATATATATATATATATATATATATATATATATATATATACAGAGTGTCCCATTTAAGGTACGAATGCATTGGGATCTCGAGAACCGTAAGAGCTACGAGGTTGGTTAAATTAGACAAAAGTTGCCCCATTAGGAGACCATTTTAATGGTATTTTGATATTTGCGAAAAAATGCATAGGTCACTAGATATAGGCGAAAATGTAAATTTTGCAGTTTTTTATTTTTGCAAATAACTTCGAAGTGTGAAATTATACTGGATTTTAGTTTGCACATCTTTAGGGCACTTTTTTATGTTCTTTCGACTGGCGATGCCCAATTTTTTTTATCAATGTTGGTTTTTGAGGATTGATGTCAAAGTTTTAATTTTTATATGGACGCCATATTGGAAAGTTACGTCATTGAAAAGAGAATTTTTTTAGCTTTACAATGATATAAAATAGTAATAATTTATTTTTATAATTAACAGAGAAATTAACAAAAAATGTTATTAATACTAAAATTTACAGTACAATATTTAAATATTAGATTTGGAGGACAATGGATAGGGACCAACAGCGAAATCAACTGGCCTGCTAGATCTCCAGATTTAACACCTTCAGATTTTTTTATGGGGATACTTAAAAAATAAACTTTTTATTCGGGAATATCAGAATGAAAATGAATTAAGAAATGCCACAGTAAGAATTATAAATCAAAGTAGGCCAAGAATACTGAGAAAAGTTTTAGAAGGAACAGAATAAAGGGCGCAGAAGTGCGTAGAACGAAATGGTGGGTTAATAGAAAATTTATTATAAAGTTTTTGTAAATTATTTTTGTATTTTTAACATTATTTGTTTATTAAATTGTTATTTTCTTAAACAGCAGCCTTCGATTTACTTTTTTCAATTAAATTTTAGTATTAATAACATTTTTTGTTAATTTCTCTGTTAATTATAAAAATAAATTATTACTATTTTATATCATTGTAAAGCTAAAAAAATTCTCTATTCAATGGCGTAACTTTCCAATATGGCGTCCATATAAAAATAAAAACTTTGACATCAATCCTCGAAAACCAACATTGATAAAAAAATTGAGCATCGCCAGTCGAAAGAACATAAAAAAGTGCCCTAAAGATGTGCAAACTAAAATCCAGTATAATTTCACACTTCGAAGTTATTTGCAAAAATAAAAAACTGCAAAATTTACATTTTCGCCTATATCTAGTGACCTATGCATTTTTTCGCAAATAACAAAATACCGTTAAAATGGTCTCCTAATGGGGCAACTTTTGTTTAATTTAACCAACCTCGTAGCTCTTACGGTTCTCGAGATCCCAATGCATTCGTACCTTAAATGGGACACTCTGTATATATATATATATATATATATATATATATATATATATATATATATATATATATATTAAGTATTAAGTACATGCATGTTATAATATTTAATAATTTAAATAACAGAAATATTATATTAAAATTAATATCTATAATTTTTTTGGAATATAATATCTGTGAAATATGGCCTGAGCGGGAATTCTTCTAGCAGTGTATGAAAACGACCTACCCACGCTAAACTTTCTGTGAAAACCTAAGTCATAAATTTCCCTATAAAACTCACTAGAATGGGAACACAAGATACAGAATCAACCTCCAGAGTGTAAAGTTAAGTCAAGTCAAGAGCAATATATGCAACTACAGACCTATTTCCATTCTTTCCAGCTTTGGTAAAATTTTTGAATCTCTTGTTGTTGATAAAATTAAATCCGATTATAACTCCATTCTTATTCCTCAACAAACTGGATTCTCCGCGAATAAATCAGTTTTAAATAATTTAATACCTTTCACCGAATTTATAAGCAGAAGTATGGATAAAAGAGTTCAGGTGGATGTGGTGTATACTGATTTCAGTAAAGCTTTTGATAGAGTTAATCATGATAAACTTATTGCTATACTGTTGTCTTATGGTATTCATGGCTCACTATTACGTTGGGTTGATTCTTACATAAGAAATCGTTCTCAGTTTGTTTTATGTAACGGTTATAAGTCTCGGTCATTTCCAGTACCATCAGGTGTTCCCAAGGATCACACTTAGGTCCCTTGCTCTTTAATTTTTATATTAATTCAATTCATAAATGCTTTACATATTGCAATTTTCTATTATACGCCGATGATCTGAAAATGTTCATTGAAATTCACAACGTACAGGATTGTATCCGATTACAGAATGAACTACTTAGTTTAGAAAAATTTTGTAATGAGATTGACTTACATTTAAACATAGACAAATGTTCTGTGGTATCATTTTCAAGAAATAAAAATGTCATCAATTTCTTCTATAAGTTAAATAACATTAATATTATAAGAAAAACAACAATAAAAGATTTGGGTGTTTTGTTTGACCCCAAACTACTATTTAACGAACATATTGATACCATAGCTAGAAAAGCGTACAAGACTTTAGGATATATATATACAGGTCACTTAATCGTTTCAATAGCATCACTTCATTTACTTTATTATTTAATACCTTTGTACGTCCTATTGTTGAATATGCTTCTCAAGTTTGGAGCCCGTCGTATACCAGAAATATTAATAGAACAGAATGTGTTCAAAAAAAGTTTATTTCATTGCTTAAGTTCAAATTTGGTTTAAATGAAAGCAACTATGAACTTTCATTATGTAATTTAAACATGTCATCACTTGAGAAAAGAAGATCTAATGCTGACATGATTTTTCTATTTAAAATTGTAAATAATTTTGTTAACTGTCCTGACATTCTTGTCAACTTAAATTTCCATACTCCAACAGTAGTAGTGCGTAACAAGCAATTATTTTATACAATTAAATGTAATTCTAACAATTACAAAAATTCTCCTATACAAAGGTTTATGCAATGCTACAATGCTAATTTTCAGCATTTAGATCTTTTTTGTCTGTCATTAGGTCAATTTAAACGTGCCTTAAATGTCTAATTACGTTCAATGTGTACTTTTTGTATTTGTAAAATTTCAAATATCACTTTTCTTTTCTATTGTTTTATATGTTTTCAATTTAGTTTGTTTGTAATTTTACAATATTTAATTTGTATGTATTCCGAGGAAACCTATTATTGGATTTATAGAAATATGTAATTAACGAATCACTGTAACATTATCTCTGTTCACAGAGATTTGTAATTAGAATCGAAAACAAAACAATCAAATTAAATTGTTCTTTCTATTAAGTAGTGCAACGCAACTAAATAGTTGAAACGGATTGATTTCCAATTGAATAGATTGCACACATTTTACTCACTAGAAAATAAATAATAAAAGTAAATAACGGTTTGAATTTAAGTGTCAATTACTTCCTAACCTTATTTCCCGCGTCTTGTGCTGCAGTAAAAAAGAAAATGTGAGAGTGCGATAGCGCTGATTGTTTTCCACGAGAGAAAATTCAAATAAAATGGATGTGCAGCTGTAAAGTGTAACCTAGTTTATTTTTTCTTTAATCACGTTATCTACTTCGCAACCTTCCCTCCACTCCGCATCATTGCGTTACGCAAAACAATTAAATACACTCGGTGGTAAAAGATAAAATTTCCGCAAGTTACGGGGTTTTTACGAGGATCATGCAAATTTACTTTTATTTGATTAAAACATAGAAAATTTATGAGTACAGATTGTGTTATACCGTCTTCAGAACCGTAATTTAAACACGGGGAAAAGATTGAGAGGCTGCTATCATTTTTTCCATTCCCAATACCGTAAGTAGGCTATTAGGACATTGTTTTTAGGGATGTATGTGTATTTTACTGTCAAGATATTGGTTTCTATTAGCGACGGGAAATAAGAGGTGCGTTCAATAAGTAAAATAAGCAACTGGAAGTAAAATTTATTGAACGATTTTGCTAGCCCAGCATTTGCTTGATTTTCTCGCAAGCAATCCAAGCCACAAATTTGTCGCTTGTCTTGTTAGGTGTCAAAAATATAATGGCGGTAAATACAAATTATACACATATGAAGCTAACTTGAACTGTTTCTATTTCTTTATATGTGGTGTGTTTGTCAACCACATGTCAAAAAGGCTTTTAGAGTTTTGTGATGTATATATATAATGAGAAATATTTGTTTTCCGGGAATGGACTGTGTCATATTTTGAGTCAGAGCTCAAAGTTGCCCGCAGTCATATGGTGCATCTTCAGGAGCAAGGGGGGATAGTACTGTCTTAAACACGGTTACCCGACGTGTCAACCACGCTAGAGGCCGAGTTTAAGCAACAAGGAAGGAGACTCAGTTTACACGTCGGGTAACCTTGTAAACTGAGTCTCCCTCCTTGTTGCTTAAACTCGGCCTCTGGCGTGGTTGACATGTCGGGTAACCGTGTTTAAGACAGTACTATCCCCCCTTGCTCCTGAAGATGCTCCATATGACTGCGGGCGAAACGTTGAGCTCTGACTCAAAATATGACACAGTCCATTCTCGGAAAACGAATATTTCTCATGACACAGACTGTGGAAGCCTACGCAAGTATATATATAATTTTCTGAAGCTGTGAAGTTTACTTGAATGGAATTTTATTTTGGATAAAAGCTTTATACGCAGTTTTAATTGTTTATTGTTGCAAATACAATTATTAGACCACGTTTCAGCACATGGTTATGGCCATTTTCAAGTCAACTATGTTATAGTATATTTATAGGCCAATTCTGAACATTCATCTGTAAAACTGTAAATTCGTAAATCTGTAAGCTACGATAAATCTGTAACTACATAATTTACAGATTTGGCAATTCTAAACACATATCTGTAACGAGATGAGGTACAGACATATCATTTACGATCTCGTAACGTTTTGACATTTGCGATTAACTTCATAAATATTTTGTACTTGACGCGGAAAGCTGTTACAGTGCTGTGTGTTTCACTAAATAAGTAAAAATAATGTATTATTAAATTATTATTGCATTATTGTTTTTAAGGCCCAAATGACTACTAATTATTAATTAATTGTCTATTAATATTACCAAAAAACAGAATGAAATATATCTGTCAAATTTAGAAGACGATTATGCGTTAATAAGTATCACCATCAACCTTTCGGCGGAAATGCTACCTCCAAACAAGTCTTGCGTCTCTTTTAGCTCCTCGTAAAACGCTCCGCCGTTGACATCTTTTAACATTCCAAACTACCTTCTACCCTTTCTCCCATGCATTTTCCCTTCAATAATAATTTTCTGAAGACAACCTCTCCTTAAAGTATGTAGACTGCAATTGACCTTCCTCTATCTTATTTTTCTCATAATTCTTTTCTCTTCTCCACTTCATTCTTTTTCTCCATCTTCCTCAAGGTCCATGTTTTGCACCCAAATAACACAATACTCTATATGAAGTATTTTGCAAATTTTTATATTGATGCGCATTGCTGTTTGCAGTTCCTAAATTTTAGTGAGACTGTTTTTCCTTAGGCGATCTCTTCTAGACTATTGCCATTCTAAGTTACTATACTTCCAACTTCCAAGATATTCGAAGGAGCTTACTTATTCTACCTTCTCTCCTTCTAACCATATGTTGGCGGATCCTTTTTTCTTAGCTGTTCGTATTACTTTTGATTTCTTTATGCTTATTCTCCAATTCGTCCTAACTTATAGGGAATTTAACAGATTTACAGTTTTATGTAAACTACTATTTTTGTAAAAAAGAGTTACTGAAATAACTGTTATTATAAGAATTTACTTATTCTCATCATTTTCTAAGAAAATACCCAATAAAACATTAACCGTTGTTGCTCATTCACTTTTATTAAAAATAATCTGTAAACTTACGACCAAGGTTTCTCTCACCGTACGTATTTACGAGAAGTGTAAGCGTTTACAGATTTTCTGTAAGGTGCCTACAGATGTGATTAGAATAGGCTATTTGCGTGGTACCTACTGAATATCTATCACTAAATACCTAAAGTAAAGTTGAAAAGGTATGTAAAAATATAAATTTTATTTTTAAAAAATTATATGTTTTTTAATAAATTAAGAAAGAAGATTTTCTTGGACGTCATTATTTAGAACTGGAGAAAGGGATGCATATTTAAGAATGTAACCTGTAGATGGCGAGCGAGTGCGAGTTTTAATTTGATTTTGACATCATTTCATTTTTCTGTCACTGTCTCTCTTCTTTATTATTTACAATTTGCGTGGTTTTTGTTACTTTTGTTACGTATTTCGATTTGTTAAGCAGGATTTTGAAGGATTTTAACTTAGATTATACTCGTACACGATTAAAATGACAAACGAATATATTAACCTCCAAACTATTATTCAAACGTCAAACAGATGATCTGTCATGTTTAAATTACCTGCACATGCCGTTGCTATTGGACGTACCGATGTTATTGCTTTACGGTCGGCGTAATTCTACGTCATTTTTCTGGCCAATAGGGTATTCTCTCATATTTTTTTTATTAATTTTTCTTAAAGAATAGTTATATCTAAGAGTATATGTGAAAATCCGAGTAGAAAATGCCTCATAATAAGCGAGATATTAATTTTTAAAATTTGATTTTCTTGTGTCACGTGATAGTGACGTACTAGTTGTACAGTACCAGCGGTGTGCTGCCAGTGGTTCATGCGGCGTCTTATCACATTCGAACATGGAGTAGGGATTTCAACTGATCTCCCATTGGAAGGTCATCTAGTACATCAGCAAAATTTAAATGCTTTATATCTTTTGTAACAATCGATTTATATTATGATTGTTTGTTTTTTCCCTGTTGTTTACCTATCAACACTAATATTTTTAATAAATTTTTAATATTGGTAATCCTCAGAGAATACCCTATTAATGAAAATTTTGCCAAAATAAAAAATATGTGTAGCAAGTTTTTATCGTCTCTTTAAATATATTAAATAAAAAAAATGGCACGCAAGTAGCCCATAGCAATTTGATCGGAAGATGTTACAGGCCTTACAGATTTGCTTGTCTTACACAGATTTGCTCAGAATTCGCCTATTAGTCAAATTTAAATTTGTTACATTTTTGAAAGAATTTTTTTGATATATTTCAAACTAATAAACATGATTTGTGCTCTATTTATATATTCGCATAATAAAATGTCAAGCTTATCATTATTAATTTCTGTTGTTCGTACTTTATCAAAATTGCTTTGACATTCGTGCTATTGGCAGAAATGAAATTAGCAATTATATTTGCCATATTTCAATGGCAATATCGAGAGTTAGCACGAATCGCATAATTTCAAGAGAGCTGTTAACTTTATTAAAAAGCTTTTGACATTGTGTTAAATGAACAAGTTTAGAAAGCGTCATTGTTTGCGTCAAATATTTTGTTGACTTTTAAAATTCGCGGTTTTCAAAACAAAACACAAATATTATCGACTAAACAATATGCTCAAGGGTTCTAGAAACGTGTTACATCCATCAATTCATGCTTTCAATAAAAGCTCGCACTTAATAATAAGCAAGATCACAAAAACAAACCGGCAACAAGGCATGTAATCGAAAATAAAGCCTTCAAAAATTAAACCGCGCGAAAAGTAGACAAATATTTATCCTCGTACCAGACCGATTAAAAATTGAAAGGGAAAACACTTTGCCAACCGTCGACAAAAGCCGGATTAGAGAAAAATTGACTGAAAAACTGATTTTACAACAGATATAGGAAATATTGTAAAAATGAAATTGTCAGAATTGGATTATAAAAATTAAAGATTATTAAATTTTCTACAAGTTTGCATTAATACTTTTTCTATATATTTTATGTATAAATTTATAAACTTTACTTTAATTTAAATTCCGGAGCCTACGCTTTAAACAAACACAACTCCTTGGTTACACAGTTCGGATCTCAAATGTATGTAACTGACAGATAAATGTTACTGTCAAGAAACTAATCATTTCAAATTAAAAATAGTAACGTTTTAAAAAGATAATAGTAAATAAAACATTTAATAATTATACGGAATGAAATTATGTAAGTATGTGTATTTAAATTATAAAAAAATCTGGTATGGCCAATACAAACCTCCCGCCATTACCGCCCGAGTCACAAAAAATATTAAGCTAATCTTTATTTTTGGATTAGCGAATTTTACTCTAATTTTGGCAGTTTATTTCTTAAAATATAGTCTAATCTAATCCAAGTAACTACCTTTTTTAAACCCCTGAACAGGATTAAATCCCAGTTACAGAGTGGGTTCACATTCACACACATCCATGCCTTAGTGGGATTCGAACCCAGAGCCCCGAGGGCACTCATGACATGAGGCGTTGCTCTAACCATTGAACCACCGGAGTTATAATAAAATGAAGATTAAATTTTAAATACCGGGATAGAATAGAATTCACTAATCCAAAAATGAGGACTAGCTTAAACATTTTTCTGAACCGTTAATTTTTATTAATCTAAATACATACCTACATATTTACTTATGCTGGAAACTGTATTGAATTATTTCTCTATTGTTCTATTTACTTTTTTTAAAAAAAAACGTTACTAATATTATTTTGAAATGATTAGTTCTTTGACAGTGACATTTAT
This sequence comes from Harpalus rubripes, assembly GCA_963082715.1. NCBI lineage: Eukaryota > Metazoa > Arthropoda > Insecta > Coleoptera > Carabidae > Harpalus > Harpalus rubripes. The sequence goes on from OY720448.1 coordinate 86,691,384, forward strand.
CTGTCAATTACATACATTTGAATAACTGCGTTTTGTTTGTTTAAAGCGCAGGCTCTGGGATTTAAATTATAGATAATTTTATAAATTTATCCATAAAATATATAGAAAAAGTATTGATGCAAATCTATAGATAATTTAATAATCTTTAATTTTTATAATAACATTAATCTCGAAAAAATAACATAAATGTATTTTTCGAAAAAAACTATTTTGAGCTTCTAGTAAAGTGCCACTTCCGGTTATCCGATTTTCATAAAAATCTAATAGGCTCTTTCCATTACAGAAAAAGTTCGAAATACAAGGTTTCCAAATTTTCTGAATGATAGTATTTCAGTTAGAGTGGAGGATCCACACACACATACACACAAACATCATCGTAAAAATGTTAAAATTGGATTCTAGGGACCTTAAAACGTGGTCATTTACCAAAATTTCGATATGCGATTTTTACCAAGGGTAGCGGGAGGTAAAAAAATTAATAGCGGGACGTTTTGTGTTGACCACATCAGATTTAAAACAAATTAATATAAATTTTATTTGTATTTTTCTCAAAAAAATCGTTATACTCGTATGATGGGTTAAACGGATAATATTGTTGAATTTAGAGTTAAATTCTCTAGCGGATATGTAAATAAAAGATATATGTTCCTATTTAAAATAAAAAGTTGAACCACTGATATAAATTTATATTATTTGCTGATATCACAATTTTTTAAATTCAAAATGGCATAATTTAACCTCGTATCTCTTCAAATAAAAAAATTACCAATAGTGAGCAAGCTTATTGAGACACCTGTATATTCGATAATACGGTAGAAGTGGAGGCTAGTTTATATTCGAATTCGACTCCTCAAAAATACGATCAAATTTTTGTAAGAATATTTTTGTTGATTTAATTGAAGCTATTTATTTCCAAACTGCTAAAGAAAATTTTGAATACCATGTAATACGAAATACGAGTAAAGCTATGAAGTTCATTGACGTAGGCTTTCTATAACGTTAGTTAATAAGTACATAAACTCACTTATAACCTTTTCGGTTGGAGTTTACACATATAATGTCCCAAACCACTCAGACGGTGCAATAATTTAGTTAATAATTATAGATAGCTGAAGGTCTTTAACCCTGTAATAGCTCGCTTACAAAACGAGTAGAATATTAAATTACTTCTATCTAGCCGTACACTAGAGCTAAAATGGTTATAGTCTGAAACTACTCAAATTAACAACTCTAGTTGTTTGTTGTGGACGTACATGGTTTAGTGTAGCAGCCGCAAGCTTTTTAAACAATTAATAAATTACTGTCAAAGAGTGCATGTAGTTAGAGTTAGAGAAAAAGATCAATGATTATTTTACAAATCATTAGATTATAATGGGGCAATTGCACAATTTTTCAATTTACTATTTATGAAAGTATGATTTAAATATGCAATTAATTTTATTAAATGTTTTTCGTTTGACAAGTTTGTATTTTTTAAAATATAATATAAAGAAATTATTATTTAAAAATTTTCCATATGCGAGTTGCACATGGCACAGTCTTCGCCGCCTTAGAGAATTAACTGTGTACTAACCTTGTTCACATTTACGACAATTCTATATATATATATATATATATATATATATATATATATATATATATATATATATATATATATATATATATATATATATATATACAGGGTTTTTCCATTAAAACAACCAGCGCTTTTTTGGGCGAACTAACAACTTTAGAGAAAAATGTTTTATACCAAAAATGATCAAGAATAAGGGGATAATGTATCGATAGTAACAAACCGAATAATTAACCAGTGATTCTCAAACGGTAGAACAAAATTATATTTTTTTAAATGGCACCCTATATAATTTTGTAGCCCTTTAAATAGAATATTATTTTCTGATTTCAACGATATAAATATAGCATAGGGTTGTGTAACAATTATTTCGAGAAAAATGGTATTAAAAACTAGAAATAATGTAATAAAAAATGTAATTGTAATATAACATTATTTTTATATTTTGCGTTCATAATGAAGTCATTACGATACGCAATTTTTTGTTTTAGACGGTTGGTACTAACCCATTTTTACCTCATTTATTTTTAGTTAATTGACAATTCATTTTAATAATATAATGTCGAAATTATTATTTTTTTTATTTAGGAAAGATTATTTACATGAAAATGTACAAATGGTTACAAATATAATCACAAATTGAGTAAGTAAATGTTATTGTAGAAGGCGCAAAATATAAAAAATAGTATAAAGAACTCATTTTATAAGACTTTCTTTCGCACTTCTCAATTAGAAATTTTGACGCGTGCGAAAAAAACATGTCTTATAAAACACGTTCTTTAATATACTATTCTAATACCATTTTTCTCGAAATAATTGTTATACAACCATATACCATATTTATATCGTTGAAATGAGAAAAAAAATCTCTATCTAATGGGCTAAAAAATTATATAGGCTACCATTTAAAAAAATATAATTTTGTTCTGCCGTTTGAGAACCACTGGTCGAACTCGGTTTGTGATTATTAAGAAATTAGCCCCTTATTCTTGATCATTTCTTGTATACAGAGTGTCCCATTTAAGGTACGAATGCATTGGGATCTCGAGAACCGTAAGAGCTACGAGGTTGGTTAAATTAGACAAAAGTTGCTCCATTAGGAGACCATTTTAACGGTATTTTGTTATTTGCGAAAAAATGCATAGGTCGCTAGATATAGGCGAAAATGTAAATTTTGCAGTTTTTTATTTTTGCAAATAACTTCGAAGTGTGAAATTATACTAGATTTTGGTTTGCACATCTTTACGGCACTTTTTTATGTTCTTTCGACTGGCGATGCTCAAATTTTTTTATCAATGTTGGTTTTCGAGGATTGATGTCAAAGTTTTTATTTTTATATGGAAGCCATATTGGAAAGTTACGCCATTGAAAAGAGAATTTTTTTAGCTTTACAATGATATAAAATAGTAATAATTTATTTTTATAATTAACAGAGAAATTAACAAAAAATGTTATTAATACTAAAATTTACAGTACAATATTTAAATATTAGATTTGGAGGACAATGGATAGGGACCAACAGCGAAATCAAGTGGCCTGCTAGATCTCCAGATTTAACACCTTCAGATTTTTTTATGGGGATACTTAAAAAATAAACTTTTTATTCGGGAATATCAGAATGAAAATGAATTAAGAAATGCCACAGTAAGAATTATAAATCAAAGTAGGCCAAGAATGCTGAGAAAAGTTTTAGAAGGAACAGAACGAAGGGCGCAGAAGTGCGTAGAACGAAATGGTGGGTTAATAGAAAATTTATTGTAAAGTTTTTGTAAATTATTTTTGTATTTTTAACATTATTTGTTTATTAAATAGTTATTTTCTTAAACAGCAGCCTTCGATTTACTTTTTTCAATTAAATTTTAGTATTAATAACATTTTTTGTTAATTTCTCTGTTAATTATAAAAATAAATTATTACTATTTTATATCATTGTAAAGCTAAAAAAATTCTCTTTTCAATGGCGTAACTTTCCAATATGGCGTCCATATAAAAATAAAAACTTTGACATCAATCCTCGAAAACCAACATTGATAAAAAAAATTGAGCATCGCCAGTCGAAAGAACATAAAAAAGTGGCCTAAAGATGTGCAAACCAAAATCCAGTATAATTTCACACTTCGAAGTTATTTGCAAAAATAAAAAACTGTAAAATTTACATTTTCGCCTATATCTAGTGACCTATGCATTTTTTTGCAAATAACAAAATACCGTTAAAATGGTCTCCTAATGGGGCAACTTTTGTCTAATTTAACCAAACTCGTAGCTCTTACGGTTCTCGAGATCCCAATGCATTCGTACCTTAAATGGGACACTCTGTATATCATTTTTTTCTAAAGTCATTAATTCGCCCAGAAAAACGCTGCTTGTTTTAAAGGAAACATCCTATATATAGGGTGTCCGTCTATAAAAAAACCAGCATATATCGTGGAACTCACAAATAACGATAGGTTAGAAAAGTAAAAATGACATTTACTGAAATAAATATACAGTTCTTCGAGTGTCCGGGAAGACAATAAGTACTTTCAAAGAATATTTCTATAGATATTTGCTAATATAATTTTTAAAATATGACTATACAAAGAGATTAGAAAAAATGTCACTTTTTGAAATATTTCGTTTATTTCTTTATAAATATTAGTCCAGTCAATTGAGACCAATAAGATCTTTGCCATACAATAGGTAGGGTAGAAACGATTTTAACATATGTTGTTTAGGTCGGGGCGGGGATGAGAAATTCAAGTTCGTAAGGGTGCGTTTTGATGATGCAGGGCATCTAAAGCCCAATAGGTGGTGCTAGTTGTATTACAAAATAATACACGAGAAAACAAAAATCACACAAAGATATCAGCACATACAGTTCATAATATTAGTTGTATAATTGGTAGTAGATGGCAGTTTTCAGAAACAGCACTACCTAGTACTTAGATATTTTGTTACACTGATGTAGGTTTAGACCTTCAGGCGTATGAATTCTCAGAATTTCTAATATTTTACACTGTAGGTATTTTTAGGAAAGTGCTTCTTCCTGTGTTGGTAATTTTTTTGCAGTGAAAATAAAAACTACTATAAATTTATAATTTAGTAATGGAACATCTCATTTTTTTATTATTTATATGATATATTTGAAATGGGGATAGTTTATGCAGCATGTCCTATTTGGAGAATTAATGTAATGTAAAAAATCTCAGATCAAACTACTTCAAGGCATGACATTCAAACGTTTGTAATTGACACATAAATGTCACTGTCAAAAATATTTTTATGCCACTGTCAAAAATATTTGTACATAATTATGAAGATTATGAAAATAAAAAAAGTCAACAACGCAAAAGAATATACGTAAAAAAGAATATAAAAGGAATTTGCAAAAAAATGACGAATATAAAGAAAAAGAAAAGGAAAGTAGAAAAATAAAATTTCAGGATATTGAATATAAAGAAAATGTATGTATTGTACATAATTTATATTAAAATATCCCATAGATTTTGCAAATATATGTGAGAATTATTTTGTAGTGAGACATGAATATATGTATTTGTATTTAAAAATATTTTTCGTTTTATGCGTACAACCATGTAAAATATCTGGCGAGAGGTTATGTGCTGGCCACATCAGATTTTTTCATCTAAAATTTCGACATGATTAAAGATTAATAATTTTACTTATTTAATAGGTAACGAAATTTCACATGTAAAATGAAAAATAAACCGATTTGCTAGGGGCGTAACTAGGTACTTTTAAGAGGGAGGGCGCAACAGGGCGCACCTTTGGAACGAAATAATTTTTGACAGTCTGATTCTGCATTTAATTTTTTCATGTTTAAAACATAAAAATATTTCTTTTGGAAGATTTTCAGATGTAATGAAGCGAACACAAATACTTATCTGTTCTTCTGCAGTGATGTCCCGATTATTAATTTCCGGAGTTATTTTGCGTATGATTTTGTGACGTAGTGAACAATAATGTGCATTTTGAGGTATATTGTAATTCTGGAGAAAAGGATCAAATTTTTTAATAACTAGAGTCTATAAAATTGGCCTTATTTGTTGAATTTTTTGTTTCATTATGTCCTTGCCTTAAATAATTTCGTCTCTTTTATAGCCTGAATGGTGCATCATTTTGATTTCTTATAGTACCTTTCTTAAGAGGAAAGGTTACCCCTGTACTAAAATATGAAGCGAAAATTCAATTAATTGTTTCGAACTATTAACATTTTAAAAAACTCAACACACGACACGCATACTTCCGATATTAACCTGAATTAAAAAAATAAATTATTGAAATCTATTAGTATTTGACTTTGATTTTAATGGCAAAACGAGAAAAGTCCAGTATTAATAGATTTCAATAATTTTTATTTTAAAATGCAGGTTAGTATCGGAAGGATGCTTGTCGTGTGTTGAATTTTTTAATGCGTTAATAGTTCTAATACAGGAATAATTTATTTGAATTTTCGCTTCATATTTTAGAGCAGCGGTAACCTTTCCTCTTCGGCTAAAGTCGTAGGTACATAATCGTCTCGCTTCTTATTGCAGATAAATAAGTACATAATAAAATAGTAAAAAAATCAGATTGATTTTTAATAATTTATTTAAATAAAAACACGGAAAGGGGGCGCAAAACTAAACACGGAGGGCGCAAGCCCCCTCAGAAATGGTCTATCGACGCCACTGCGATTTGCACATGTTTAATATTTTAGAGGGATTTCTTATAAGTTACGTATGAAACAAATAACGAGTTGATCAGGTACATTTTACTAATTAAAAATGTGAAACCAAACTTTGTTTATTCTGCGTATTTTTGTACTTGATGTAAAAATGTATCCTATCCTACCTGAGTATTAAAATTTACAAATGCAAAATCGCAAAACGTGGTTAATTATCAGTTTTGCTGATTTCATTTGATAATTGGCAGTTGACAGCTGACTGGTATTTTGCGCTCGGTGTACATTATAATTAATCAGAGGGCAGAAATCCCTTCCCTATCAAACGTATAATCCATTTTTATCTGACACGAAACTATTATTTTTTATCGACATACGTTCTACCAGTGGCCTAACTATATGGCATCTGATTTAAGATTGTCGTAGTGGAGTAGGAGGAGCTTGACGAACGCGGTTTACGCAGCAATATTTTAAGGTTAAATACGAATTTTCATTTCGATAAAATTATAATATTACGACAATCGAAACATTCAGACACATCTTTGTAGATGGAACATCTTTAATACCATCCTTTTGAGGATCATTTTCATCAGATAAAATAACTAACACTTGGCTAAGTTTCACAAACTAGGATTTATTATCTTTATCGTTATTTCGGCTTTTACGCCATCTTCAGAAGACTCAGCGCCGCCAACGGATTCTGCGGGTCCCAATATGCTATTGTAACGTGCAAGCACCGCCGTTTATGTGACATAATCGCCGCGAGCAAGTGGCAAAGTAAACAAACGAGTCTCGACATATTTAATTACTTCCGGTCGCCTGAAGCTTTTTACCTCCCGCTACCCTTGGTAAGGGAGGTATAGGGATCGTGCTAAAAATCGCATATCGCGATTTTGGTAAATGACCACGTTTTAAGGTCCCTAGAATCCAATTTTAACATTTTCACGATGATGTCTGTGTGTATATATTATCATTCAGAAAATTTTGAAAACTTGTATTTCGAACTTCTCAATTGGAAAGAACCCATTAGATTTTGGTGAAAATCGAATAACCGGAAATGGTACTATACTAGAAGCTCAAAATAGTTCTTTCTCGAAAAATACCTTTAAATGCTATTTTTTCGAGATTAATATTATTATAAAAATTAAAGATTATTAAATTTTTAGCACGAAATATTTTTACCTTCCGCTACTCTTGGTAAGGGAGGTATAGGGATCCTGCTAAAAATCGCATATCGAGATTTTGGTAAATGACCACGTTTTAAAGTTCATAGAAACCAATTTTAACATTTTCACATGTGTGTGTGTGTGTATGTGTGTGTGTGTGTGTGTGTGTATTTGTGTATGGGTGAATCCTCTAAATACTATCATTCAGAAAATTTTGAAACCTTGTATTTCGAACTTTTCCCGTAATCGAAAAAGTCCATTAGATTTTGATGTAAACCGAATAACCGGAGATGGCACTTTACTAGAAGCTCAAAATAGTTCTTCTTCGAAAAATATCTTATTTTGTCGAGATTAATGTTATTATAAAAATTAAAGATTATTAAATGTTCTACAGATTTGCATTAATACTTTTTCTATATATTTTATAGATAAATTTATAAAATTATCTATAATTTAAATCCCAGAGCCTAGGCTTTAAACAAACAAAATGCAGTTATTCAAATGAATGTATCTGACAGATAAATGTCACTATCAAAGAACTAATCATTTCAAAATAATATTAGTAACGTTTTAAAAAGAAAAAACCAAATAAAATTAAACTAAATAGAAAAAGAATTCAATACAGTTTCCAGCATAAGTAAATATGTAGGTATGTATTTAGCGAGGTATTTAGATTAATAAAAATGATCGATTCACAAAAATATTTCCTCATTTTTGGATTAGTGAATTCTATTCTTTTCCGGTATTTAAAATTTAATCTTCATTTTATTATAGCTCTGGTGGCTCAATGGTTAGAACAACGCCTCATGTCATGAGTGCCCTCGGGACTCTGGGTTCGAATCCCACTACGGAATGGATGTGTGTAAATATGACCCTACTCTGTAATTGGGATTTAATCCTGTTGAGAGTTTTTAAAAAAAGGTAGTTACTTGGATTAGATTAGACTATATTTTAAGAAATAAACTGTCAAAATTAGAGTAAAATTCGCTAATCCAAAAATAAGAATTAACTCAATTTTTTTTGTACTCAGTCTGTAATCAGCGTGATGTATTCTGTTGCCCACACCAGATTTTTTAATATTTCAATGTTGATATAGATACGGAAAATTATGCATATGACATATTATAACAGAGAAGAATTACTGATGCAATGGCAATCAGCTATATAGAATAAAAAGGCAAAAAAATGTGACATATCTGTCGAATTAGTCACTAAACAAAGTAGCTGAAAATGGTATCATAGTAAATTGTTATAATGCATTAAGCCTTATGCACAAATTATTATGCATTAAGCATTAAAACATTCGGTCGAAATCAGGGTTTACTGTTTAAGTAATTAATTATATTTTTAGTCTTAAATTAGTTTTTAATATTAGTAGTCGTCATTGTTATTATCTTTTAATATTTTTTTATCGTTTATTAAACATCTATTTTAATTAATAATTCTTTAATTTTTACATTTCACCCGAATAAATAAAACGTTATATTATGTAACATGATAAACGCACCCATAAAAATCTTTTATTAATAGAAAATCTTGCAAACGATTGTGTATACAATAATGAAATAAACGGTTAAGGGAAAAATATAATTCTTGTTGCGGGATTTCTGTTGGCGATTATGCGAAAACAAAGGCGCCCATGCGGTCAACAATGGCGGCGGCGGCGCAGGCACCAAAATAGCGACGCAGGGCGTCAGGACAGCGGGGGTGGGGGCGGCACCGCTGGGGGGCCATATTGATTTTCTCGCCGGGGGCTGAGGCTGAGGCTTCAGGCGCCGCCACCAAGACGAAAACCAATCCTCACTCAACTCACTCATAAGAGTCATGAAAACGATATAGGTACATGCATCAAATATAAACATGATGGAGGAGTGGTATTAGGTGTTTACGCACTCAAGCATTTAAGATCATCGTTTTACCTCGAATTTGGAATTTAGTTACAGGGGCAAATAAATACCATGAGTGATAAAAATGGAATCATTCATTAAGAGAGATAATTTTCTATACAGGATAATCGGCCTTATTCTGGTGGCCATTGTATCTAAGACAATATTGTAATCTATACAATAGTGATTTAAATATTTAAATAATTTCAATAAGATATCGTATAGATTTGGTATTCTGGTACACATTGTAATTGTATGGCAGTGTTATTGTAATGAATACAATATAGGGAATTTATTTTAACGTGCAACATATGGTCAATCACTTCCATGGACAAATATTACATTGCTGTCATATTTTGACCGTAGTGTATAAACATAGAAGTGATAAACCATATGTTGCATTTAAAATAAATTCTCTGTATATCGTATTCCCCTACTCGTATTTGCAGTGGTGCCTATAGAAAATTATAACAAAAAAATCTGATGTGGACACCACACGACTTCTTTGTTCGCCAGACCAACATGAAATACTCGTATAGACCCAATTATAAAATTGCACGTATTTGACGTAATTTAACATAACATTAATTTTTTTATATTTTTTTGTCCACCAAAAAGTATATAATTTTTAAATTTACACTGGCTTGCAAAAAAATCGCGTACACCTTAAAAATCAAGTAACCGAGTTTTTACCTTTTTTAGCTATTTAAATACAATTTTTTAATCAACTGTCAATGGAGTTGTCACTGTTGTCATCATCATGTCACAATTTTATCCATTGTACAGTAAGTTCTTCATTGTGTTTGAGTTAGGTACTATATAAATTACATAAATATATATATTCGTATTCCAGAAAAATGAAAGAACAACCAAGTATGTATTTTTCGTTTTCTGTTAACTTTGGCATCTCAATTGACACTATTTAGTGACATTGACAAGTTAAATTTCAAGACTGACTCAATACAGCAAAAAATAGGTGTACACGATTTTTTTGCAAGCCAGTGTACATATCTCGCTTATACAAAGGGCTAATTTGATAATAATAATATGGATGTGCTAGACGCAGAATTTATTTCTCTAAAACTATTATTTGAAGAATTTATTTCTAAAATCAAAATAAAACCATTTTATTCAAGAAAAACTAGGTACGTTCAATAAGCCAAGCAAAACAAGCAACCGGAAGTAAAATTTGTTGAACGACTTTGCTAGCCTAGCATTTGCTTGATTTGCTCGCAAGCAATCCAAGCCACAATTTTCTCGCTTGTCTTGCTAAGTGTCAAATATAATGGCGGGAAATACAAATTTTACATACATGAAGTTAACTTGAACTGTTTCTATTTCTTTATATGGTGCGTGTCTATCAACCACATGTAAAAAAGGCTATGAGAGTTTTGTGATGGATGTTTATAACATTATTAAATCTGAAATATTTTGTTATAGTCAATATAGCTTCTTCCAAATTAATCCCACTATCTGAAAATAAATATATAAATTCATTTTCCATATGTTCGCAGACCAAGAAAAGAAATACAACAGGTACACAATTACACAATGTTATATTTGACATCTATATACGTTTCTCGATGACAGTTGTGGATGACAGTTCGTCATATAGCTAGCAAATCGTTCAGCTCACTAAGCAACAAGTCTCGTTTGCTTACCTAGCATTTGCTAGATTTGCTTACTTCATTGAACGCACCTACTGTTAATACCTTGAGGTAATATATCACTTCCGGTTAGCCTATTTTAACCAAATTCTATGTTATTCCCATTGACATAAAAGTCTTATGTGCCAAATTTGAAAAGTTTTGGATTATAATTTAAAATAGTTTTTCATTAAAATCTATTATAGGCTTCAAGTAAAGTATTATTTCTGGAAATTATGGAATGACAAAAAAGAGAGGTGCACAACTAGATGTTATAGCAGTTCTAAATACGAAAGTTCAACTTTCTACGGCTAACCGTTTTTTAGTTATGCGAGATACGTACGTACGTAGAGACGTTACGACGAAATTAGTAAAAATGGATTCAGGGATGGTCAAAATGGATATTTCCGTTGAAATCTGAAAGCTGAAATTTTTCTGCTATTACAATACTTCTTTTACTCTGTACAAGGAAGTAATTATTATAATTACATTATTTAAATAAACAAATATTACATTGTTAGTACCTTTACAGTCACAAAATGGGTATCCTTCCATATGGTAAACTGCCACCAGGTAATGACCAGAAATGGCCCATTTGGAAATTTTTAAATCGCCTATAAAGTCAAGTAGGAAAATGTGCAGTAAACATGTTCAAATGGGGGTACCAAGCAGAACCCATTTTACATCAACAAACAATGGCCCACCTGCTCACGTGCGCTAACTTAGAAGAGGAATGCAGGAGACAAGATCTGGCTAAGGCAACTCCAGCTGTTATAAACTGTGCAATTTTTTGCATGAATACTATTTAGCTAGTCCACTTCTCTGCCAGTTTTTGCGGACGGTTTTTCCACTGGCATAAAGAGAATATCTCCGCAGAAGATGCATCCTCTTCGTCCTAGTTTATGCCGGGCGATGCATCAGGCCTATGATATCCAAATTTGACTATTTATATGATTTAAACAACAAGTGCTCAGCAGACTTAATCCATGTGGTCCGGATGCGGTATTTCGCTAATGAAAATCAGTCATTTCAATTTGTAAGGAGTGAGATAAATTTTTGGGAATGTATTATATTTTTATTGTGGATTTTTTATTATTTATGTATATTGTATATGGTTTCGAGACGAATAGTAATAATAATGAATGTCAGGTTACGAATTTGGGGAACCGGGTTCGATCCCGACCGACGCCAAACATTTCCAATTTTAAATGGCACAAAATTGACCCCTGTAGTGCACTCTACACGCCAGCAATGAGTGCCCGTGAGGTGACGCCTGGTAAGCGCCCGCACGGTGCAAATATTTTATCATTACCGATATCTGTATACAAAGCAGATTGGCACACCCAGCTATGGGTAATAAGCCGTGATGATATATTTATTTATTTATAATAATTCACAGAATTGATATTTTAGTTAAAATAACGCAAATATTAAACCTATACGTTCTCCGTGAACTTTTGTGGCGCCATTATTTTAGAAAATTTAATTTTTGAGATATCTGGGTATCTTTGAGTGAAATACAATATAAAGTATCACTTTTGTAGCCAATCTTAATAAAATAAAATAAAAAATTGATGCGGCCAGCACATTACCTTCCGTCAGCCCTATGTATTTTGTACAAATTTCATACAGAAAGTTCCTTGCAATATATTCTATTTCTTTTCGTACATTACCTTCTGGCAGTTGTATGTATTTTATACAAATTCCATACAGAAAGTTTCTAGCAAAAGATTATATATTTCCAGTAAATTTATAACACAAACATATTATGTCAATTGCACTTGACACTGACACCTTTCAATCAAAAGTTTCTTAATATAGCAGCTTTTTACAAAGTTATAGCATAGCTGGCTAATTTATAAAATTTAATTTATATTTTTTTTAACCCGATATCAATTTAATATGAAGTATTACCATTTTGTCAACACTCACTGCTAAGTTGCACAGATAACGGCTACAACTGTTCTTACAATATTTAATACAAAATATATATGACATATATTCGATAATTCGCCACAACGTGGAACTGGAAATCTTGAATTAAAACGTCAACTTTTCATATTTGTTTGCAAGTAGCCGCCACAAATTGAGTAGACAGCGTCAACATTTTCAAGTAACGTGCATCATACACTTCATAAACTGCCTGGAATAATAATACATTCAATTCAAAATTGCATTACCATAAATTTAAATTGTAATAAATAAAACTTACCGTTTTACTTATTTTGACAAAGTAAAACCTCAGCGCATTGTTTCTTGTCTCATAATTTTTTAGTTGAAATTTTAACTTCACAGATTCTTATTCTTTCTTAACTAACACAGCTATAGCTATAAATTTCTTTTCTTTCTAGTCCTATCACTTAGAGAAAGGATAAAAATCCACAATTAGAAGCAATGTTTCAACACAAACAATTTACCATTTTGAGGTTGTCTGTCAGTTATGAAAGCATGACTACCATCTCTAGAACATGAAAGGCCCTAAAAACAGTACGTTTATAGATCTTCTAAACGTCGTGTTTCCAGTGATAAACAGTGCTTTTATAGGCTCATAACACCGAAATAGAAAAATGACATTTAAGATCGTTTTTCAAGAAAAACTGTTAAACAAATGAGTGTACTTCCGGTTGACCAATTATAACCAAAATCTAATCAGCTCTTCATATGGATGTAACGAAGAAGAATACGAAAGAATTATAATTTTTGGAATTGTAGAGTTATCGCAGGCGAAAATGCGCGCGCATACAGACATCATCGTAAAAGTGGTAAAATCGTATTCTAGGGACACTAAAACGTGCTTATTCATTAAAAACTCACCGAATTTTTTGACCAAAGGCAAAAACACTGAACTTCCCCTTTCTATCATATTAGCAGCAACCAGGCACCTTTATCAAATTTTAGTGTACATGGGAGCTAAAAAACGTCACCAGCCTAGAGTGCACGCATGTCTTAATCCGGCGCTGAGTATAGGTACCCTATTAAAGACAAGTACCTAAAATAGAATACCTTTTTATGGTCAAACTTATAACTTGTTACGAGCAATAATTCTATTTCCTTCTTAAATTTATTATAACTTTTTGCTAGATCCCGAATTTATGACCATTTAAAAACTATTTTAAATAATAATTCAAAATGGACGTTTGTCCATTACAATCTATTACACTACTTTCCTAACCGTTTAACTTTATGGTGATATAGCGTAACATAAATTTTAAATGATTTTGCAGTATAAAATAATAATGCCTTGTACGTCGCCACGTAAATCGCTTTGAAGGAAATAAATCTAAAGTATATGTTCATCAGCCCCATGCAATATTCAGTTTCCGGTACAGGCGAACACTTCCAGTTAATTGTTCACACCACGGCCGTCGACGGCGCTGTGTGCGCAAGTTGCAGCTGAGCTTTCACCAAGGCCGGGAGAGCTTTTAGTAAAAGCATGAAAAATTAGCTTTTTGTTGCTGACGTGAGATTGGTAATTTATAAAAGTGAACATTAATCGGAAATAAAAAATTGATCTTGCTGTTGAAAAACAATTTACGGTAAAAAGTAATCGAGCAGCAAATAATGTTTTTATATATTGATTTGTAAAAGAAAAATTAAACGTAATTAACAGACTAATAGATATAAACATGTTTGTTTTATTCCGAAGAGGTAGTTCATTAGGCTCGTAAAATTTATTATCTATATATATATATATATATATATATATATATATATATATATATATATATATATATATATATATATATATACAGGCTGTTTCCTTTGAAACAACCAGCGCTTTTTTGGGCGCACTAATGATCAAGAATAAGTGGCTAATTTATTAATAATAACAAACCGAAAATTCGACCAGTGGTTCTCAAACGGCATAACAAAATTATATTTTTTAAATGGTATCCTACATAATTTTTTAGCCCATTAGATAGAGACTCCAACGATATAAATATGGTATAGGGCTGTATAACAATTATTTTGAGAAAACTGGTATTAAAAATAATGTTATAATATTATAATACGTCTGTTGCCTAGTTACGCCTATTACATTATTTCTAGTTTTTAATACCAGTTTTCTTGAAAAAATTGTTATACAACCCTATGCTATATTTATATCGTTGAAATCAGAAAATAATATTCTATTTAAAGGGCTAAAAATTATATAGGGTGCCATTTAAAAAAATATAATTTTGTTCTACCGTTTGAGAACCACTTGTTAAATATTCTGTTTGTTACTATTGATACATTATTCCCTTATTCTTGATCATTTTTGGTATAAAACATTTTTCTCTAAAGTTGTTAGTTCGCCCAAAAAAGCGCTGGTTGTTTGAAAGGAATCACCCTGTATATATATATTATGGGGTCTCATGGCCGCGTGCCTGAGTGTCAGGTCGCGAATCTGGGGAACCGGGTTCGATCCCGACCGACGCCAAATATTTCCAATTTCAATTGGCACAAAATTGACCCCTGTTGTGCACTCTCCACGCCAGCAATGAGTGCCTGGGAGGTGACTCCTGGTAAGCGTCCGCACAGTACAAATATTTCATCATTACCTATATCTGTGTACAAAGCAGATTGGCACAACCAGCAATGGGTAATAAGCCGTGATGATAAATTTGTTTTTCTATTTCGGTGTTCTTATGTTTCTATAAAAGCACTGTTTATCACTGAAAACACGACGTTTAGAAAATCTATAAACGTACTGTTTTTGGCGCCTTTCATGCTCTAGAGGTGGTAGTCATGCTTTCATAACTGACAGATAACCTTAAAACGGTAAATTGTTTGTGTTGAAATATTACTTCTAATTGTGGTTTTTTATCCTTTCTCTAGGTGATAGGACTAGAAAGAAAAGAAATTTATAGCTATAGCTGTGTTAGTTAAGAAAGAATAAGAATCTGTGAGGTTAAAATTTCAACTAAAAAAATATGAAACAAGAAACAATGCGCTCAGGTTTACTTTGTCAAAATAATTAAAACGGTAAGTTTTATTTATTACAATTTAAATTTATGGTAATGCAATTTTGAATTTAGTGTATTGTTATTCCAGGCAGGTTATGAAATGTATGATGCACGTTACTTGAAAATGTTAACACTGTCTACTCAATTTGTGGCGGCTACTAGCAAACAAATATGAAAAGTTGACGTTTTAATCCATGATTTGCAGTTCCACGTTCTGGCGAACTATCGAATATATGCCATATATGTTTTGTATTAAAAATTGTAAGAAAAGCTGTTGCCGTTATCTGTGCAACTGAGCACTGAGTGTTGTAAAAATGGTGAAAAGTAAGAGCAATAAATTGTTCATTAAAGTACTTCATTTTTTAAAGAGTTTTATCTATATGTTTTCTCAATAAAAAGGCTTGATGGTCCACGTAACGTCCTTCAATCCCATATTCAAGTTTTATTTATGATAATAACCAACACGAAACACCGATATGTCAAATCAGGATGGTTCATTAATAACCTTGGAGTTCATTGTATGCACATTGTATGTATTGGTTTTCCTCTTTCATAATTGTATAATGCTTGATACAATGTTTTAATGCAAACTATCAGACAAAATCACAAGATACACAAACTGTCAAAATGTGGAATTTCAATTTTTAGCGGGAAACGCTACCAACATGACTGATAAAAAAACACCAACTCATATATTTGACAACTCCTTTTTTTAAAAATCTAATTGTAAAATTACCTCAATAGAAAAAATAGTATAAAAAACATGTATCATAAGGCCTGTTGACGCACTCGTCCTTTGTAAAACTCGCCTGGCGGCTCGTTTTCCAAACTTGGACTCGTACGTTAACAGATTGCCTTATGATACTTGTGTTTTAATGTACTATTATTTTATTTATTTATATCGAATAACAGTATGTTTATTAAAACATAAAAAACTGTGTATTTATTGAAATGGTTAAATGAACGATTTTACCATTAAGCTATCATTGTCTAAATAAAATTAATTGAAGAAACACATTCTCTGTATCATTATCCTTAAAAGTGACCTTGAAGTGAATAATTACTTGTAAAAGAATAAAATTAATAACTATGCAAATAGAACAAGATAACACAAAAGGAAGTCTTCACGCCTTCGTTATTGATTATACAAATGCGGTATATCCGCTCCCGTAAACATCAGACAGTACCCTACTTTATTTAAATAATCCATTACGAGCTCCTGGATCTGAAAGAATCAAGGTATCTTTGTAGCGAGCACCTGCATGAGAACTGATATTTAATGCATGAAGCTGAAAAGCCACTATCGAGAATTGGTAGCGTTAGGTACACTACAAGTGCCTGACTGCATTACGATACACTACAAGAGACGTTCTCAGGCTCAGATATTATAGAAGAGATAATAGTATTACATGAAATATTTTAACAATACTTTATAAGCATATGTAATAAATTATTAATATGCGACATTTTTGTTCTATACAAGAAAAAGGGTAACATGAAAGATAAAATTCAGAAGTAGTGTTTCATCTAGACAAGATCTTTTTCTATCGCTTTATCCAATCCGAACGCTCAAATATAGTGTTGACGTCTGCGTCTGCTCTTGCCCCTTTTAGTTGAATAATCAAATAATATTACTTTGATATTGGTTGCGCATGCATTGTATTACTAGGTGTTGGTCATTGGTTATTTTTTGTGTTATTTCGATATTCTGTTCTTTCTATTTAAAACAATGAGTGTTCAAAGAAAAATAAACCAGATCAAATATAATAAAAATATGATGTGGCCAGCACAGCACAATACCTCTCGTCATTTAATTTTAATAGCGTTGGTTTAGACAGGGATATAAACTCTGCCCTTTGATTGGTCACAGTGCAAACCTCTCTCTCTTTCTTTTAATTTAATAGGTCCATTTGTACCAAAATCTAATGGCTGCTTTTCTCTTTTCATATTAGAATAAGGTAGAAATACATGGTTTCAAAATTTTCTGAATAATAGTATTTAAGTTGAGCGTTAAGAGGATCTAGACACATAAAACATACAAATGCAGATTTGCAATATTAATTGTCAAGATATCTTGATCATTGATGATACTTTTTTGTCTTGTTTTGGGAAATAAAAAATACTTCTTGTCTTGGTCTTGCCTTGACTTTGTCTTGAAATCAAGACAAGACCAAGAGTATATCTTGATTTTTGTGAAACACTGATGAGAAGAATATTTGACAAGAGAAACACGTAATATGACTTTGAAGACATATCATTTTTGCATAACAAATAGTAACAATTTATAATAGTGTAACGTTTGAGCCCCGTTGCTACACTGAACAAGCATCAAAGTATAGCGATGGGGCAATCGCGCTAGTAGCCGGGCTGTATAAACAAACAAACCGCGACGTGTTTAATTACTTCTGGTCGCCTGAACCTTTTATGTTCATTGTTATTATGCGGTCGAACATCTTAGAGCTCTTTGGAAGTTAATGGCAGCTGTATAAAAGGGACGCAGCTATACTCGGGAGTTAGCTAGTTTCATTCAGAGGCATAGAGATATTCACACAGACTGTTAGTGAGTTTAAGAAGCACAGTAGTATCACAGTGAGCGTATGCAGTAAAGTGTCGAGTGGAGTAGGTACTCTGAAAGTTATTGGTATACTGGGATAGCTGTGGATGTGAATACTCGGTAGTGTTGACGAGTATTGAGAAGCTATAGAGTACGAGGACAGTAACGGTGAGTCTGGAAGTTACTGGTTTATTGGGATAGCTGTGGAAGTAAATACTCGGTAGTGTTGACGAGTATTGTGAAGCTAGATATACAAGGACAGTAACAGCGAGTTGGAGTGGATACTCGGCATTGGTGTTGAATAATTGTGGCATACGGGTAGTTGGTGATGCTGAGGCTGTGGAAGGAGAATGTTAGTTACAGAAATAGGCAGACAGTGATGTGAAAGGTGTGACTTCTGTCCGAGCAGTTGAATATACAGACACTGTTGAGTTAGCTGAGTATATAGATGCTGTGGAGGTCGGTAGGCGGACAGTTGAACGTGATATAAGTATATAGTGATGTAAACAGTCTACAAGAGTCTGCAATAGACCGGCAGTCTAAGATTGGAACGCGTAGTGAAATAAATAATTAGTGTTAAATGGTTAAATAAATAAATAGTGTTAGTGTTATCCAGTTAATTATAGTTTTAGTCTTAATTATTTTTTAATAAATGTTCAATATTAGTAATCGTCATTATTTAATATCTTTTTAATATTTAGTTATAGTAATAAACCTTTATTTTAATTAATAATAATTGTCTAATATCACACTTCTCTCAAATAAATAAAAAACGTTACAATAGCTTTAAATGAGTAATTTTCGGGCATTGTTAGTATACCAAAGGGTATTATGGCTTTCTGATCTGTGACGTCGTGAAATAATGTATCCTTAATCTAACTTATGACTTGAAATGAGTGAGCCAAAATGCATCTAGTTATATTACTTTGATAATGGCGATAAAATTATTTAATTATTATTACCCAAAAATTCAACAGCAGGTGTAATATTTTAAATTGCAATTTTAGGACTTGTTTGATTGGGACCCGCAGAATCCATTGGCGGCGGTGTAAGCGCTTCTGTCATGGCGGTCATTAGGACATGTCAAAATTGTTTATATTATGAATAAGTGTTTGCTGACCCAAAATATTGTTAATAACATGATTTTTAAGTTTGTTCAGTCGAATCCTTTATCAAGAAACATAAGAGGTAACAATTCGTAAATTCGGATTGAACAACTACTTGTGGTGTAATTTGACTTATAGCAATTCTGACTTGGAACTGCAGTCTACCGAGATATATTAGTAAAACCAATGAATCTACAAATTTTATTTATCAATACTATCAATAGTAAAATTTTATTATAATCTCACTTTGTGAAATGCAACGAGAATAGTATATTGTATAACTAGTGCTGAAAGTTGGATATTTCACACGAATGTGAAGTTTGAGCCATGAGCCGAAGGCGAGTGGTTCAATCACATAAGTGTGAAATACCCTTTCAGCACGTGTTGTACACGATACTTTTCCGATGACCACAATTTCTTGAATTGACATAACTGTATATACATATTAAAACAGATTATGTTAACATCATTGCTATCAGAATTCACCAAAAATTATTTTAAATTTTGATCAATCAGGATCCAATCTTCTTAATCCGTGTAAATTCAGCAAACTTTTAAATACAAATTTTTAATTTAGTTTGCTCAGTTATCGCAGCGTGTGATAAAATCATATCACACAGTTGCGGACGCATCTGATTGGCTAACGAGCTTTCATATCACACGGCATTGCTAGTGATGTGCAATGACCAACTTTCAGTAATAGTTTAACGTGTGAATTTATGTACTTTTCGTAGTGGTCGTCGGAAAAACATATTTATGTATCAGATTAAAGTTTTGCGACATATTTAAATTTCTTCTCCATACGTTCAGTCGATCAACTTTATCTTCTTTGCCAAAAATTATGGAATATGTCTTGAATTTTTGTTGTACTTGTACACCTATTAACATAGCTTCGTTTTGTTGTGTGAAATTATAAAATCTAAGCGTGAGAACATATTTTTATGTTAAACGAAACGATTATTTTTGACGTTTACAAATTTAACATGTCCTACTAGCCGCCATTAAATTATATCTTGTTCCATTTAAACAATTCATAGGGAATAGTTTTGACCTTTCTGATTGGCTGAAATTAGAGACAAGAGCTACTTCAGATTTGAGCTGTTGCCAGTGCCATCTACTGAATGGCATAAATGGAACACAGCATAGTTCCCTAAAATTTCACTGATGTCGCATGCTATTCTACAGGTCCCAGTATCACATATTTGATATTAAATTTAGTAAGTAGTCATTTCATTGAAAATACACTTGTTTAAACTTTAATTTTGACATGATTTTTATAGTACAAGATGTTTGAAATAATGATCACATTTTATTATTAAATGTCATTTTGTACTTTTCATGGCAATCTAATTGCTTAACATTCAGTACTTCGAGTCCTGAAATTATTTACTGGTTTCTATTTAGAACGTGGTTCCTGAAAAAAGTTGGTAAAAAGTCGGACCACGGCAACCACGAAATAATCCTGGTTTCTCTGGTATTTTTACCCCCACTACCGCTACTTTCAAACATGATAATAACCAAATCAAACGATATACGTCAATGTCAAATTTATAAACCGCATTAGTGGTATTACTAATAATTATTATAGATGTAAGTATAAAAACATTAAATATTTGATATATTGTTGGTTGTGTTATTATTGGCATTAAGGGCCGCGTTTCCATCTCCGGATAAAGTTCAGGATAACTATCCATCAGATAAATTATAAAATATCGCATCGAAATAAGAGCATAAGATGAGGTAAATTATATTTAAAGTCATTTTTGATGCGATGATGTTCATTTTTCTGACAGATAAGTTATCCATCACTTTATCTGAAGATGGAAATACCGGCCCTCAATGTAATAGAATTTTCAATTTCGTTGTCATATTCACGTTATCATCCATTTGGTTAATTTTATTATTGTTAGGTTGTGTCAGTTTTAAATATCATATGATTCAATTTCAATCTGTCCCGAAATGGAAGAAAATATTCAGGAACCATGGTGTATCCGGAATTAAGGTATTTTTTTTTTTTTGACTTACATAACATTTACTGAGTTTACATGCAGTTTTCAAACCATTTACAAAACGTTTTTAGTTCTGAAAACGCCATGTATACAGTGTCAAAACGGTTTTGAGTTCTCACAAACCGAAAATTAATTTCATGGGTTTGACTTGAAAACTAGTTTCAAACTACTCATGTAAACACTTAAAATGCAGTTTCGATATTACGCATGCGTACATAGCATAACGTTTCTGTCGCTTTGTGTTACTGTGTGTTATTAACCTACAAATAAACTGACAGTTGTGCAATTTTAATGCGTATTGGTACAAATTAGAAAAATAATTGGAAACATGGCAAAACGAAGAATTTGTAGTGAAGAGGATCTGTCACTTACATCAGCCAAATGCGCAAGCGCCGAAACTGTTTTCAAATCAATCTATAAACCTGTTTTGAAAATTACATGTAAACAGTTTCGCATAATTTTGACTGAAAACTGAAACCATTTTCAAAACTGCATGTAAACGTAGTAATAGTATGACTAGAGGCCGCCTTACGATGTTTATTGTGATTGGATGATATGCGGTAGGGCGTTAGGGGAGATTTGCGGGGACATTTCCTTTCGATGCCATTTTGTCAGTTTAAGGAATGCTTAAAATTTAAGTTATGTTGGTGTAACCAGTCATCAAACAATTGTAATTGCTTACGATTCAATATAAAGTAGAATTAAATTAAATTTCTAGGAATAATTCTTGGATTCAAGCTTCTAAGTAGTTTTTAATCATTTTTTATTAGATTAAAGGTTTGGCAACGTTTCGGCCTTGATTAAGGCCATATGTGAAAAATAATAAATAATTTGGAATTAGTTTATATCTTTTTTTAAAAACCAATTCCAAATTATTTATTATTTTCCACATAACTTGACTACATATAAATTGCATTTGTTGTTGATTTGAAAATGCCCTTAATCAAGGCCGAAACGTTGTCAAACCTTTAATTTAATAAAAAAAGATTAAAAACTACCTAAAAGCTTGAATCCAAAAATTATTCCTACAAATTAACCTCCACAGCTTCAGAAAAATTTTCATCTAAATTAAATTTCAATACAAATTAGTTTTTTTTTAATTCTTCTGTATTTCAAATATTTAAATGGCATTTACTGCTAAGACTGAGTGATATTGTGAACTCCAGATTAAACGTTTTATGTTGTGTTTTATTTGCGAATTTATATAATCTGCATTTGTCGGTATTTCAGCAGATTTTTCTGCTTTTATTTTTGTTGAAGCAACGCCGACCGTGTTATTTCCCTGTTTTAATGTAAACAAATGGTCAAGTTCCAATACGGGGATTAAGGTATATACACGTGGTTACTAACAGTCGTTGTTATTTTTTAGTTTTTGAAAAAAACACAATGTTTTCTATTTCTGGTAACAGTTCCCAATAGAGCTTTGCATGTTATACGTAACATTGATATTCATGATGTAAAAATCAATGGTTGCTTTAAATAATTTACCTTACAAGTACTTTTTAATATCTTTAATCTAAAATAGGCTACTTGCGTGCCATTTTTTATTTAATATTTTTGAAGAGACGATAAAAACTTGCTACCCGTATTTTTTCTTTGGTAATATTTTAATAAATTGCCCAAAAAAATTATGAAATTTTAATATTGAAATTACCGCCATGTATGACGTATATTACGCCGAACCAATGAATGGCCATAAAGCCATACGAGGGTTGCGCTGAAAATTGTTGGTTATTAAAACCGTTGCATTTTTAAACAAAAAATCTTTATTATTTTCAAAATATTCTCCATTCAGACTAATACACTTGTGCATTCTTTGTAACCACTTTTTAAAAAAGGTTCTCAAAAATTCTTTGAAATTCTGTAACTGCTGCATTTGCGCTAGAAAATCTTTTACCTCGCATCATTTTTTTAAAAGTTGGAAACAAAAAAAAATCACACGGCGTCACATCTGGGCTATACGCAGGATGAGTTATCAATTGAACTCCGGAATCTTTCAAAAAATCCAATGTTCTGGCAGCAGTCTGGGAGGATGCGTTGTCATGATGGACTAAGGTCCTTTGGCGACCTGTTTGTAATTTTGCAAACATCTGTGCTAAAGCCACTTCACAATACCATTCAGAATTAATAGTTCTACGATCTTCAAGTGGAATAACAGCAACAGGACCACTTCAGCGAAAAACAGCAATCATTTTCTTATTAACCCTTCTGCCACGAATTACTTCATTTTTGAATACCCAAATACTAGACTGCTGTTTAGTTTCAGGGTCGTAACTGTACATCCAAGATTCGTCATTTGTTACAATGTATGCCCCTTGGAAGCTCCTCCGTCACATTTTTGCAACATAATTTTACACCAGCCTACTCGATTCTGTTTTTGACTTTCTGAGAGCAAATGCGGTATCCAACGGCTTGCTAGCTTTCTTACCCCAAGATTTTTATGCAAAATGGTATTCACCACCGAGGATTCAATCTTCACACTTAAGTAATATTTCGATTGGACTGAATCAAGCTTGCCACACGATCAACATTTTCTGAACAGGCAGCATCCGCAGATCTTCCAGGTCTTATTTCGTCTTCGAGCAGCTCTCACCCTCGTCGAAATTTGCGGAACCAATGACTAACAGCGGATAATTCAATCAGTGTATCATATGAATCAAAATATTTTGTCACGTGTAGATAAGTTTAAAGATCTTGGAATTATATTTGATCCAAAATTGAAATTTGATCAACATGTAAAATACATTTGTAAAACTTCATATAGAAATCTAGGATGTGTAATACGAAGTTCTCAATCATTTAATAATATAAATACAATTATGAGTTTATATTACTGTTACGTAAGATCTAAACTAGAATACTGCTTACAAATCTGGAATCCATTTTATAATAAATATGCCATTGAAATTGATAATATTCAAAAGAAGTTCTTAAGATTATGTTGGTTTAAAAAATTCAAAAAGTATTCTTATGAAATTAGTTATAACATTATGTTAAGTGAATTTAAACAAATCAGCCTTCAGTCAAGAAGAAATATTCTGTCTATTTCATATCTATATAAACTAATTCACAATAAAATAAATGATACTGCTTCGATAAGTAAGATAAAACTTAATGTTCCTCGGATATGTTCCAGACAAAATATAACTTTTGCTATACCATATTGTGTAAGAAATTATCAATTAAACTCACAAATAATACAAATGTGTAAAACTTACAACAATATATGCACTCAATTTGATATATTCCATAACTCACTGACTTCTGTTAAATATAAATTAACTAGTATTCATCTAATTAATTAATGTTTGTTAAGAATCTATATGCTTATTTCTTCTTCTAATATGTTAGTATTTTTAAATAAAGAAACAATATGTTTCTTTTTTTTCTATATAACTTAGATATTTAAGTAAATATTTATGTAATGATTTCTTTTATACTCTTCTTATATCAAATTTCATTTATGTATATGTATTCTCCCTCTGTAATTGGGATAATTATTATCCTATTCAGTGGAAATAAGTAAATAATGAAGGGGCAGCATCGGCAAAAGCTGCTATCAAATTTTCATGGCTTTGCTGGTATCCTAACTGTCTTTTATAGTCATAGAAAATCATAACACTAAAGGCAGTTTGCGGAATGCTCATTTTAACTGAATTAAAAATGCAAAACTACTTAACTTACAAAATTAACTACGTTTCACAAGGAAATCGGAACGTTTGACAATTGAGGGTAACGAATGTCAACTACTGCGACATTCAATTTTTGCAATTGTTTCTAGCCAATTGAGCTTCCATGGCTTGCTACTAAATATTAACAGAGCGTCCCTCATAGCGTGCTCATAGCATCGGTACGCCCCATAGCAACGGCATGTGTGGGTAATTTAAACATGATAGATCACCTCTTTGACGTTTGAACAATCCTTTGGAGGTTAATATTTTCGTTTGTTATTTAAATCTTGTATGAGTATAAGCTAAGTTAAAATACTTCAAAATCCTACTTTGCAAATCGAAATATGTAATAAAAGTAATAGGAACCACACAAATTGCAAATAATAAACAGATAGAGAAAAATGAACTAATGTCAAATTCATATTAAAACTCGCACTCGCACGTCATCTACAGGTTACATTTTTAAATCTGCCTCTCTTTCTCCAGTTCAAAATAATGACGTCAAAGAAAATGTTCTTTCTTAATTTATTAAAAAACGTTATCAACATAACTTTAGGTATATAGTGACAGATATCGAATATGCAGTACCACGCAACTAGCCCATTGAATAAGAACAAAATATTACATATTTATTAGTAAAAATAAGTTGATATGCCGAAGCGTCTAAGACGATGTTTTCAATCCCTCAAGATTTAAATTTAATTTCATGGTTGGTGCGCCTATAAAATGCTCACCCTTCTGTACCCAAAAAAATGTTAAAATATTATCCTCTCGTGATCGCAGTTTTTCGAATGAAAATACATTTACGCAACTCTTAAATCACATTTTCAACACAGGGAGTTTAGAATTAAATCAGTTGATTTTATTTCAAAGCTCAAGTCATAAGCCGGCTTTCCATAGTTATGTTCATTTTGCATAGATTACATTTCAGAATATTTGAGTTTAATGCGACTTTTGGTGTTGTTTCTTTAATTGCATTTCATATCTCATGAAAAAATAATTAATTACAAGGGTATCATCATTTGTCGGGATTTGATGAGATTTATATTGTGTTTAAATATAAATTTATTTCGAACAAATTTTCAGATAAACTCGGAATAAATTAATTTTTGGAGTTACAGAAAATTAATTTGAAATTAGAGTAACCTTCATTAAAATTTACAAAGCATCAGAGACTAAACAATTCTACAATTTTTTTACTTTATTTTCAGTCGTAAAATTAAATATTTTTATGTGACTGGAATAATCAGATAAACAAATAAATCATTAAAAATAATAATAAGGACATTTACGAATAATACAGTAATAAATAACGTTTATATTAATATATAATTCATGAAAATTAATGTGATTAGAAAATATTTTAGCATATTTGTAATCCGCTTATAAAATTAATTGGGCCTGTATGCTCTTGATACGATTAAATAAATAAATAAATTTTCTGAATAAAATATGAATTGGGAATTTATGCCAAAATGAATTACTTTTTACTTAAAAATAACATTCAGAAAACAATAAACAAGTTTTACCGAGTAGAGGACAAAACATGAATTTTTATAAGAGATTATAAAATTAATAATTTACGATAACAACTAAAACTATTTATTCAAAACTAGGGTACAATTTAGATAATTTTTTAGTGGAAATTTTCAATGGTCATAAATGAAAAATCTGATGAGGCCAGCACATAACCTCTCGTCAATTCCATGTTTAAAATAGCAATGAGCTTTAAGTAAAGTATTACTTCCGAATGATCGTTTGTAAACAATATCTAATTTCTTGTTCCAATACATAGAAAAGTCTGTAATACGTAATTTTTGATTATATTTTTATTATGTTTTTCCTCGAAAATCTGTCCAAATTAGGTACCACTTCCGGTTTATCATATAAGAATAGTCAAAATTGATTTTTAAATACCAAATTAGATAAGTTTTGGATCATGTTTTAATTTATTTTTTTAAGAAAATATGTTTTTGCTTTCTGTGAAGTACTAATTCCGTGTAATCAATTTTAGAAAAAAATCTAATATGTCGATTTCATTAATATAAAAGTCTTGAATACCAAATTTGACAAGTTTTGGATTATATCATAATATATATTTCACGAAAATCTGTTCAAAAGTTCATGTATAGTTTTACTCAGTTTATTAATTTTAGCCAAAATCTAATGTTATTTTCCTTGAAAGTCTTAATTACTAAAATTTAAAAGTTTTGGATTATATTTTAATATAATTTTTCATAAAAAACTGTTATGGGCTTCAAGTAAAGTATCAATTCCGGTTGTCCAATTTTACCCAAAATCTAATCAATTCTTTATGTAAATGTAGAAAGCTTAAATATGGAACACAGAAATTTTCGAAAGTTTTTTGTAAGAGTTATCGTGGAGGAAAAAATCGTCACACACACCCAGACTTCATCGTAAAAATAGTAAAAACGTGTTGTGGGGACCCTAATTTGTGCTTATTTACCTACGGTATGACGGGAGGTAAAAAAGACTATATTGTAATTTTAGATAGTTTAAATTACAAAGTTGAAGGCGTCTGAGTTCGATCCCGACCGACGACAAAATTATTTAGAATTTTAAATGGCACAAAATTGATCCCAGCAAAAAGTGCCCGTTTGGTGACGCCTGGTAAACGTTCACACGGTACGAATGTCATCATCATTACCAATATCTGGATATCGAGTTATGTAATTAACCCTAAATTTATTAATTGCTGCCCCTCAATTACGCTTCTTGATGACCAAACTTAAAAATCATGTTGAGTTGAACTGTTAACAATATTTTAGTTTAGAAAGCACTCATTCAAAATGTAAATAAATTTGACATGTTCTACTGGCCGCCATGACAGATGCACTTACAGCGCCGCCAGCGGATTCTGCAGGTCCCAATAGCTAAACCGTTTGATGCTTGGTGTCAAGTTTTTCTGTTTATTAAATTAAAACAATGTACCTATAAAACTTACTCGTAATCATAATTGCACACCTGGAATTTAAATGAATCAAAACTATTTAATACTGTACACGTATTTTATTTTCTATTGTTTCTTTGCTAAAGCATTGTCTGTGGAAAATTAATTTATAATTATTGTATTGTTTCACGTTGCAGACAGAACGTAGCGTTTCCGTGTTCGCTTTCCAAATCCGTAATGAAAATAAAGCATTGAGATCTTTAGCTCAATTTGTACGCTTACGAGTCAAGCACATCTTAACCCAGCTGTAATGAAAGACAGAAGACAGCAAACAAACGCTAATTCCACAAATATATTATGCTTTACATTTGTATCTCTTTCGTTTAATTGTTCCAATTCATAATAATGATATCTTTTTAAATTCGCCTCTCATGTGACATTATTGTTGTACAAACGCATCTACCGCGTGTCTATTATGATTATTTTCTAAAAATAAAGCTTTTATTTTCAAAAATATTTCCTTTGCCTTCTTTCACATTACATTCCAGAAACATTCAAACAAAAGACGGTGCATATTTTGTTCGGATGTGTGGGAGATCTGCTGCAACAATTTTTGTTGGAAAAATAAAATACTTCGTGCAGTAAAGAAGACTCATGGTTTTCTTGCACTCTAGAAGTAGTGTTCCCTTTTTACGATCTACAATTTTCTTCAATTTGTAGCACTTTTCTTATATTTTATAATACAGTTTTTTACTTTCTCCTTACATACGTTTCTAAAGTATTCCTCTATTTGAATTTCTGATCATGTGAAATAGGAGAAGTTACAGCTTCATTGAGCACTGAAAACTGAAGTTACTTCATTTTATATCAAGATACTGCACATACATTTATAAACGGTTTCAAAGTTTCGAATAAGAAAGTTAATATTTACTTATGCCTGTTTTACTCTGTGGTATTATACATAATAGAAAATGTGGCCATATTCGAATTTCAATATATATGTCATAAAATATAAAAAATATCCACTATAGCTTCTCATTATAATAATAAAAACTAAACAGTAATTTGTAACAATCTTGTTATTAACAATTTAATGTTTTGGAGAAGGGATATATGCCGTAAGTGTGTTAAAATCGTGGACAAAGATAGACAGACTGCGGGAAGGAAAGAAACAGTTATAAATCAGCCTATCAGTGTCGCGTTTATTTTGTGGTAGGTGTGACAGGGTGTGGCATGATCACATCTGACTATAACTATTTCTTTCCCCAGTCTAACCGTCTTTTTTCACGCTTCTATCATTGTCATGTCACAAATCCCTTCCTCAAATTTTTAATAATTATTTTCCCGTAAAGTACGAATAATTGATCGATGTAAAAAAATATGGGTATTTTATTTTATATAGGGATCGTGCTAAAAATCGCATATTTTGCTAAATGACCACGTTTTAAGGTCCCCAGAATCCAATTTTAACATTTTCACGATGATGTCTGCGTGTATGTATGTGTGTATGTGTGTGTGGATCCTTTACTGTAACTCAAATACTATCATTCAGAAAATATTGAAACCTTGTACTTCGAACTTTTTCTGTAATGGAAAGAGCCCATTAGATTTTGGTGTAAATCGGATAACCGGAAATGGCACTTTACTAGAAGCTCAAAATGGTTTTTCTTCGAAAAATACTTTTAAATGTTATTTTTTCGAAGTTAATGTTATTATAAAAATTAAAGATTATTAAATTTTCTACAGATTTGCATTTATACTTTTTCTATATATTTTATGGATAAATTCATAAAATTATCTATAAATTTAATCCCGGATCCTACGCTTTAAACAAGCAAATCTCCTTGGTTACACAGTTCATATCTTAAATGTATGTAACTGACAGATAAATGTTACTGTCAAAGAACTAATTTCAAATTAATAACAGTAACGAATTAAAAAAAAATAGTAAATAGAACCCTAGTTATATGGAATGGATCTTTATACAGTTTCCGCAATAACTAAATATGTAAGTATATATATTTAAATTAATAAAAATTAAATAGCGGGAGGTTTGGTGTTGGCCACATCAGATTTTTTTGTCTAGTATCATATTATGTGAAAATAAAATTTTTGTCACATACCCCATTGCGATTGCAATTTACTAAAAAATTTCGCAATATTTTAAAACTTGAAATGTTGGTGTAAACTTTTTCTGAAAATTATAAAACATTAATCTAAACGATAGTAATGTGGAAAAAACACTCTCCTATTTCTAAAGTATTAGAGAAATATATTTATAATAAAAAAGTATAGTTTGTCAAACATTCGTTCGCTTAATAATAATAATAAAAGAAAACATTCTTTCGCTTAATAATAATAAAAGAAAATGGTGGAATAAGAATGAAATTCAATTTTAAATTAATGAAGTTAGTACTGTAATGTGCAGTGCCCGCCGTCGCCGCCACTGTTACCGCCTCTGTTCCCGTTGCTGTCGCCGCCGCTGTCGCAAGGACGAACGAGTGTCTATTGTTAGCGATGACGCAAGCGACTGGTCGGAGCCTGCCTAATTACGCGGTTGATGTAACCTATTGTGTTTTATCTAGAAGTCTTCCAGTGAGTTCTGTAATTTTCGGCTAGGGTATATAAGCAACGTTAGCGAAGTCACTGAACAGTCTGATATAAATAAGCGTTGCGTGTTAAACAGTTGGTGATATAAACAGATAGTAGACAAGTGGTGAATATAAATAAATACAGTTGCATAAATAAATAAGTGATCTATATATTGTTTCAATAAATAATTTTTTGTGCAACCGGACGCGAAATAAGCATTTCGCAGCCGCAATACAGGCCGCGAAATTAAATTTCGCAACCGTTGTTATGGTAACGGCCGCGAAATTCATTTCGCGGACGTTGTCATGGTAGCGGCCGCGAAATTAGTTAAATAATCACTGTGACACTTGAAAATTGCATGGTTTTGTTTATCAAATGTTAATCCCATAGCCACCGTGAAAGCTAACTTTCTATATAGGTACAATGAAACTGTTTAAAATTAATAAAATTTGTAATTACATATTTTTTACGGTTGCACAAAAAATATTGTGTACACCTTGTCCGCGAAATCCTTTAGCGCCCTCGAGATTGTCTTGCCTCGGCGACAATTTTTCTCTCGGTACGCTAAAGAGTGGTTTCGCGGCCTTGATATACAAATAACTATTAGTATTTAAGTGTTTTATAATATTCTTAGTCTTAATTAGTGTTTAATATTTGTTTAATCGTAGTGTTAGTTATATTTATCTTTTTAATTATATTTAATATCTATTTATTGTTATAATAAACTTTTATTTTAATTAATAATAATTGTTTAATATTTACACTTCACCCAAATAAATAAAAACGTTACAGTACATTTGGTTTACAATATTGACAACAATTTCTGCTTGGCGGGGGGCAACAAGACAGAGCACTCTAGATGTCGGTAAAACATAACCAACAAACGTAAAGTAAATTGTAATAAAACAATAAGATATTTAAAAAGTTCAGTTTAAATTTGCTATATACTACAAGTGATATACTTAGTAAGTAATAAATAGTTTTTTAGATACCGTGATTAACACTACATTACATAAAAAAAAACATTAAAATAATTGGAATTTAAGTTTGACACATCTCTCTGAAATTAGCTACAAATCAGTTTTATGTAATAAAGTTTTAATAAATAAAATTATTTGTACACAAATTACTAATTATAAGTTTTATACTATTCGTACGAAAAATATTGTATAATCTACGTACGTGAACTTGGTTCCCGGAATCGTTCTATGGCAACGCTCATATGCTCGCGCCGCCAAACACTCATCCGGGAACCAAGCGTTCACGCAATTGGTATGTAAATAACTGTTTCCACTCCCGATGCTTTATTTTTTATTATTATGACTCGTTCTCTAGATGTTTAACCGCATTGGTAGCTTGGCAACCCCACATCCAATCATGTGACGATTAATAATACGAGTATCCTCAGCAGTTATAAGACTTTAAAGATTGTTCAGCCATCGAGAGCAGAGCAGCCAATAGCTTAGTTGGTAGAGCACTATCCCGGCAAGATAGGTGTCTCGGGTTCGAATGCTGATGGCTGTCATTTTTTCACAATTTATTTCATATATACAAACTGTTAATATTATTATTCTTCCTCTTTTTTATCTTCAGCCTGGCCAGATATAAAGTGATTATATTTTTGTAATATTGTATGAATTTTAGTTTTGGAATTTAAATTGTAAATTGTTTTTACCTTCCGTTACCTTTAGGTAAGGAAGGTATTGTCTTTGGTCAAAAAATTCGATGATGAGTTTTTAATGAATAAGCACGTTTTAGAGTCCCTAGAATACGATTTTACTATTTTTACAATGATGTCTGTATGTATGGATGTATGTATGTATGTATGTTTGTATGTATGTATTATAATTTTTGCGTATTCCTTTTCTTTAGATCCATATGAAGAGCTGACTAGATTTTGGTTATAATTGGTCGACCGGAAGTACCTTAATTTGAAGATTTTAACAGTTTTTCTTGAAAAAATGCTATTAAATATCACTTTTTCACATTTGATGTTATATATAAATATTTAAGAATATTTTATTCTCTACGCGATTTGATTATACATTTTATACTTCATATTCAATGGATATAGAGTTAAAAAATTAGAAAGAAATTAAATTTCACTAAGCAGCCAGCTGTGCTATAAACATGGAAACATTTACTGCATTAAGAAAATTATGATTGACAAAAATGTTAGTGTCAAAGTGCAATTTACATAATATGTTTGAGTTATAATTTTACTGGAAATATATATATATATATATATATATATATATATATATATATATATATATATATATATATATATATATATATATAATCTTACAAGAAACTTTCTGTTTGGAATTTGTACAAAATACATAGAACTGACTGAAGGTAATGCACTGGAAATATGGAATCATTTGCAAAAAAACTTTCTGTGTGGAATTTGTACAAAATACATAGAACTGATGGAAGGTAATGTGCTGGCCACATCAGAATAGCAATGAACAAATAAAGATTAGTTATTAATAATTATATTTAAAAATTAAATCCTGCGATTTGATAGACACATTTTTATAATCAAATAAAAAAATTACTAATGTACTTCCTATTTAAAATAATAAATAGATTATCGCATATATAAATCACAGTATATTTTAAAATAAATTGATGATTCCGTAAAACAGTATTATAGAAGACAACTCTATAAAAATAAAATTATTGAAGTCTCCGTTCCGTACTCTACATTTATCACCTTCCTAAATTTTTCTGATGTCCATTCGCTAACTGCTGGTTGCCAAAACCACAGTCGGGATCCGGATCGATGTGCAGTCGTGTTCTTGTGTCCTGCAAGGGTCCCGATTGCGCACGCATGCGCTTTGCATCATTCCCGGCGTCGACCCGACCACACAGGACAATGTTTATTTAATACATTGCAATGTACACGCTACCGGCCACAGTGTTCGTCGTGATACTATTAATGAAATCAACTAGTAATCAATCGGATACATGAAAAACAAAACGTGTTGACTCGATCCCACGCGTTATTTACTTGACAGGGTATGGATTGATTTTCAACTATTTATGAGTAGGAGTGAAAATAATGTATTTTTGGGAATTTGTTTATTATGGAAAGGTTAGTCAAACAATGATTTTTTTAATTTATTTTATACACGGACAAAAGTCCAATTGCACAATAAATTTTACAAATAATTTGACTTGTAATAATACAACGTACCTACTACGCCCTTAAAATAGAGTTAAACATTAATATTTAACTAAAATAACAGAAATATTTAGAATAGTATGAGTACAATAAGTTATATAATAAATACATACATAATGAGTAACAAATAACAGCATTCAAATAATTATTCATATCTCAGAATTTTTGATTTTAACCGTCTATCTAACTCGGTCATGTTAATTTCAAATAAATCTATATTGTTATCATTTACGTATTGACACATTCTGGTAATAGGGTTATTTAGAGTATAGGACTGGGTATAGGTGTTAAGTGCAAATAAAGGTGTTCGTCTGGTTGCTTTAGTTGGAACTTTAAATTTTAACTCATTCACTAAATGGGAGCAGTTAATTTTACCATTTACAAGCTTGTGTAAAATATTTATATCTCTGGATATACGTAATGACTTAAGAGAAGGAATATACAGTGACGATGCTATTAGGTCAGTTATGATCGATATATGGATCTGGTGCGATTATGCGATAAAATTTATGTTGTACTGTTTCTAATCTTCTTATGTGAATATTAAAAAAAAGGTGACCAGATGTTGGATGCAAACATTAGGATTGGTTTAACTAATGACATATAAAGTACTTTTAAAGTTGTGGCAGAGTTAAGTTCGCGGCATGTTCTTTTGATAAAACCGAGTTGTTGCGTTGCTTTATTTACAGTTATGTCAGTGTGCTCGTTTAAGCTCATTCTATTATCGAATGTTACTCCAAGATCCTTAATAGTAGTAACACTTTCAAGAATAATATTATTTATAGAATATCTATTTGCATTGACAAATCTAGAGCGAGTGAAAGTGATTGATTTACATTTATTTGGATTTAGCAAAAGAACACCATTCCGAAAGAGCTGTAAGGCAATTTTGTAAATCGTTTATGTCATTTCCATTTTTTATACTTTTAAATAATTTCAGGTCATCCGCAAATAGTAAAAATTCAACATTATCAATAACTAGGCAAACATCATTTATAAAAAAATATTTAAAAAAGACGACCTAAGTGTGAGCCTTGAGGTACACTCGATAAAACATTGATTTCATAGGAAATGTAATTTTTGTACTTTACATATTGAACTCTATTTATTAAGTAGCTGCTAAACTATTCCAATAGTGATCCAGATATACCAAAATCTTTTCATTTTTGAATTAGTAAATTGTGATTAACTGAATCAAACGCTTTGCTGAAATCAGTGTAAATGCTGACATATAAATGTTTTAATTTTCTGAACAATAAAAATCTGATGTGGCCAGCACATAACCTCTCGCCACATATTTTATCTGGCTGTACGCATAAAACGAAAACTATTTTTAAATACAAATACATATATTCAGGTCTCACTACAAAATAATTCTCACATATATTTGTAAAATCTATGGGATATTTTAATATAAATTATGTACAATACATACATTTTCTTTATATTCAATATCCTGAAATTTTCTTTTTCTACTTTCCTTTTCTTTTTCTTTATATTCGTCATCTTTTCGCAAATTCCTTTTATATTCTTTTTTACGTATATTCTTTTGCGTTGTTGACTTTTTTTTATTTTCATAATCTTCATAATGATATACAAATATTTTCGACAGTGGCATACAAATATTTTTGACAGTGACATTTATGTGTCAATTACAAACATTTGAATTTCTTGCCTTGAAGTAGTTTGATCTGAGAATTTTTACATCAAATTATTTTATATGCATTTATTTATCTCTAAATCTATAGAAAATATAATAATGAATTTATATTTATCGAATAAAGAATTCAACGGTCTTTAATATAAGTATTTACATAAATTTTCGATAAATAATATTTAGATGATTTTTTTCTTGTTACTATGTACTACTTCCGGTTGTCCAATTGTTACCAAAACTTAATCAACTCTTCCCATTATTGTTAGATTGAGGAATCCGTAATTAAAAATGTCTTAAGTCTTATAGTATTTGAGAAATCGTGGTTCCAACATTCACACATTCACACACACACACACATCCACACGCACACACCTCAACACACACAAAGGGACATCATCGTAAAAATGTTATAATCGAGGGACCTTAAAACGTGCTTATTCACTAAAATCTGGATATGCGATTTTTATTATGAATTCAATACCTCTTTTAGCGAGAGGTAAAAATTATAAGTTTCCGCCCGGCAAGTAGGAGGTCCTGGTTTCGAGCCCCGGTGGTGCC
Source organism: Harpalus rubripes (assembly GCA_963082715.1). NCBI lineage: Eukaryota > Metazoa > Arthropoda > Insecta > Coleoptera > Carabidae > Harpalus > Harpalus rubripes. The sequence goes on from OY720448.1 coordinate 86,727,515, forward strand.
AGTTGATTTTTCAAAAAACTTTCCTAAGTTATTTACTTCACTGATATTTGCCATGATCCTCTTTCCCTCATAAAAATAAAATCGAACGGATTCACACAACTTAGGGTAGGATTAAAACCGTTAACATTAATAATTTAAAGTGGAACTTTATCCACTGAAATCTCGTTACTAAAGTAACACTTTAATTAGCATAGGGCTGAGTTTGCAGTTCTAGTCACACCGTACTCTGAAGAACTTCGTACTGGTCTTGCTCGGTACCACCTCCCGTTACTTTTCCAATCTGGGATACAATTAACTTGGCAACCACAAAGCTGTCTGGCACGGGTTTGTGATTGTAACAAAGGCCTGTTCGTGAAATAGTTATTTATGTAACAAGTGTGTAAAGTAGTACTTTTTTGGTCGAGTGCGATGTTTTACGCATGAGGCGCAGCCGAATGCGGAAATTGTAGCACGAGACAAAAAATACTATTTTACACACGTGTTGCATACAACATTTTTCCTACAACCGAAATGGTATTGATGTTTCTCATAATACTGAGTGTACAGGCATCCAGCAGCTTCAAATACTGTTCGTACTCTTTCTCATAACACTGTACAAAATGTAAGTTAAACACTTGGAAGAATCTCAGACAGACGATGATTAGTGTTTTATAATGTACAAATTGTACATTTAATATTTATATTAAAAATTAGGTTAGGTTAGAATACATGTCAACTAAATATTAATGTTCTTACAAATTAGATTAGTACTCAATCTGTTAAAAAAGTATTAGATTTGTTTCATTTACAGTGTATATTCATTTTTCTTAATAAATTTTATTACTTTCATTATTATTTACTACCTAATTATATACTTGACAGGTAAATTAACCGAATTTTAATGTTGCCTAGCAACGCTTATTTACTTTTCAAGCACTAGTGCGTGAAAAGTACTTTTCACGCACGGTTGTAGAAAAAGTTGCCTAGCAACACTCATTTACTTTTCAAGCACTAGTGCGTGAAAAGTACTTTTCACGCACTATGCTCTGTTTCATTTAAGCCATTCAGTAGATGGCACTGCCAACAGCGCAAATCTGAAGTAGCCGAAATTACATTGGATAAACTTGTCTCTTGTCTCCAATTTCAGCCAATCAGAGATGTCAAAACTATTCCCTATGCTCCGCAATACTGAATGGCTTAAATGGAATAAAGTATAGTGCTTGAAAAGTGACACTTTACACACTGTAATGAGTGCGTGAAAAGTACTTTTTACGCACGGTTGTAGGAAAAATATATTATGATATACTCCAAAACTTGTCAAATTTAGTATTTAAGATTTTTATATGAAGAATAACAACATATTAAATATTGGCTAGAATTGATAATCCGGAAATGATACTTTACTTGAAGTTCTCAACAGATTTTCGTGGAAAATATATTATGATATATTCGAAAACTTTTCAAATTTGGTATTTAAGATTTTTATATTAATGAAAACGACATGTTAGATTTTTTCTAAAATTGATAAACCGGAAGAGATACTTTACTTGAAGCTCTCAACAGATTTTTGTGATAAAATATCTTATAATAAATTCCAAAACTTTTCAAATTTCGTATTTAAGATTTTTATCTACTTGAAGCTCTCAACAGATTTTCGTAAAAAATATATGATATATTCCAAAACTTTTCAAATTTGGTATTTAAGATTTTTATATTAATGAGAACATTTTAGATTTCATCTAAAATTGAAAAACCGGAAGTGATACTTTACTTGAAGTTCTCAACAGATTTTCGTAAAAAATATATTATGATATATTCCAAAACTTTTCAAATTTGGTATTTAAGATTTTTATAGTAATGAGAACGACATGTTAGATTTCTTCTAAAATTGATAAACTGGAAGTGATACTTTACTTTAAGCTCTGAATAGATTTTCATGAAAAATATAATAGGATATATTCCAAAACATGTCAAATTTAGTATTTAAAACTTTTATATAAAGGGAAGCAACATATTAGATTTTGGCTGAACTTGACAAACCACAAGTGATACTTTATTTAAGGCTCTGAACATATTTTCGTGGAAAATAAATTGATACAATCTAAAACTTTTCAAATTTGGTATTTGAGACATTTATATTAATGAGAACGACATACTAGATATTTTCTAAAATTGATAAACTACTTTACAGGAAGCTAAGAACAGTATTTTTTGAGAAAATATATATTAAAACATGACTCAAAACTTCTCAAATTTGGTAAAACTCGTGTATAATTTGAAGCAACATTAGATTTTGATTATACCTATATGATAAACCGGAAGTGGTACTTAATTTGGAGCTCTTAACAGATTTTCGAGGAAAAACATTATAAAATATAATCCAAAAATTGGTATTACAGACTTTTCTATTTATCGGAACAACAAATTAGATTTTGTTTACAAACGATCAACTGGAAGTGATACTTTACTTAAAGCTCATTGCTATTTCAAACATGGAATTGACGGGAGGTCATGCGTTGGCCACATCAGATTTTTATTCTTATTATCGACATTAAGAAATCCTCTACTTCCATTTTCCCTTTTATTGGAGTCAAGACGACTGGAAATATTATTTATTCAAAAACATACAAAAACTTATAGGGCTCGAGCTCAAGCAGTCACGTGACTTTGTTACTTTCAAATGAATTTCTTTAATTTTAAATAAAAATTTAATTATCTGAAGAAAGAAATATTCAAGAATAAACTCCATTTGGATTTACTATTTATGCCATAGCTCTTTACCATATTGCGATTTCATTTTTATATTATTAAGTTTTATAATAAATGTTGTAGAGTTATTGGTCCATGCTAAAAATTTGCCTATTTTCGAGAACGTTTTGCACTAGGCTATGTAGGAAAAATTATGAAACTAGAGATCCAGTTACACGATTGTATCTAATATATAATGAAGTCGAATGAATGATAAAATGGATATTTAGTCTTAGCTACTGTCAATTAAAAAATATTTTATGTAAAAATTAATTGTAATTTTCTAAAATCAATTCTACTTTGTCGTTGTACTTGGTTGTTTTCTTATTGTATAGAATGTATATTTTTGTATAATGTGTGTCGTTGTTATTGTCACACACACAATGTATTGGTGTGTCTAACCCCCCTGTTATTGGGATACTTTGTACCCTCTTAGGAGGTTGTAAATAAATAAATAAATAAATAAATAAATAAACGTGGATATTGAGAGGTAATTAGAAAAAATGTATTTTTAGAGACCAGATTGTAAATATTCACATTACCTACACTGGCTTGCAGAAAAATCGCGTACACCTATTTTTTTGCTGTGAATCGATCTTGATTTTGAACTTGTCAATGTCACTAGTGTAAATTAACATAAATTCAAATACATACTTGGCTGTTCTTTCATTTTTCTGGAATATATTTGTAACAGTAGGTAAATTGAACACAATGAAGAACTAGCTCCATAATAGATCAAATTGTATGACAGTGACAACATTGTCAGTTTTTACATTTTTTACAGAGCTAAAAAATTACAAATACTCGGTTACTTGATTTTTAAGGTGTACGCGATTTTTTTGCAAGCCAGTGTACGTTATTGTTGCAGATACCCTAAATTTCAAGAGACTTGTCATGTTATGGTATGGATATACGGTGGCAATGTTAGGGGTTAGGGTTATATATATAATAATCTTTAATTTTTATGACATCAATCTCGAAAAAATTACATTCAAATGTATTTTGAGCTTCTAGTAAAGTGCCATTTCCGGTTATCCGATTTACATCAAAATCTAATGGGCTCTTTCCATTACAGAAAAAGTTCGAAATACAAGGTTTCAAAATTTTCTGAATGATAGTATTTGAGTTAGAGTAAAGGATCCACACACACATACATACACACATCGTGAAAATGTTAAAATTGGTTTCTAGGGACCTTAAAACGTGGTCATTTACCAAAATCTCGATATGCGATTTTTAGCACGATCCCTATACCTCCCTTACCAAGGGTAGCGGGAGGTACAAATAGGAATGTCAATTATACACCCTGACCTGTGAGAAAATTACATTTTTTAAAAAACACGCGTTATCCAACCTATAACTTTTGTTATATAAAACGAAGTTAACATTCTCAATTCTTTATTTGATTTTCCATGAAAATTCTTCTCCAAACAACAGCTCAATAATTCACAATATCCCATTTTCTCAAAAAAATTGCCCGTGATTAAAAATGAACGAACTTAACTCCGGCGGGCTATTTCCTAGAATAATGATGACCCACACTTTTTAAACGACTTCTAATCTATCTTCATAAGCGTGTTATTACCGCTGGAAAAGTAAACAAGGCTAAATTGGTAGTAAATCAAATGATAGATTTTTATTTCCTGATTTATCACTTCATCAAAGACAAAGACTAATCGTCCAGCTGACCTCCACAGTCACAAATAACCTAAAGCACGCGAGGGATAATTCATAAAATCGGCGGAGCGATATTATGGGAGAAAATCGATATTCGTTATAATCGCGATAGATGTGCTGAACAAACAATGGAAGCAGAATATGTGTTTAGTTTTTATATTTCATCTTTAGATGAATCTCAAAATGAAATTAGGAAAAATTATTTTGACACGAGGGAGTTATAAAGACACATTGCGAGTCCGAACTAACGCACTGCCACCCGCCCGAAAACAATTCTCGTTATTTTTGGGTTTTTCATAAATGGTTACAAATAATTTCAAAAGTAGAAGAAATTTGGCAGGAAAAATTTTCACTGTGACAATGCTGTTGAACTAATGAATTTAAAATTCATTCTAGCAGTGGCGGCTTGTCAGGGTAGGCACTTAGGCAGGTGAGGCAGTGCCGCACCAGAAAAGAAATAAAGCTGTAAATAATGTAACGTAGTATGTAAATTAAATTTCAACCTATTCCATTAATGCTTGTCTTTATAAAAAATATCAGAAGAATGATTTAAGCCTCCACCATAACTAATCTGTAATGCAGTTCACCTAATTTAGACCCTTTAAAGTGCTTCTCGAAATGAATAGTTTAATGCTTATTATTGCCTAATGTTTTTGATACGGCTTTCATTCATACGTGCGCTAGACAGCGCTGTTCGAAGCAGTGCTTCAAATACAAAATGGAATGAGTAGTTTAATGCTTAATATTGCCTAATATTTTTGATACTGCTTTCATTCATACGTGCGCTAGACAGCGCTGTTCGAGGTAGTGCTTCAATTACAAATTGCAATGTGAGGATAAAAGATAGTTACTTTACTTTCGAGACTGTACGTGAATACAATCAATCAAATTTTGTAAATAAGTTCACGACATCTATTGTACATGTTGCAAGCTAGATTAAATAATATTAACGACATAAACATAACATAATCTGTCTAGTATTTTTATTATAATAGGCCCTGGTTAGTGACTTTGATACGTATGGCAGTAAGTATTTAATTCTTTTATTTTTCTCGTAGTTTTTATAATTTACCTACGTAGGATTTTTGTATTTTAAATTTTAATTGAAAACAAAACAAGTGTAATGGTTTCACCTTGGACTTTAAAAGATAAGAACTTCGAATTAAATGATAATAATATAAGGAATAATTCTGAAGATATTATTTTTTTAATTAATAAAAATCCATTTCATCGACTGTCTTATGAAGATAAACTGTTTGTCAAAGAATTAAAATAAATCTCTGCTATGTTCTGATCTTAGTACATTATTAATAAATATTGGAGAAGGAGACAAGATGCAACTAACACCTGCTATGATAAATATAACTGGCTTGTCGGCAGTAAAGTACTTAATAAATTATTTTGTTGGCCGTGCATACTTTTTACTAGTACTACTAACATACGTAAAGATCATATTGCTTCAACTTGTAAATTAGTACTTTTAAGGAAGCAAAATATTTCTACCGCAATTAATAGTGCAAGAAAAATTGAAATTCAAAATTTTGATTCGAAGGTGGAAGAAATGTTTTGTGGTCTGGTAATTTATTTTTGCACATGAAATGGGAAAAACATGCAGCTGCACACCCCTTAAAAAATATAACTTTCAATTATAAGGTATTTGACCTTGAATGGAAAAAATTTTCGCCTGCGGCGCATTTTTTCTCTAGATATATATATACAGGGTGTCTCTATAAGCTTGCTCACTATTGGTAACTTCTTTATTTGAAGAGATACGAGGTTGGTTAAATGAGCAAAATTGTGCCATTTTATATTAGAAAATTGATCATGTCGACCAAAAAAAAAATTGTATCTGCGGTTCCCAAAATTTGGGACAAAATAATTTTTTTTAAATGGAACCATATATTTTTTATTCTTTTATTGGAAAGAGTATTTTTTTCTCTTTTCAATAAGGTAATGTTGTTTATGTACAATTTTTTCAAATATCGAGTTATTTACGTTTAAAAATATTTTTTTGTAAAGTGTGTTATTAGTTTATTTAGTTAAGTAAGCCATGGAAACAAATAATTCTTTGTTTGTTTGTTTGACGTTTAATAATTCCTCCTGTAAAGTTTTCTGTTTAAAAATGTTTAATAACTTCACAAATGAAGAAAAGTTAGATATGATCTTACTATATGGAAAGTGTAATATGAATTCTGTGCAAACTTGTGTTGAATATGAAAGAAAGTTTCCAGAGCGGAATCAACCGCATAGATCAATGTTTAAGCGATTAGCATTGTCATTAAAAAATTGTGGTTCTTTCTGTAAAAAGAATAATACAAGGGCCAGATATTTCCAGACACCAGTTACGTAGAACGGTCCGCTCTGTGCGCAAAAGAGCTGAAATGTGCCAAAGAAATGATGGCTTTCAATTTGAATACTGTCTTTAATTGTTTTGTTATTATTTGTTAATGCTAAATATTTAAGTTAAAATAATGTTAAATAAGTTAATAAAATAATAATTTTATAAAAAAACAATTGTTTCCATGGCTTACTTAACTAAATAAACTAATAACACACTTTACAAAAAAATATTTTTAAACGTAAATAACTCGATTATTTGAAAAAATTGTACATAAACAACATTACCTTATTGAAAAGAGAAAAAAATACTCTTTCCAATAAAAGAATAAAAAATATATGGTTCCATTTAAAAAATATATATTTTGTCCCAAATTTTGGGAACCGCAGATACAATTTTTTTTTGTCGACGTGATCAATTTTCTAATATAAAATGGCACAATTTTGCTCATTTAACCAACCTCGTATCTCTTCAAATAAAGAAGTTACCAATAGTGAGCAAGCTTATAGAGACACCCTGTATATATATATATATTTATAATTATACGATAAGGAAGATCTGATGATGCTAATGTTGTAGCGAAACTAGTTATCAAATAAAATAATTGTGAAACTTAAATCCAAGTATTTTCAATAATTAAAATAAAATGATATTTATAAAATTTTCCTAATTAATAGTTTTCAGAGAAACAACTGTAATGAAAATATACCGTTATTAAAAATTACCGAAATCTAATCTCGAGAAAGAAAATGTAAAAATTACTACAATCCGCTCCTGAACATAAGTAAACTTAATACCTGCTGAGTGGAACCAGCCTCCTCCATGAGTGAATCAAGGCAATCGCCAAATAATGTTTAGTTTGTTTCATGATATATGCAAACGTACCTGTCTAGATCACAGATACAATATAAATAGATAGCTAAAGTTAATGAAAATGGCGTCAGATTTTGTGATTTCGTAGAGAAAACTACGCTAATTGCGCACTCATCACTCGCGCCACTCTTTTTAAACGGATAACCAATCAGAATATGTACGTGTCACATCGCACGCTGTTGCGTTCAGTCAATTCACGAATAAAATCACCGGTGGCGGCGCTGTGATCAACCAAGATGTCGGATGATTGTCGTACTGTCATTTTCAAACGTGCTTGTTTACATGTTATAAACGCAGTTTTCAAGAGTGTTTTATTCTATTATTAAAATATTTAGGCAGGTTTTATTTTACTTACTGATATGTTTGAAGATTAAGTTTTAATGTTATTATTTCAAATTTGTGCATGGACGCTTCAAAATTTGTTTATTTACAGATAAATATGACAATGTTCTTGGAGAACAATCTTCACCTCTTATAAAGAGAATTATTTAAATTTTTAAATTCCAATAATTCTCCAAGGAATTTTATGTAGAAAATTGAGTAAATGAAGAAAAAATCAGGAAACTAACAGTCTTAAAATAGGAAAGTGTAAAACAGGTTAAGGATGAAACAGATTTAAACTGGAAAGTAGTCTTAAAAAATCTGATTTTAGTCAATACCTATGTATTGAAGTAGTGAATGAGCACGTAAAATAGAAATAATAAAACAAAAGCTTACTGTTCACAAACAACAACCAAATAAAATAACACTAGCCCAAATAGCGTTTTCAGTGAAGTACGACAATAAATAGTTCTTATTTTGCCACTAGATGGCTACGGCTTAATTTTATTCGCGAATTCGGAAGTTTGGTTTGCCCTGTGTTTGTTTGCAAAGTACATATTTTGTTCGTGTTTAAAGTTCATACTAGTTAGTGTGCAAGTTGCTTAATACTTTGTTTGATTTTGACTTTTCAGTGCAATTTAATTAATATTTTGTACATACTGATAATTAAAGCGAAAAATATGTGCTGCCTTGTAGTGCAGCAAAAAACGCAGTTAGCGTAGTTTGGCAGCCATAACCGCCCATGAAATCACAAAGCTAGCATACGGGTTTAGCAATCTATTTATTTTATATCTGTGGTCTAGACTTACGCAGCGGGTGGCTCCTTAAATGGGCTTGATGGGTAATATGACAGGGTTGTAACAAAATATTTGAAATCCAGCACACAAAATATTTGTGCGGAATTTAATGTCGGACTTGAATTTTAAAAAATACAGAACAAAGAATATGACATTACACTAAATTTTCACAAATTATAAATAAAAGCAAGTAAATTATTAGCGGGAGTTTGAGAAAGTACCGCTACAGCGTTTTCCCAAATTTTGCTAAATCTCCCCTGACGAATAGGATCGTAAATAAAATCCAGGTAAATTTGCAAATATCTTGAAACACACCATATAGTTTGTGTCAAGATAAATGCACATTGAATTCGATTTGTTATGCTCGTACAGCCCATCACTCCCCGGTATTTCATTACATAAGCGGCCAGGAGCGGATTACCAAGCTTACAGAATTATTGTTGATTGTTAATTTATGTATATATTTTTACCTCCCGCTACCCTTGATAAGGGAGGTATAGGGATCGTGCTAAAAATCGCATATCGAGATTTTGGTAAATGGCCACATTTCAAGGTCCCAAGAATCCAATTTTAACATTTTCACGATAATGTGTGTGTGTGTGTGTGTGTGTGTGTGTGTGTGTGTGTGTGTGTGTGTGTGTGTGCGTGCGTGCGTGCGTGCGTGCGTGCGTGCGCGCGTGTGCGTGTACGTGCGCGTGTATGTATCACTAATTTGTCTTCCGCTTCTTGGCTATACTTGAAGAATAGTAGTTCGTTGTTACAGAATTATCTTACCTGGGTACGGGACTAGTATTCCTCAAGTATTGGCGACTAAAACTACCGATGGCAGCGCTAGTGTTGTAGCATACACGTGCTCTGAAAATGGTATTGTGCTCTAAGATCGCATACAGAAACATTGTATAACCAACAATCGTTTTGAAGTATACTAACAAATTCATTAAACTTTTTATAAATAGTGTTAGTAATAATTTTGTGTAAATTATAATCACATTCGAAGAAAGTTGTCTTAGACTTATTTCTAAGAAAATGTTTACTTATTTGGAGGTAACAAATTCTTCTCGAATTGTTGAATTGTGGGTTGTTATTTTTATGTGGCGTTAATGAACATAGTGCTACAGACTAAAAAATATTTGGGCTGTGTTTAAACAACTGCTCTAACGTCACATCCTCATGAGATTAGAAGAACTTTAAATTTACAACTGATTATTTAGAAAATGCTCTTGTATAGCTGGCCATCATAGTGGCCAGTGCAAACACATTACAGCTGTCTTAATATTTTGTACAAGACAGTAAAATACTATTCATGGATGTTAAGTAAATATGTATTTACTTTACTTAGTTAAGAAAATTAAAATGGAACTAATGTCAAATATCTTTCAATTGTTTCAATTACAAGTGTAAGACATATATTGAATGCTACGCATAAAGTGAAAAGTGTATTATTTTATTTTGGTCAGGAAATAATACAATACTTTTCATTTTTGTTATCATCTTATGATTCGTCACTTGTTTTCCAGTTCGTATTTTCCTAAACCAGCCCTCTCTTTTGTCGATAGACTCTATTTTACCAAATTTATTTTGGATGTCACTCTTCCTCTCACCAATTGTTGGGACAGATAATTTCTTACTACTCCGAGAATTACAGCCATAAACGCAGCAATTGACGTTGATAATATTTTTTCGTTCTTTGCTCATATTGCAAAGTAATTTATATGTACTTTAAAACAAAAAGACAAACAAGAAACCGGCAAGGAATCCAATGCACTATATATATTTACTGTAAAGTTGAATAACAGAATACCATTTTCAAGAGTTGCAAATATCGTCCGCTTGAGGGATTCACATTAATTTTAGTCGCCAATAGCCAAGACGCGGAAGACAAATTAGTGATTTTTATCTTTTTGCAATTGTTATTAAGTACATGTATATATTAGTTCGACACGAATAAATAAATAAATAAATAAATTTTGATGCAATTATATTATAATTTTTGACAAATAAAATGTTATTATGTTTGCATATGATTCAGTTTCTCGGTTACAAAACATACAGAATAAAATTTTATTATTTAATTATATGCGGAATTTAATTCTCCGTAACATTTATTGGAAGCAATATTACCTAAAATTAACAGGCCACTCTTTTCTGTATTTATAAAACACCAACCTTAACAAAAAAAAAAAAAAATACTGTATACTGTTCACATAACATTTCTGGAAAATGAGATTTCAAACCGTTAACATGTCATTTAAATGTTGAAACCCTTTTATTAAAAAAAACCAGACATGTGCTATTTGAAAATATCAACCAATTCAACAAAATGCTAAATTAATGCTTAAAAAGCTGCCCGAAAAAACTTTTATTCAGCTCATTCATTACATTAAGTACAATACATAATCCCTCAGCAAAATACACGAATAATTTAGCTGTAATTTGTGCTTATCATGTTGATGAGACAAGTAGCGAGTTTAAAGTAGAACAACTGTCAGTGAGACAAGTACCTACTTGAATGAAGTTTTCTCAAGTATGATTAGCTAGTGACATCATTAAGCACATGTAGGTACTTTAATAATATATTATCTAGTTACTCAACTACTATTACTAACTTTACTATGAACTCGTGTCTTGTTAAGCGTGTACATTTAGTCCTTCCTTTGGAAGCAATTAGCAGACCAAGCAGTTGTGGATTTCCAAAATGCTACTCATTGTAAGATTGTAGACATAGTTTTGTATTTTAAGCCATTAAATTATGGTACGGAAGAAAGTCAATTTTTTTAATATATTTTGAAATTTTAAGTTAGTAAGACATGCTTATCCAAGAAAATTGTTTGATATATAAAATAGTGCGCGCATATGGAATTATACTTTTTTTGCACTCAACTCCTCAAAGGGTTAAAAGTATTTTATGTAACAAGGGCGTTACGATGATGATAATGCCAGGAGGGCGATAAGGATCTAGCCCGAGGGATAGATGTCGTCCGATTTTATTTATAATTCAAGTATGTATAATAGAGTTGTTGTAGTCATATAGTTGTAGTTTCATGCAAATATCAAATGTGTACCACTGTTTGCAGTCATAATATTCGCCGCTAGTTAGCATTTTTTTATTTGAAAATCCCTATTGGCTACTCTAGTCTCGATGACTCTTTCACTTTAAAGTTGTATAACCGCTGAGAACATTAATATCATAATTTATATTTTTTAAATAAATATCTTAAACATTAAAGAATTACACATTCGTTTTTCAAACATTTGTTGGGTTGATATGATACAATATTTTCTAATTGTTTATTGAAACTAATGCTAGCCTCAACCCTCAAAGCATTGCATTTCAGTGTCAAATTTAAATACAATTATCTTCTCTATTTCACTGGTTACTGGTTACCTATGATTTCTAATTTACGTTCAAATTATACGACTTATAATGACTGTTTCCAGAACAATTTAATACCCAATGAAATAACAAGATTTTGAATATTTGGACCAATCAAAGCAAACTTACAGCGAATATTGCATATTAGGTGACAATTTTCAGAAACTTACCGCGATATTGCACTGATTTGACATATAAAATCTCAAATGACAGCCTAAAATTGGAAACATATAGCAATCTTTTAAGTTTTTTTGTAATTATAAACTGATAAGTGAAGTAGAAATAACCCAATTAATTATTTTGTAATGATATCTTCTAACAAAATTACCTTTTTCTTTGTATAAAATGACATTTTGAGCATTGTGACACCTAATAGATTACTACAGAATATTATTGAAACGTGTGAGGTCCGCTGCTACGCCGAACAAACATCTAAGTATAGCGATGACGCAATCGCGTAAGCAACCGGGCTACGGAAACAAACAAGCCGCGACATGTTTTATTACTTCCGGTCGCCTGAACTTTTTGTGTTCATTATTATTATGCGGTCGAACATTCTAAAGCTCTCTGGAAGATAATGGCAGCTGTATAAAAGGGACGCAGCTATGCTCGGGAGTTAGTTATAGTTACTTGGAGAGACATATAGAGACATTAACATGGAGTGTTAGAGAGTAAAGTGTTAGGAGAAGCACAGCAGTATTGTGGTGAGCGTATGCAGTTTGTGTCGAGTAGGTACTCGGGAAGTTACTGGTAAACTGGGATAGCTGTGGATGTGAATACTCGGTAGAATTGACGAGCTATAGTATACGAGGACATGCAGTAACGGCGAGTCGGAAATTTACTGGTATACCGGAATAGCTGTGAAAGAGAATACTTGGTAATGTTGAAGAGTATTGGGAAGCTATGTATACGAGGATAGTAACGGCAAGTGGAAGTGAATACTCGGCAGTGACGTTGAAGAATTGTGGCATACGGACAGTCGGTGATACTGAGGCCGTGGAAGTGTGATAGTTACATAAATACACAGATAGTGAGGTGAAAGGTGTGACTTCTGTCCGAGCAATTGAATATACAGACGCTGTTGAGTCAGTTGAGTATACAGACGCTGTGAAGGTCGGTAAGCGGACAATTGAACGTGATATAAATAAAGAAGTGAAATAAATAGTCGAAATAAATAATTAGTAATATCATGGAAATAAATAGTAGTGTTAATTAGATAAATAAATAGTATTAGTGTTATCTAGTGTGACGAAGTCACATATTTTCGTCCAGTTCATTCAAATTTCCCGGCAAGGACGACATACAGAGGCATAGTTTTCTACAAACACGTGTTGGACAAGTTCCACATTCACAGTCTTTCCAGCATTTTCCGTTCTTCATAGCCGGTCCGTGGGCTTTGCATTCAGAGCGGGGAACATCATTCGACACTTTTCTTCAGGTTTTGCTAAGAAATCGGGATGAAAATTATGTTTTTTTTTGTCAAAGCACACTAAGGAAACCTACCACTTAAGTGAAGATGTACAACCGCTGCCAGCCGACATGCCTCTACTCCACGGGCCGTGCCTACCTGTCTGGGCAACAATAAAGGACCCTGAGAACACGACCCCGTCCACAGGGCTGAGAGAAGATCACCGGGAAATACATTTGACAACTGCCACAGCTGAGCGACACGAGCGCTATGGCCAGCCGCGGACATACAGGGAAACCGAGACCTTCAATATTGACTATTTATTGTATTCATGTAATATTTGACTGTATATTATACCTGATAATGACTATCAAGGAAAAGCAGGAAACTTAATTATTTATATTATTTTAAAGTCACAAAATAAACATTGTGCAACCCAGGTTTTCAGCCAATCAGACATCGCGATATAATTCGGCCTCCGGACCAATAAGATTACCGATAACAGTCTCCCTTTTAAAACCGCGCGAGTTTCAACCAAAATCGGATATAAAAGTTGAGCCGCAGAGCCCAAAAGGTAGATTCTAAGCAACAGCCACCGGCCTACCAGCATCCTGGTAGACTGACTTAACAGCGAAACCGTCACTGAATCCAAGTTAAGCTTGCAGTCAAAACACAGAGCCTGAATAAGATTTCACATCGCGGATTCTAAGTTCAGTTTACAGTAAAAATACAAAGACAGTTTGCAGTTTAACGTCACGGAGTCTAAGTTCAGTTTGCAATAAAATTACAGTCAGATTACAGTTTCACATCAGTTTACAGTAATATTATAGTCAGATTACAGTTTTCAGTAAAATCACAGAAACCAGTTACCTTTATTTATTTTGTACATTGTGTGTGTCAATAAAAGTTTAAGTTTTACAATGATTTATAAATTATAATCCTGGACCTCTAGCCCTAAACAGACAGTTCAAAGAATGGCGCCCGAAGCAGCAACAGAAAACTCTACACAGGAGTAGGTACGTCACACTAGTTAATTATAGTTTTAGTCTTAATTAGATTTTAATAATTGTTTAATATTAGTAATAGTCATTATAATTTAATGAACACTTATTTTAATTAATAATAATTGTTTAATATTTACACTTCACCCAAATAAATAAATAAATAAATTAATAAATAAAATTTGTACATTATATATTAATTTGAGTCACATTTTAAATTGTGCCCATCTTTGGATTAACTACAGCGCTCATATGGGAAGTATGTCCTCTCGCACTTAATTTGTGAATATTATAAAGCCACAATTTTTTACAAAAAGTATGATAACAATGCTAACTACTAGACCAAAAAATCACGAATAAAACTAATTTTATTATACATTCTAAAAAATAAATCCTACTCTGGACACCAATCTAGGGTTGGATTAAGATTATAGTAGAAAGCTCGTAGAAATGTTCGTCCAGGGAGCTTTTAAAGAAAAGTATCACCCGTCCAGAACATAATAAGAAAGTGAGTAGTAAAAGTTATTACAATTGTCGCATTAGGAAAGAAAATAATGTCGTAGAAGAAGTGAGATTTGCCGTACAAACTTTTAATCGCCGCAAATGCGCAAAAACTCCACCGAGGAAAACTCTAACGGCTAAAATCTGGAAGAGATAACTTTCATGGAACATACAGGGACGGATTTATGCTGGTAAGCTTGAATTATAAAATAATTTAGCCATATTTTGCAGTATAATCGGATATTGTCTTTTAATCTTCTGACTTGGTCTTCTTCCTCACATTTATATTTTAATATTAAAAAATCTGATGTGGCCAGCACATTACCTTCCGTCAGTTCTATGTATTTTGTATAATTAAATGTCATACAGAAAGTTCCTTGCAAAAGATTATATTTCTTGTACATTACCTTAAGGCAGTTGTATGTATCTTATACAAATTCCATACAGAAAGCAAAAGATCCTATATTTCCAGTAAAATTATAACACATACATACTGTCAACTGCACTTGACACTGACACCTTTCAATCAGAATGTTCTTAATATAGCAGCTGTTTCCACAGTTATAGCATAGCGTGCTAATATATGTCATATTTAATTTCTTTATAATTTTTTAAGTCTATATCCATTTAATATGAAATATAAAATGCATTCAAATCGTATAGAGAATAAAATATTCTTTAATATTTATAATAACATTAAATGTAAGAAAATGATATTTAACATTGTTTTTTCAAGAAAAACTGTTAAAATCTTCAAATGGGTGTACTTCCGGTTGACCAATTCTAACCAAAATCTAATCAGCTCTTCACATGGATGTAACGAAGAAGAATACGAAAGAATTATAATTTTTTAAATTGTAGTTTTAGAGTTATCGTAGACGAAAATTTTGTTACACACACACATCCACACACACACACGCACACACACACACATACACACACACACACACACACACACACACACACACACACACACACACACACACACACACACATACAGACATCATCGTAAAAATAGTAAAATCGTATTCTAGGGACCCTAAAACGTGCTTATTCATCAAAAACTCACCACCGAATTTTTTGACCAAAGACAATACCTTCCTTACCTAAAGGTGACGGAAGGTAAAAATGTAAGATCATGTCATTCTCAATGAAACGTAGTATTTCTTCTTTTTCCTACCGGATGGGTAGTAACTGTCTCAACCGTGTTGAACTGCATAAAGATTTAGGAGTTTTGTGCGACCCTAAATTACATTTTGGTCCGACTATATTATTAATAGTGCTTACAGAAATTTAGGTTTCATTATTCGAAATTCACATTGTTTCAACAATCCAAAAACTCTTATTTCTTTGTACAACTGCTTTGTAAGGTCTAAGCTCGAATACTGCCTCATTGTCTAGAACCCAATATATGATAACTTTAGTAAGCGAATTGAGTGGGTACAGCGGAAGTTTGTCAGATATTGCACTCGTAAAATTTCACCTTCATTTAATGCTTTAACATACAGTTATTCTGCTGCTTTACATACATTTGACATGTATACACTTGAGGACAGACGTAGGATATATTCATGCCTGTACCTTTGTAAACTACTAAATAATCTGGTTGATGATAATTTCGCTTTAAGTCAAATCAATTTTTCCGTACCACGTTTGCATTCCCGTTCCAGTAATACTTTTTACATTCCTGTCATACGTAACAATTATGAATTAAAAAACCCGACTAGAAGATTATGTGTTATCTATAATGAAATTGAAAACAAATGTTTCAGTGAACTTGACATTTTCTTTCATAATTTTACTCAATTTAGAACTGTTCTCTACAATGAGTTAAACTAAGCGACACATTAGTTCACTTATTTTTTCTTATATTTTTATAATTGTAAACTTCATTCATTTTTATATTTGTAAACTTCTGTATTTTTTATTGTCTGTATTTCCATCTGTCTATTCTTGCCTGTTTATTTTGTACACATTGTTACCTCACCCATGTTTTTGGGATACTTACGTATCCTGTTTTAGGAGAGAATAAATAAATAAATAAATAAATAAATAAATAAATAAATAAATAAATAAATGTAATAAACTGACTGAAATAAATAAGTAAAACAAAAATAAATATGTTCTAACATTATTTAAACTGATACTAGGTCTAGCCAATTCTTCAACTTATAAATTATACAAAGCGTCTTAGGCCGACCGACACATAGGCGGTTAACATGTGACATCAGTTAATTGTAAATTGTATCTCCCCGCAGTGCAAGATATTAAATTGAAAAAATTTGTGTACTTAAAGCTAAAAAAAACCATAAACCCAATTTTCATTTGTTAATACACCTTTAATAAGTCATTCATAAATGTAAGTTTAAATTACCTGAAAATTAGTTTTGATATGTACAGACATCTGTGTAAATGCTTCAAAAAGAAGACTAAAATATCGGTAGAGCAGTACTCAACAAGACACCTGTGCGCCGTGAAACTGTCATTCGCTTGGCATTATTGGTTTTACTTCAGCAATTAATTTATGACAGTCTCCATGTTCTTCTCGCATTTGTTTAAAAAGCCGAATCCACCAAGTGGATGCTAAATAAAGATGGGTGTATATATCTATATCATTTCAGACTCGTTCTCATTGGTGAAGTTTGTGACGTCAAACTAAATCATAAATCTAAAGTTTGGACCTTGCAATGTTTAGCTTTATGATTTGGATTTAGACACCCTAAATTCTGAAGTGTGAATGGAGTCATTACATAATATGAGGCCAAAGTCTTTAAATCTAAAGTATAAACCATACAAACTGTACTCGTATTACAATAAGGATCATTCCAATACTTGTCATGAAACAAAAGATATTTTTATTCAGGTAACCGGGTTACATATTATGGTTAACCGCTCAGTAAGCTCGGTAATCGATGTGAATAAAATATATACAGGGAATTTATTTTAACATGTAACATATGGTCTATCACTTCCATGGTTACACTCTATCTCTGTCAAAAAATGACATCAATGTAATTTTTGTCCATTTTAAAATGCAACATACAAAATTTGTAGTTATGTATTATCAATATTAATTTCCAAAAAATTTGCCAATATATGACTACAAAAATCAAATCTTTAATGTAGCACATCTTAACAAACTTTAGCTTCCAAAATTCATAATTTTAATGTAATTATTGTTCAAAAATATGCTGGGGCAATATACTAGTCGGTCGTAGATAGAATTGACACCATTTGTAATGTGTTCTGGAGGTATCTCCTATGCTACATTACTAATTATAATGTTGCATTTTAAAATGGACAAATATTACATTGCTGTCATTTTTTGATAGTAGTGTGTAACCATGGAAGTGATGAATCATATGTTGCATTTTAAAATAAATTCTCTGTATGTCTGGTTACTACAGACGTTTCTGTCAAATTAATTAGTTCACATTTGTCAAAAATATATCTTGTTTGAAGTGTGATGTATTTGATTTAAAGCGTATTTCTGTAATACAAAAAACGTTAGCAAAAACCTTCATAGATTCCATATTTATTTTACTGAAAACTATCTGACTGCTAAAGTGTCAGCGTTTTGACAGTTAGAAAACCGTTCTATGTACATACCGCGGTTATATGTTTGACGTAACCGCAAGTAGGTAACTGGAGTGCTCAATAAAATGCAGTTACTCTAATTAAAAATAATTCATTATTGTACAAAATAATTGAGAGATAACAACAATTATCTAAAAATATATGGCCCGTATATTCCTTGGTGGTCAGTAGTTTTCTTAATATTTTTTTTTCTATATGGATAACGTTGAACACCATCATGCAATAATTATTTTATTGTAAAAGAGACTTGATTTAATGAAATGAAAAATGTTTTGAGTGATAGTGCACCATTACATACTGACTTGGAAGTTGATTCGCTTGGTGGATTTCCAAAAAGTGCAAAGACAAAAAACCGTCAATAAAAGTGTACCATATCGTTTTACAGGACCAGTGATTGAAGGTGGCAGACATTGCTGAAAATGTACGCATTTCAGATGAACGAACATTTGTTTCATATCCTAACGGAGACATGAACAAGCTTCCGGTAAGACGAATGCCGCAAGTTTCACAGGACTGTTTTATTAGATTCATTATTATACTCCCGAGTTAAAAAAACAATCTAAACAATGGAAACACATTGATTGATCGCCACCAAAAAAGAAATATCAGTTTTGTCCGTTCTAAAAGTAATGGTATCAATTTTTAGCCATAATAAAAAAATATTGGTAATACACTATATTCCATAGGGTTAAACAATTACTAGGGAATATTATACCATTTTTCTTTTTTAACTCTGTACCAAGAAATTCACAAAAAGATATCAGCATTTTTAAAAGAGAATACCATTTTTTATCACGATAATGCTTGAATCAATCAATACTTGTATTCATAGAGAAACTGGCTGAATTAAAATAAGTAAAATTTGTTTCCCCATCCTGCTTATTCTGCTAATTTGGCTCCCTCAAGCTTCCTTCTTTTCCCAAATTGAAAATAAATCTTGGCGGTAGGCTATTTTTTTCGGATAACGAATTGAAAGCTACATTAAACATTTATTTTGAGGAATTCTTGAACACTATAAAAGCACTGGAATATCGGTAAGAACATTGAAATGCGTTGAAATTAAAGATCATAATGAAAAGTTATCCGAAAAACTATGTTTTCTCATAATAAGATGACCTTTGTAAATCAAATTTCATACATCAATGGACTCATCCATTTAGGACTTGTTACAGCCCGCCAGGCCAATCCACTCCTGTATTAAATCTGGGATTAAAGTCAGTCCGTATGTCAGTGTCCATATCACACGTGTGCCTTATCTAATATCTTTATCTTTTGTCTCATCTTGTCTGGAAAAAACAAAAGGAAAATTTACGATCACAGCCGCCTAAGGATTTCTCACGAGCACTCTGTCTCTTGTTTCGCTAGGATTGTGACGTTTTTATGAATTGTCATAAAGTCATTTATAACGCTTAACGATTCCTGGTATTTCTGTTTTTGCACAATGGGTTTATAGTTCGCAGTTGGTCCTTATGCTCTTCAACTCTAAGTGGAAAACTAAATTAAATAAGCGCTTGCACTCGTGCGGTATTCCAGTTAATGGCTTTATTATTCGCATAATAGCTACTTTTTCGTTTATTGCAAAAATTATTGAGGTTTAATGGTAGTAAAATGTTATTGCTAATTATGTGTTGACATGGTTATACACTATTAACTTAGTACTGATTTAGAAAATTATGGCAATACAGTAACCAAATTTAATGGGGTCCTACACCAGAATAGAAAATTAAGAACTAGACCTTCGTTGTCTTGTTCCTGAGTGTCTGCTCGCGAATCTGGGGAACCGGGTTCGCTCCCGACCGACGCCAAATATTTCGAATTTAAAATAGCACAAAATTGACCCCTGTGCTGCACTCATCATGCCAGCAATGAGTGCCCGTGAGGTGACGCCTGGTAAACGCCCGCACGATACAAATATATCATCATTACCAATACCTATGTACAAAGCAGATTGGCACATCCAACAATGGGTCATATGCCGTTATGATATTTTTAATTATTTTATTTAAAATAAAATAGTCTTTTAAAATATTCAAATTTTCGCCTTAATTCTTACTACTCAAACCTTTTAATATCAGGAATCCACTGTCAAGAAAATGAATGCAGAAAATAAGGAAACAATGAAAATAAACCAAGTACCATTTATTTGAATTTATGATGCCACTCGCATTTGTATGAAAGTAAAACAAACAAAATAGGCTATAATATACGTAGTTTTTATATTTATATACAGGCTGTTCCATATAAGTGCTACACTATTGCTATCTTGAGAAGTATAAGAGATACGAAGTTCGTTAAATTAGCAAACAATTTCTAAATTATATGACTATTAAAATGAACAAAATAAAAAAATTCTTTACCAGTGGTTCTCAAAATATGGGACCCAATTTTTTTATTTTAAATTAGTACCTACCTTTTTTATTAGCTTATTCGATTCAGTATTTTCTTATGAATTCGACGATATCCATATGTAATACTCTATTATTACAAAAATGTATCATTTTTATTTAAATATTTCCATAGCGCTTTTTGTATAGTCATATTTAAATAAAAATGATACATTATTAATTTTACATTTTTCTCAAATTTTTGTAATAATAGAGTATTACATATGGATATCGTTGCATTCAGAAAAATATACTGAATCGAATAAGCAAATAAAAAAAAATAGGTTGCCATTTAAAATAAGAAAACAGCACACTGTATTTTGAGAACCACTGGTCTAAAAAATTCTTGTTTCGCTCATTAAAGTAGTCTTATAAAATAGAAATTGTTTGCTAATTTAACTGTCTTCGTATCTCTTATACTTCTCGAGATAGCAATAGTGTAGCACTTAAATGGAACACCCTGTATATTGTGCTAAATTTACTATCACTCTTGCATTTCTAATTATTGATCATAAAAGATATTTTAAAAATATTTAAATGGAAAAAGATCAATATATGTGACTCCAACTATTAGCGAACTCCACTATTTGAAAAATGAGCTTAACATCTAGATACGTCATAGAATATTCAATACTTAGTTATTATACTAAACAAATGAGTAAAGTGTAACTTTATCTCACGAAAAAAAAAATCCGCAAAAGCCGAGGGTGGGTGCCCAAATCCTGTGAGTAATAAAATTACTTATTTAAATCATACGGTTGTAAACCGAAAAAAAATACGTCTACAATAAAATCGTAAAAAAGTGCATAGCGTTTCAATTTTTCACCTATTTGCATTAAAACAGTAGGAACACTTTCTCAATCGTACTTTATGAATTATTTTAATTAAACAGTTGACATTTTTTAACCGATGTAAAATCATATTACGGCTTAGCAAGTAGGTATAGTTTGTGTCAAGATAAAAGCACATTGACATTTATGCCCATCACAGCATGTATTTGGTATCATTAGAATCCATAACTGAACAACAAATTATTGAATCGATTAATAAATTACAACCATCCACTAATCCTGGACCAGACAACTTCCCGGCATATATAATTATTAAAGGATGTCGAGATATATTTGTAAAACCATTTCATATTCTCTTCAATCTATCCCTTTCTACTCACACGTTTCCTTCGTCATTAAAGACTACTTATATAACGCCAGTTCACAAGTCCGGTGACAAACGTAACATTTGTAACTATCGTCCCATAGCTATATATCCAACATCTCAAAATTTTTTGAAAAAATCATTTACAATCAAATATATAACACTGTACATAAACAAATATCAGATTCACAGCATGGTTTCATAAGAGGTAAATCAACTGCGACAAACTTAGCTAATTTCACCGAATACGCACTAAATGCTCTATATGATAATTTGCAAGTGGATGTTATCTACACAGATTTTGCTAAGGCGTTTGATAAAGTTGACCATGAAATTCTCATTCAGAAACTAGTAAATAATTTTAATTTTTCCTTAAACTTAGCTTCACTACTTTCATCTTACTTGAATACTCGTTATTTGCACGTTCATTACAATGGATTCACTTCACAGCCGTTTATTGCTACATCGGGAGTTCCTCAAGGATCTAATCTTGGCCCTTTGTTATTTAACCTATTTATAGACGACATAGTAGGCCGAATTAAAAACTCAAAATGCCTTCTTTATGCTGATGATATGAAAATTTACAAAATTGTTAACAATGTCAATGATTGCCTTGAATTACAATGTGACATTAATAATATTATGGCTTGGTCATTTGAATCTGAACTGCCGTTTAATGTAAAAAAATGTGAGGTCATGTCGTTTTCAACGAAACAAAATAATTATATTCTATATGAGTATAGAATGAACCATATCAATTTGTGTAGAGTTAGCACTAAAAGGGATTTGGGAGTATTATTTGATCCTAAGTTTGATTTTTCATTACACGTTAACAACTTAGTCACTTGTAGTTACAGAAATCTTGGATTTATTGTGAGAAATTCACGAGATTTTCATAGCATTACCACTCTTAAATCCCCTTTCAATTGTTTTGTTCGTGCCAAATTAGAATATTGTTTCCTGATTTGGAATCCATTGTATTAAAATTCGATAAGAGCTATTGAAATTATTCAGCAAAAATTTGCGAGATATTGTTGGTATAAGGGTCATTTTGGTTCTCAAAATGATTTTCACTACAACACTGCATTGATAAGTCTTAATATGATATCTCTTGAGAATCGACGCACTGTGCAATCTCTATTGTTTATTTACAAATTAATTAATAATGATATAATGGATTCCAATCTCCTTGCATTGTTAAATTTTCATGTACCCAGAACAAATCATCCTCGCCAAAAAATATTGTTTTCCATTACAACAGCTAGGACAAATTACGAATTAAAAAGTCCGTTAAGGCGTTCATGTTCTGCATTTCATGTTTTATACACTAATTGTGATGATATTGACTTTTTTTTTGATTGTTTATTATTATTTAAGAAGAAATTGATGACATATTTCTCATTGTATTAATTTATAACCTGCTTATAGTAATTTTTCTTTGCACAATTTATTGTACTGATAATATGTAAATGTATTATTTTGTAGTACCCCTTAATTGGGAACTTTGTTCCTGTCGGGTACTTACTTATAAATAAATAAATAAATAAATAAAAGATTTGCAAGGGTTAGCGCACAGATAGGTATCCACAATTTTGTCAAATTACCAAATTTAAAACAGTAACCACAAATCAGGTATTAAAATTCATAATAAAATTACTACAGTTTATTATTCAATAATTTATTTATATATTTTTTTACATTATGCAAATCTTAAAAATATATTCTCCTTCAATATTAGATTATATTCTTCGTCCGGAAAATCACTCCACCGATGCCACATTTATTTCAGTTGTTTACAAATGAAACAAGAATAACGTGAAACAACGTTTAGCGAAATTTATATAGTCAAAATACATTAAGAGATTTTAACTGTATATTTCCCGGTTTATACTGTAAATTTGGTAATCCGCCCCTGGTAGCACAGGTAAGAAAATATCCTGTAGTGATGGGTTAACCGAGCTTAAGAAGTCGAAGTCAATGTGCATTATCTTCACACAAACTATACCAAGACTTTTTAGTGCTACAGTTTGCTTTCAATTTAGATAGTTTCAAAAAAAAGTAGAGGACCCCATTAAAGAAAATAAAAAGATTATTCCTGGAAATGTGAATAATTCAATAATAATAATTAAAATATTACATTATTCATAAGCGAATAATAAAAAGAATTACAATTAGGGCAAGATATTAATTGTATTTTTATTGAATTAATTTTCCAAGAAGGAGCACGCATAATTTTTAAATAATATTAGAATTTCAAAGCATACATTTCCCTAATTACAGTTTGAATGCAAGCTTCGTGCTTCTATTGTAATTTACATTATTTGTTATTAAGAATATAATGAGTCTAAACAAAACAACCCTTCAAAGACTTGTTTATACATTCATATTCATCGATGCAGCTTATTATTTTCCCTCGTAAGTTCTACAAATTCTAGTAAACTAAATGACAACTAACTAACTAATATTAGATACCAATAAAAAGTAAATTAATTAAACATCTAAATATGAGTTCATTAGTTCGATATGAGATATTGACAAAAGCGTGACAAAAAAAAAGAAAAGTTTCATTTAGTTACATAGCTCTAGTCAATTTATACCGTTTTTGACCTGACTTACTAATTTCGGTGTACCACCGTTCCAGCAGGTTACTTCGTTATTACCGAAATTTTGTTTTTTGTCAGATACGTGTAAATTATCTATTTCAAGAGAAAAACAAAGATTATTTGTAAGATATTAACTGTAAATATTCTCTAGATTATTATACATATAAAAGATGGTGACATTTAATTCTAGTTGCTTATTAGTTTTCAACAACTAAACACTACAATAAGTATGAATATGTGGAGACGTTGGAGTGCAAATAATACTTGTGAAGATAAAGACGAGTGTTTAAATAAAAAAATCTGATGTGGCCAGCACATTAGCTTCTGTCAGTACTATGTATTTTGTATGAAGGTCATACCTACAGAATGTTCCTTGCAAAAGATTCTATTTCTTGTACATTACCTTAAGGTATTTGTATGTACTTTATACAAATTCCATACAGAAAGTTTCTAACAAAAGATCCTATATTTCCAATAAAATTATAACACATACATACTGTCAACTGCACTGACACCTTTCAATTCGAATTTTCTTAATATAGCAGCTGTTTCCAGAATTATAGCAAAGCTGGCTAATATATATGATATTTAATTTCTTTATAATTTTTTAACTCTATATCCATTTAATATGAAGTATAAAATGCATTCAAATCGTATAGAGAATAAAATATTCTTTAATATTCATAAAACATTAAATGTGAAAAAATGATGTTTAACATCGTTTTTTCAAGAAAAACTTTTAAAATTTTCAAATGAGGGTACTTCCGGTTGACCAATTATAACCAAAATCTAATCAGCTCTTCACATGAATGTAACGAAGAAGAATACGAAAGAATTATAATTTTTGGAATTGTAGTATTAGAGTTATCGCATTAGAAAATTTTGTCACACACACACACACACACACACACACACACACGCGCACACACACACACACACACACACACACACACACACACACACACACACACACACACACACACACACACACACACACACACACACACACACACACACACACACACACACACACACACACACACACACACACACACATACAGACATCATCGTAAAAATAGTAAAATCATATTCCACGGACTCTAAAACGTGCTTATTCATCAAAAACTCACCACCGATTTTTTTGACCATAGATAATACCTTCCTTATCTAAAGGTGATAGACGGTAAAAAGAGGGCATTTGTGGTCAGATGCAAAGCAAATTATTTTAAATGACTTTAACTCACTAAAATCTGATCCAAACGAAAGTGCATTGCGAAAATAGCAACTTTAACCAAAGTTCCTTATTCTTCTGTGAGAGATATTGTAACTTAGAAATATCGAGCCAAGAAACAAAGGTGATCTGTAATAGATTTGTTTCTTAATAATTTTAAATTATTTCATCTCAATAAATAATAATTGTTTCTTATTCAAGTTTAAAACAAAAGAATGTAGACATTGAAAAGGTTGTAAAATAAGCAAAAAAACGATACTATTTTTAACATAGTTTCTCATTTAAAAAATCATAAGTTTGTGTTATATCTCGAGAATCATTAAGTTTTCAAAAAATCTAATTACGCCATTTTATTCTAATTAAAAAACGGTAAATTTTTTGTAAAAACATTTTTTCTCTATTTTAATAAATAAGATATAAGATATTTTCAAAATGAGCAAAAAACGAGTTTTTGCCTGTAGCTCAGAAACAAAAGAAGATCGAAAATTCCTGTGGTGACTTTTAAACATTTCTAGAAAAATTGACCCTGCAATGTGCAAACGGTTTTGCTCTATCGTTAATATTACCCGAGATACCTTAAAAAAGCATCGAAAATGAGACATCCTGTACAATAGCAAAACTTATTGTAAACACTTTTGCTTTTGATTTTATGCTGTTTTGACATTTTCAAAATTTTAGATCAATGAGTGAACAATTAGTATGTTTACATGAAGTTTTTAAAATGGTTTCAATTTTCAGTCACAATTACGAGAAACTTCACTTTTCAAAACAAGTTTACACTAGGGCTGTCAAAAGTATTCGGTTAACCGGTTGAACGGTTAATCGGTTAACCGGAAACCGGTTTTTTCAAACTAAAATATTCGGCTAACCGGCTAATCGGTTTTTCGCCGAATATTAGCCGGTTTTTAACCGGTTTATATCCGGCTTATAGCCGGTTTTTATTCGGTTTATAGCCGGCTTTTATTCGGTTTATAGCCGGTTTTTTATCGGTTTATAGCCGGTTTTTAACCGGTTTATAGCCTGTTTTTAACCGGTTTATAGCCGGTTTTTAAATAATTTACAGTCGGTTTTCAACTGGTTTTTAGCCAGTTTGTAATCGGTTTTTAGCTGGATTTGACCTGTTTACAGTCGGTTTTTATCCGATTTATATTCTGTTTTTGATCAGTTTATATTAAATTTTTAACTTGTTTTTAGCCGGGGTTTACTAAATTTTAAATTTATTTATAGAGGTAGAGACCAATCGGTATCACTATCGATAGTTTTTACTATCGAATATTATCGAAAGTATGTAGCGTCGGTAGCGTCATTTCACGTTTTGAATTTTGTTCAACTTGCGGTGTTTGTTTATGTTCTCAATAACAAAATGAAAAACTGTAGTGGGCCTTACAAAAAAAAAAAAAAAATGTCGGAGTATCTTATTTTCGGCAAGAACATGAAATGTAAAACTATGATTGTTATTGATTTAGATACAGGCACAATGAACCTTAAACTAAAAATTCAAAATAAATTATGTTAAAGAAATTTTACGACAGAATCACGATAACATATGTTAACAACCAGAAAATTACTTAAATCTAGTGAAATTTTAAATATTTTGCTGACCTGGTACTTAGAGTAATGAGATGTGCTATCAACATGACACTAACCTTACGTAAACAACACCTCCAGGGAAGTTACTTTAGTCTGTTGAATTTTTAAAAATATTACTGTCCCAGTACTGACGAATAAAAATATATCACCAACATGAAACTTAACATCCTCGGAATATGAATACTTAACTCTAATGTTAACGCTTTTGTACACTCCATACCAGGTAAAGGTATTAAAGTTTCAAATTAGTAACATTACTTTACGTATCCAGTAAGCAAGATTTTTTTTTTAATCACATAAGTAAAGTATCTATCCGGAAATGATCTTGTTTCTTTGGCCTTGTTGTATGATTTCGTAGGTGTTAGTTTCCTTAAATTTTAAGTTACGGGCGATTACGTACTCCTGAGTAGACAGAAAGCAATTTTTTGATGGCCAGTAAAATATTTTTTTTTCTTTTTATTCATGTTGAACATGTTATTTAAAATTGCCGCTCTTAGTGACTGTACTTCGCATGTCCGTCAGCGTCAGCCCCGTGTGCAGCATAATCCCACAAGTTAGAACATGCACATGCACTGCGACTGCACACTGCACTTGTTAGTGGTGTTAGTGAGTGAAGAAATAAGTCAAATGAACAAAGATATATATGTAAGGTGGGTGAAACAGTGGTAGCTATAAAATACCTAATTCTGACCGGTTAAAACCGGTTTCCTGACCGGTTAAGAACCGGATTTTTGGCCGGTTAAAACCTATTTTCTGGCCGGTTTCTGACCGGTAAAAACCGGTTTTTAACCGGCGAAAAAACCGGCTTCTGACCGTTTAAAAAGCGGTTTCTGACCGATTAAAACCGGTTTTCTAGCCGGTTAAAAACCGGTGATTGTTTTATAACCGGTTATTCGGTTTTTTGGTTAGTCGGTTAATAAACCGACGGTTAACCGGTTAGCAATTTCAGCAGATTTTGACAGCCCTAGTTTACACAATGATTTGAAAACAGTCCCGGCGCATGCGCATTTTGTTGATGTAAGTAACAGATCCTCTTCACTTCAAATATTTCGATTTGGCATTATTCCAATTATTTTTGTTCCTTCGTATACCACTACTCACTAAAACTACACACCTGTCAGTTTATTTGTAGGTTAGAAACACAAAGTGGCAGAAACTTTATGCAGATGCTATGTACGCATGCGTAATAACAAAATTGAACTTATGTGTTTACATGAGTAGTTTTGAAACTATTTTTCAAGTCAAACACATAAGTTTTGGTTTTGGTTTGAGAAAATTCAAAACCGTTTTGACACTGTATGGCGTCTTCAAAACTAAAAACGTTTTGAAAACGATTTCAAAACTGCATGTATACTCTGTAAATATTTGTGAATTTTAGTGGAACAAGTCCCAAATAGGATGAAACCTGTTTAATATCAAACTACAACTATAGGAGTAGAAATAGAAATTTAATCTACTTTATTTTATGAATTTGTATTTTATTGGAACCAATTGTCTTAATTATTTTAACATCCAAAATTGTTTTGTATACATATAATGTATTATGATTCGGTAGTACAGAATAGTTTGTTTGTTTAAATGTTGTTGAATAAAAGATTTGAAACCCGGATACTATTGTTTATTAAACAAACACCTTAATTAATTAAAACTGATCAATTCATATTTTTTATTTACACATATGCAGTATATTAAAAAAATATATTTCAGTGATACCAGTAACCTGTCTGTGGCATTTGATATTCCACAACTATTTCCGAGCAAATTGGATTCTTTCTGACTTAAAATTATTCTGAAAAAAGACTTTTCACATATACAGACATGTGATTTTATTTCTGTGCTGCCGAAAATATCTATGACATCGTTGAAACTAAAAATAAAAAGTTCATAATAATAATAGCCAGACAGGAAAAATGTACAAATATCGATTCTTTGTTGTCAATAAACGTCAAAAATTGAAAATAAAGGAGTATCCATTATTTTTTGCTTCGACACTAAAGAAATTTCAAACGACCTTTCCTGACAATCACTTTAAATGAATTCGATTTTTTATTAAATGAGTTTCCAATAAAAATCATTTGCACCGAACGAGGAAAATTGAGAAAATTAATTAATAATCTTTTGCAAGTACAAAGGGTGAGCATATTAAGGCCTTGAATTTAATATTGTATCATTTTATATTCTGGGTGCGCAAATTAAAACTTGTTTCAAAGAGTAACAGATGAAGAAAATATAAAAAGGCACCCATAATTAATTCACACGAATAAAAATTATCTGTATGTATACAGGTTTTTCATTTTATATGGGCCACCAGCCACCATAGCTATCCCGAGAACTATAAGAGCTACAAAGACATGGTTAAATGGGCAAACAATTTCTATTTCATAAGACAAATTTAAAGAAAAAAATAATTATTTCTTCCTGAGGATGATCTTGGTAGGATCGAAACGTTGAAGTAAATAATAATAAAAATTATATGACTGCATCCCAGAATTATTTTACTCCATATCCAAATCCAGTCAAGAAATTACTTTTCCACATATTAGGATATATTCCAAAACTTTTCAAATTTGGTATTTAAGATTTTTATATCAATGAAAACATGTTAGATGTTTTCTAAAGTTGATAAACTACAGGAAGCTAAAAACAGATTTTTTTGAAAAAATATATTAAAACATGATTCAATACTTCTCAAATTTGGTATTTAAAACTCGTGTATAATTTGAAACAACATTATATGATAAACCGAAAGTGGTACTTTATTTGGAGCTCTTAACAGATTTGGTATTACGGGCATATCTATTTATTGGAACAACAAATTATATTTTGTTTACAAACGATCAACTGGAAGTGATACTTTACTTAAAGCTCATTGCTATTTCAAACATGGAATTGACGGGAGGTCATGCGTTGGCCACATCAGACTTTTTTAGAAATATCTTAAGATATAATATTCATTGTTTTTCTAAAGTAAGAAATTATTTCATGCATTACGCTGTAAATTTTTTCCCAGTACATCATGATAATAGTTAGAAAATAAACTTTAAACTTCTGTGTTTACATCGCTTCTACTTATGTTTCCTCGGGGAAAATACTGGCCTTTACCAAGTAGACTTACAAATTCTGATAAAAATATTTACATAACATACTTCACTCTTCATAAATTGATGTTACTCTAGTAAAGTTCAAGTACTTTGGCTCTAAGCTTTTCAACTTCACGAAATATCCTCAACTTTTTGTCACATTTTGTCAAGTACTAGAACTTTATTTTAAATTTGTTGGAATCAAAGAAGATTTATATTGACGTTAAACGAAAAAAGTTTTCCCTTTAAATTTATTAGAAGTTAAATTGATGTTGAAATATTTTAAATCAGAACAATAACTCACCAGTTTCACCTGAGGTTTTTTCTACAGCTTTCAGGATCATTGAAGAAATCTGAAAAAGATAAATCAATTTTTTGTTTACATTGTTAAAAGTACGGATGTAAAATGTGAAATGTAAATCGGAATTAAAAGAGTTTTTGTAACATTTTGTTATTTGGGATTGGCATGACATTATTAAATACCCAAATTATTTAGGCAACGAACATTTTTAAAATATAGCAAAAAATATTTTAAAAATTGTTCATTCATTCTATTTATAATTTGTTTCTATTTGTAATTTTAAATTTGACGCGTATTTTGCCTTTTCTGCATATGGCTGCCTTCCAGTTGCTTGCCTCACAGGTGACTACGTGCATAACATACAAGCTAGCAACAAGTTTAAAATACATGGGAACACTCAATTATTTTCAAAAGCCGGCCATGGCGCTTTCTTCATTTGATTTTGTCACCTCAACTGCCTTAACTGTCAAATTATAAAAGAAATGCTTACAAGATTTAATTACGCCTTGTTTTACGCGTTTTAAAGCTTTTATATTGTAAGTTATATAAAAACTTATTGCTTTTGTAACTACCAATAATATTTGCTTATGTTTAGGAAAAAGGCTCGGGTTACAAACTTTTCGCTTGCGATGAAATTATCTATTCTATGTACTAGTTATAGAATATACTTATAAAACACTTAGTTATTCAAGAACTCGTTCGTTCGCTCACTCACTGGATCGCAACTTTTGTCCGAATTTCTTACTCGTGATAGAAAAGGTAGATTTCCGTAACTTATATTTTTATATGCAATTACCTTCTGCTGTAGTGAACAGTGCATAGTTATGTATTTCATTTAAAAAAATCTGATGTGGCCAGCACATTACCTTCCGTCAGTTCTATGTATTTTGTACAAATTTCATACGGAAAGTTCCTTGCTAAATTGAATATTCTATTTCTTGTATATTACCTTCCGACAGTTGCATGTATTTTATGCAAATTTCATACAGAAAATTATTATTTTGTGACGTTTTCTATATACAGTGTAATGTATCTGCAGAAATAAAAGAATTATTATTATTTCTTGTACATTACCTTAAAGCAGTTGTATGTATTTTATACACACACACACACACACACGCACGCACACACACACACACACACACACACACACACACACACACACGGACACACATACATACATCCACACACACACATACACACACACACACACACACACACACACACACACACACACACACACACACACACACACACCCACACACTTATACAGACATCATCGTAAAAATAATAAAATCGTATTCTAGGGACCCTAAAACGTGCTTATTCATCAAAAACTCACCACCGAATTTTTTGACCAAAGACAATACCTTCCTTACCTAAAGGTGACGGAAAGTAAAAAAGTTTTTTCTAAACAAACTTCAAGTAGATCGGATATATTTAATTAATATTTATTAATTGTTTCATGAAAATATTATACTGTCTTCGGTACTACATACCATCGTCCCGCTTTGGGCGGGACAGTCCTGCTTTTATGCTGTCTGTCCCGTTGTCCCCAGCGAGAGCAAAAATGTCCCGCTTTTGCAAATGGGCCAAATGATAATTTATTATACCTTGATTTTTGATTTATTTTGATTACCAAGACCCCCAAGACTAATGCTGGATTTATACAGCGTAAGCCGTAACGTAATGTACCGTGTCGTAACGTAACGTAAAGAATAAATCAATGCATACATATGTGATAATTTTATACAGACGTAAGCCGTAACGTGACGTACCGTGCCGTAACGTGTCAAAAACCCAAAGATCGCCAACATTTATCTTTCTACGTTACGGCACGTTACGGTACGTTGCGATATTATGAAAATTAATACTGACCTGCGCTACAGTCTGTTTTTGTGTGGCTAATTATGTCAAAGTTGGAATTAATAAAGTAAATGGATATAAATATAAAAAATACTACATTACGAATAGTCTGTCTTGTCTGACATAAGTGACATGTGTCATGTGTCAAAGTTTAGATTAATATATTAAATGGAAATATATATTAAATATAGAGCGTTGCGAATAAACTAACGAACCTGATAAATACAAATCTGATGTACACTACACTTGTATCGACAGAGCATTAGTATACTTTTTACGAAAATGTAACATAAAATTTCTGTATAAAATAGCCTAGAAAAATCACGCGTTACGATACGTTACAATACGCCACGCCACGGTACGTTACGTTACGGCTTACGCTGTATAAATCCAGCATAACATCAACAAATCATGTAATGAGCTCCATTCCCTCTTGAAAATTAGGTCCAACCATTATGAACCTGATTTGCTCCGCCGACAAATATAAAATAAATGCGTCTGCAACTGCAATCTAACATCTAAGATTAATTCAAGTTACAAATTAGTAATACATTGTTACCATGTCCTTGTTTTTGAATAGATGGTAAAATAAGTTTTTGTTTTACAAAATTAAATGGCCTATCATTTCATCTCAATTTTATGACAGTTTACAATTATTGATATTTTGTGTGATACGACAGTGATATTCTTTGTGATACGACGAGCGATCGTACGTATTTGTGATCTGCTTAAGTCCAGTGCCGGTTTATCTATGTGGCACATGTGGCACGTGCCGCGGGCCCCGCGCTTGAAAGGGCCCCGCGCTGATTTTTTTTTTCCATAGGACAAATCGAACTTTTCTGTTTTTTTTTTATTACTTCACGAGACATTTTATTTCTGATTTTTTGATGTTTATAATTTTACGGTATTTTGGAAATAGGTATCAAATAACCAGTGGCGTAACTAGAACTCTAGGGCAGCACTTATTGTCAACTCAACAGAAAGATTAAAATTTGATAAACAAAATTTAAAATGTGTATAAATATAAAATAAATAAATAAATATATCATCACGGCATATTACCCATTGCTGGGTGTGCCAATCTGCTTTGTACACAGATATCGGTAATGATGAAATATTTGCACCGTGCGGGCGCTTACCAGGCGTCACCTCACGAGCACTCATTTCTGGCGTGGAGAGTGCACCACAGGGGTCAATTTTGTGCGATTTAAAATTGGAAATATTTGGCGTCGGTCGGGATCGAACCCGGTTCCCCAGATTCGCGACCTAACACTCAAGCACGCGGCCACGAGACCCCATAAAATGTGTATAATATTATAAATTATAATTTTGACAATTTATTGAAATTTACAAATAAATTATTGCATATTTTATTAAGTTACTAGCAAAGAAGCCAAGGAGCGAGTACCGATAGTCAGTGGCGTAACTAACGGGCCCGCAGGGCCCGCATTGCGGGCGGGCCCCCGGCTCTAAAGAGGCCCCAATTTATATGATTTATAATTTTGTTACTACTGCGAAATTTTGAATTTAATTATTATTTGTAGCAACATACAAATTTATTTAGTCGTTTACTTTATTGAATGTCAATTTCCAAAAATAATATTGACTAAGGGGCCCCTTGTCCACTATGTCAAATCAAGCTCTTTATTTTCCATCACATTTCGGCCGATTTCTTGGCAAATATTTTCCTGCAGCTGATCCAGAGCTTTCCTTTAAAATAACCCCATAAAAAGAAGTATGGGGCTGTCAAATCAAGACTCCTGGCGACCAATGTGTATTACCAAAACGTGGGATTAAATAACGATAATAGAATGATTTTCGCAAAATTGCTATTATTTAGACTGTATAATACTGATCCATCTTGCTAATACCATATTTTGTCGCATCCAAGTTCTTTCATTTGGGATACCAAAAATGTATGAATCAATTCCCTGTAACTGTCACCAATGGAATGTGCCACAAATTTCATTTTCAAAAAAAAAAAAATACGGTATAGCGGCGGGGTAGGTGGCAGCACACTACACTGCAAAACCATAAGCTTTACAAATTAAAAAAGTGTGTTCTTCACGTAAATCCGTACAACTTGGACTGCCAAACCCACAACCTAGTTTCCATATCTAATTATAGTTGTAATTACCATAACCTATATATATATATATATATATATATATATATATATATATATATATATATATATATATATATATATATATATTGGGTAAAGGCCCCGCAGATAAGTAGTGCCACAGGCCCCGCGGATCATTAAACCGGCCCTGCTTAAGTCAACAATCCGTTAAATATATTCTCTTTTCTAAAATGTTCAGTGGTCTGGAAATTTATTTTTGTACATGAAAGGGGAAAAACGTGCAACTTCACATCCTTTGAAAAAATATAACTTTCAATTATAAGACATTTGACCATGAATGGAAAAAAATTCGATTACGCTGTCCCGTTCTGAGATCAAAAAGAAATGGTCACGTTATACATACACCTATGAAATGTATGCAAAGTTTCATATCTGGCTAAAACTAACGCACTAACTGAATGAATCTAATAAAATAATAATCAACGAAAATCATATTTTGGGGATCTTGATATGTTCTTTGCTTATTAATTAATAACTAGCTGCACCTGTTGCAAATTTTTGCAAGAGTAATATTATTAAAATATAAATTTTCTGTATCTTCATGTACGATACTCTTCTACTCAGATAACTCTGATCTTTTTACCTATCGCATCGCTACTTTCTCGGATACACAGAGAGAAAAGAATTCTAATTGATTATTTTTCACAATACTCAGTTAATAATAAATAAATAATTAAGTTAAATTTTCTAGCAAGTAAGTAAATACCAAATCTGTAGACCGAATCTGCGATTCAGTAGCGCTCTGTTCTACAGAAATATTTCTAGTTATTGCACGAGTACTTGACAAAGGAAGGTATATTTTCAGTTACATTAGTATTTTCTGTCATAAGTATAATGTTGAAAGTCCTTTGTCGAATACAAGCGATTGCAGCCGTCGCTTACCTCAGGCTGCCACTTTCGTTTTGGTCCGTCAAAGAAACACTTTCAGCACTTGGTATACAAATAACTATTTTAATTCAATGGTAATTCATGACTACCAATACGAGTTGACAATTTAAAAGAATCTGATGTGGCCAACACAACACCTCCCGCTATTTAATTTTCATTAATTTAAGTATACATACTTACATATTTAGTTATACTAGAAACTGTATTAAAATCCATTCCATATAACTATGGTTCTATTTACTATTTTCTTTTTAAAACGTTACTATTATTAATTTGAAATGATTAGTTCTTTGACAGTGACATTAAGACTTGATTTACATTATCGGTACAATGACGGTACAATAACGGCACGATTCTTCTTGGTCCAATGTATTTTCATGGACCCATTTACATCTACGTTCTTAGTACTCGTATGATAACGGTACGCTGACGACCAAGTGATATTTACTGATTTAGATTAGCGATACGAACACGGAACAGTATAGTTTTGTTTCTATTGAAAAAATATTGTATATCATAGTAACAGCGTAGTATTTCCATGCAAGGTGGAGTGGAGTGAAAGTAAACATATGCTAGTACGTGATTGACATTTGACATGTTTTTGACTTTTTCATATTTGTCTTCTAGTGAAACCAAAATGTAGTCAAAATGAGCTAGAAATGAGAAATGATTATACATATACATTTATTGAACAAAAGTTCTCTGCTTATGACAAAAACGTGAAATATACACTACAGATTATTAGAGAATATACAAAAAAAGTAGTATCGTTTTGCAAAATTTTCTGAATTTTCTTCATTTTTTCTTCTTTTTTGACAAGAGTAAGGACATTTATAGCCAAGTCGGTATTTGAGAAATTTTTAAACATTGCACAATATTTTCTACTTTTGATAGAAACATGACATATGCACCATAAACTATCATAATACATAAAAGACAAAACTATATTGTCATGGTATTTTATTATGTTCGTACCGTCGTGGTACCGTCTAATGTAAATGCTTCGTGTAATTAATATACCGTCACTGTACCGTTATTGTACCGTCATTGTACCGCTAATGTAAATCAAGCCTTATCTGTCAGTTACATACATTTGAGGTATGAACTGTCTAATCAAGTTATAGATAATTTTATAAATTTATCTATGAAATGTACACAAAAAGTATAAATGCAAACCAATAGAAAATTTAATAATCTTTAATTTTTATAATAACATAAATCTCGAAAAAATAACATTTAAAGGTATTTTTCGGAGAAAAACTATTTTGAGCTTCAAGTAAAGTGCCATTTCCGGTTATCTGATTTACACCAGATTATAATGGCTTTTTTCCATATTAGAATAAGGTATAAATAGAAGGTTTCAAAATTTTCTGAATGATAGTATCATCGTGAAAATGTTAAAATTGGATTCTAGGGACCTTAAAACGTGGTCATTTACCAAAATCACGATATGAGATTTTTAGCACGATCCCTACACCTCCCTTACCAAAGGTAGCGGGAGGCAGTGCCGTAGCTAGGGCGTGGCAAAAGTGGCGCACGCCACGGGCGCAAAATTCTTAGGGGCGCAAAATTTTAATCATTTATATGGGTTTAGTTCAAATATTTCTAAAATCTATTTTCTAAATTTAACAAATAATTATCTGCAGATGGCCAGTTGGCAAGGTGTTTATTGTGGAAATAATTGGTGACAAGCTGGCGTGAATTTTATTGTTTACTGGGATCTCCAGAAAGACATTAATTTTGCACCTTCTCGCGACCCCGGATTTTGCCACCATCTTAAGTCAAAAGTGCAAAAAAAATTTTGGCCATTTTCTTGAAAACAGTGGCCTGTATCATAATTTTACAAGAATAAAAATTAAAGCTCGTACATAAAAGTGTTCTAACATTTTTTGCCTAGGATGAACTCTCAAAGAGTTAACCAGAATAACAATTTATGATAGAAATTTAAATTTCTCAAAAAATAAACAATATTAGGAATTTAATACTTAGTATATGTCTTGTTCCATTTAAGCCATTCAATATTGTAGAGAATTAGGCATAGTTTTCAACTCTCTGATTAGCTGAAATTGGAGACTAGAGACACGTTTACCCAAGGTAATTTCGACTACTTAAAACTAGGGCTGATGCGAGCACCATCTGCTGAAAGGCCTAAATGGAACAGAGTATAGACAATTTTTTCCGATGAGCGGTTCGCGAGTTACTAGCAACTTAAATGTATATGAAACTCCTCTAAAATTTTAAACATCTGCAAATCGGTTTAGATCTCATTTCATCTGAAATTTCGACGTAATACGTAATATTGTTTATCTTTAATCTTGTCAAAATTTTAGATGAAAATATGAAGCAGATTTGCAGATGTTTTAAATTTTAGAAAATGTTCATGTAAGTTTAAGTAACTCGCGAACCGCTCATCAGAAGTTTATTTTTTTAGTGTCTTGATCTGTAGTGGCGCAAATAAAATTTTTGCCACAGGCGCGCAAAACCCTAGTTACGGCTCCGGCGGAAGGTAAAAAGGTACTTTATCAAAGTACAGGATACAATAAAAAATATACTCATTTACTTTGTGAAATTCGAAACATGAATTCATTTAAAATGAATATTTTAAAATATTCTCTATTTCAAAGCGTTTTTGAAAATGATACTCGATAATCAATATTTTAATGCATCGCTTGTTTCACGATATATTAAATCCACTAGAAATTTCAATTTACGTAAAAGGTTTGAGTTAACTCTTGAGAAAAACTGAATAATTTACAAGCCTTTGTTTACATTTTAAACTAGCAGAATAAGTAAAAAAAGTTACAGCAGAATTTTGAGCTTGTTTGCTGCTTCTTGTTTTTGTTTGGAAGCAAAAGGTGAGAACAATAACATCGAAACAAAACAAGCTACAATTTTTCACTAGAAACAATTCTTACGCATTCAAAGGGTGCATTCAACTGTAAATTCAACCTCGGTGAAGATTTCTATTCCGAATCAAAATGCCACCCCACACGTGTCAATTTCCATCTCACCTAAAGTGGTGGAAAACGAGGACTTTATTTTTCATCTTGACTAAATTCGTTCCACCGTTAAAATATGACAAGTTATTCAGTTTTGAAATACAGGGTTTCGGAGAAAGATTTCTTGAATTTTAAATGGACTTACTTGTTGAATTTTCAATCTGGAAGGTGCCTAGAAGTTTGGTTGTCACTTTAAATTAAATATCATAAATCTTGATTATACTCCATTTCAGGTAAGAAACTAATAGATGGCGCTTGAAAGCCGACTGGTTTTTTCATGCATTAAAGAAATAAATAAAATCTTTTTCTTTTAAACAGAATTCTCTAATATCGCAATTTTAAATGAAAGTTTATGCAATATTTTTACCTCTCGCTAAGAGAGGTATTGTATTTATGCTAAAAATCGCATATCCAGATTTTTGTGAATAAGCACGTTTTAAGGTCCCTAGAATCCGATTATAACACATGATGTCCGTATATGTGTGTGTGCGTGCGTGCGTGCGTGCGTGCGTATGCGTGCGTGCGTGCGTGCGTGCGTGCGTGAGTGAGTGAGTGAGTGAGTGAGTGAGTGAGTGAGTGAGTGAGTGAGTGAGTGAGTGAGTGAGTGAGTGAGTGAGTGAGTGAGTGAGTGAGTGAGTGAGTGAGTGAGTGAGTGAGTGAGTGAGTGAGTGAGTGAGTGAGTGAGTGAGTGAGTGAGTGAGTGAGTGAGTGAGTGAGTGAGTGAGTGAGTGAGTGAGTGAGTGAGTGAGTGAGTGAGTGAGTGAGTGAGTGAGTGAGTGAGTGAGTGAGTGAGTGAGTGAGTGAGTGAGTGAGTGAGTGAGTGAGTGAGTGAGTGAGTGAGTGAGTGAGTGAGTGAGTGAGTGAGTGAGTGAGTGAGTGAGTGAGTGAGTGAGTGAGTGAGTGAGTGAGTGAGTGAGTGAGTGAGTGAGTGAGTGAGTGAGTGAGTGAGTGAGTGAGTGAGTGAGTGAGTGAGTGAGTGAGTGAGTGAGTGAGTGAGTGAGTGAGTGAGTGAGTGAGTGAGTGAGTGAGTGAGTGAGTGAGTGAGTGAGTGAGTGAGTGAGTGAGTGAGTGAGTGAGTGAGTGAGTGAGTGAGTGAGTGAGTGAGTGAGTGAGTGAGTGAGTGAGTGAGTGAGTGAGTGAGTGAGTGAGTGAGTGAGTGAGTGAGTGAGTGAGTGAGTGAGTGAGTGAGTGAGTGAGTGAGTGAGTGAGTGAGTGAGTGAGTGAGTGAGTGAGTGAGTGAGTGAGTGAGTGAGTGAGTGAGTGAGTGAGTGAGTGAGTGAGTGAGTGAGTGAGTGAGTGAGTGAGTGAGTGAGTGAGTGAGTGAGTGAGTGAGTGAGTGAGTGAGTGAGTGAGTGAGTGAGTGAGTGAGTGAGTGAGTGAGTGAGTGAGTGAGTGAGTGAGTGAGTGAGTGAGTGAGTGAGTGAGTGAGTGAGTGAGTGAGTGAGTGAGTGAGTGAGTGAGTGAGTGAGTGAGTGAGTGAGTGAGTGAGTGAGTGAGTGAGTGAGTGAGTGAGTGAGTGAGTGAGTGAGTGAGTGAGTGAGTGAGTGAGTGAGTGAGTGAGTGAGTGAGTGAGTGAGTGAGTGAGTGAGTGAGTGAGTGAGTGAGTGAGTGAGTGAGTGAGTGAGTGAGTGAGTGAGTGAGTGAGTGAGTGAGTGAGTGAGTGAGTGAGTGAGTGAGTGAGTGAGTGAGTGAGTGAGTGAGTGAGTGAGTGAGTGAGTGAGTGAGTGAGTGAGTGAGTGAGTGAGTGAGTGAGTGAGTGAGTGAGTGAGTGAGTGAGTGAGTGAGTGAGTGAGTGAGTGAGTGAGTGAGTGAGTGAGTGAGTGAGTGAGTGAGTGAGTGAGTGAGTGAGTGAGTGAGTGAGTGAGTGAGTGAGTGAGTGAGTGAGTGAGTGAGTGAGTGAGTGAGTGAGTGAGTGAGTGAGTGAGTGAGTGAGTGAGTGAGTGAGTGAGTGAGTGAGTGAGTGAGTGAGTGAGTGAGTGAGTGAGTGAGTGAGTGAGTGAGTGAGTGAGTGAGTGAGTGAGTGAGTGAGTGAGTGAGTGAGTGAGTGAGTGAGTGAGTGAGTGAGTGAGTGAGTGAGTGAGTGAGTGAGTGAGTGAGTGAGTGAGTGAGTGAGTGAGTGAGTGAGTGAGTGAGTGAGTGAGTGAGTGAGTGAGTGAGTGAGTGAGTGAGTGAGTGAGTGAGTGAGTGAGTGAGTGAGTGAGTGAGTGAGTGAGTGAGTGAGTGAGTGAGTGAGTGAGTGAGTGAGTGAGTGAGTGAGTGAGTGAGTGAGTGAGTGAGTGAGTGAGTGAGTGAGTGAGTGAGTGAGTGAGTGAGTGAGTGAGTGAGTGAGTGAGTGAGTGAGTGAGTGAGTGAGTGAGTGAGTGAGTGAGTGAGTGAGTGAGTGAGTGAGTGAGTGAGTGAGTGAGTGAGTGAGTGAGTGAGTGAGTGAGTGAGTGAGTGAGTGAGTGAGTGAGTGAGTGAGTGAGTGAGTGAGTGAGTGAGTGAGTGAGTGAGTGAGTGAGTGAGTGAGTGAGTGAGTGAGTGAGTGAGTGAGTGAGTGAGTGAGTGAGTGAGTGAGTGAGTGAGTGAGTGAGTGAGTGAGTGAGTGAGTGAGTGAGTGAGTGAGTGAGTGAGTGAGTGAGTGAGTGAGTGAGTGAGTGAGTGAGTGAGTGAGTGAGTGAGTGAGTGAGTGAGTGAGTGAGTGAGTGAGTGAGTGAGTGAGTGAGTGAGTGAGTGAGTGAGTGAGTGAGTGAGTGAGTGAGTGAGTGAGTGAGTGAGTGAGTGAGTGAGTGAGTGAGTGAGTGAGTGAGTGAGTGAGTGAGTGAGTGAGTGAGTGAGTGAGTGAGTGAGTGAGTGAGTGAGTGAGTGAGTGAGTGAGTGAGTGAGTGAGTGAGTGAGTGAGTGAGTGAGTGAGTGAGTGAGTGAGTGAGTGAGTGAGTGAGTGAGTGAGTGAGTGAGTGAGTGAGTGAGTGAGTGAGTGAGTGAGTGAGTGAGTGAGTGAGTGAGTGAGTGAGTGAGTGAGTGAGTGAGTGAGTGAGTGAGTGAGTGAGTGAGTGAGTGAGTGAGTGAGTGAGTGAGTGAGTGAGTGAGTGAGTGAGTGAGTGAGTGAGTGAGTGAGTGAGTGAGTGAGTGAGTGAGTGAGTGAGTGAGTGAGTGAGTGAGTGAGTGTGTGTGTGTGTGTGTGTGTGTGTGCGTGAGTGTGCGTGCGTGTGCGTGCGTGCGTGTGCCTGTGTGGTTGTGTGTGGATGTGTGTGTGTGTGTGTGGATGTGTGTGTGGATGTGTATGTGGATGTGTGTGTGTGGATGTGTGTGTGGATGTGTGTGTGGATGTGTGTGTGTGTGGATGTGTGTGTGTGTGGATGTGTGTGTGGATGTGTGTGTGGATGTGTGTGTGTGTGTGTGTGGATGTGTGTGTGTGTGGATGTGTGTGTGTGTGTGGATGTGTGTGTGTGTGTGGATGTGTGTTTGTGGATGTTTGTTTGTGGATGTGTGTGTGGATGTGTGTGTGGATGTTGGATTCACGATATCTCAAATAAATATAAATTCATTATTATATCTTCTATTGATCTAGAGATAAAGAAATGCGTGTAAAAATTCTCAAATCAAACTACTTCAAGACAAGAAATTCAAATGTTTGTAATTGACATATAAATGTCACTGTCAAAAATATTTGTATGCCGCTGTCAAAAATATTTGTACGTCATTATGAAGATTATGAAAATAAAAAAAGCCAACAACGTAAAAGAATATATACGTAAAAAAGAATATAAGAGGAATTTGCGAAAAAAAGACGAATATAAAGAAAAAGAAAAGGAAAGTAGAAAAAGAAAATTTCAGGATATTGAATATAAAGAAAATGTATATTGTACATAATTTATATTAAAATATCCCATAGAATTATTTTGTAGTGAGCCATGAATATATGTAATTGTATTTAAAAATATTTTTCGTTTTATGCGTACAACCAGGTAAAATATCTGGCGAGAGGTTATGTGCTGGCCACATCAGATTTTTCTTAATAATAAATATTTTTTTAATAATTTGTTATTTTCGTAAATAATTAAATACGAATATTGGCGCCAAAAATAGTCATGAAAAACAACCCCCCACTCCTGTGTCGTAGAAGCACATACATTACGTCATTCGCAGCCAATAGAAAAACAGTTTTTCCATCACCTACATTTATTTTTGTTATTTAGATAAATAAACGTAGGCGATAGTTTGTCACATAACAAATTTCTAATTTGATATTTGACGCTGACATTTTCCATTACAAATGAGTAATAACGGCTAATGCAGAATACACTCAAGCTAAGTCGGACAGTTTACCGAAAATCCAAACCTGGATGATGGCTGAATTTATATCAGAGAACGACTGTTTTACTGTTGCCGAAATAAGGTGTATTAAAGAGTTAAGTAAAA
This sequence comes from Harpalus rubripes, assembly GCA_963082715.1. Lineage (NCBI taxonomy): Eukaryota > Metazoa > Arthropoda > Insecta > Coleoptera > Carabidae > Harpalus > Harpalus rubripes. The sequence goes on from OY720448.1 coordinate 86,770,772, forward strand.
TAAAATGTAAAAACCCAACCATCAGCTCTTCGACATACTGCTTCCATCCACAATTTTCTTTTCTTCGCATCTTTTGGCATATTTATAAATTCAATAATAGGTTTGTTCCTAGCGCATTTTTGCAAGAAGGCACAATACGATACTGTAAATTACTCTTTTTATATTAAATTTTGTATTATCTAACACGAAGTAAATTCAAAAATTTGACAATTGTTTGACAACTTTGACAATGTATTTATCATAACACTTGTAACAAAATACAAAGAATTGACACTATGCGGGATCAATTGGAGCCGATGAAGATGTATGTGTTGTGACGTGACATTCTGTTTCAGATCACGGGATTTTTTCAAAATATCCAAATTTCAAAAATTATTTGTAAAATATCCAATGGATATTTGGTGATATTTTCAATTTCGAGGCTATTTAAACAATGATATCTTTTTAAATTTAATACTTAGAAGACATAATTTTTTTGCAACATCCCTATTAGTAATGTTTCCAATGCCATCTCATTTTCACATAAACTAAATTTAGTAATAATTAAATAATATGTCGTAGTATCAAATAAGTCCAAATATTTTCCCATATTTAATCGGAATCATAGTAGGTAGATACATTAGGACTTTGGCCAGAAAAACTTTGCATTTTTTGGCTTCAAGTATTTTATATTTTCTCATAATTACGATAGTTTTATTAGCAAACATTAGTGTAATAAAAATTAAGAAAACATTTATGATAAATGAAAGAGGAAACATGTAGGATTTATACTATTTATAGGATAGTTAGTAAATAAATCACAAGAGTTAGTAATAGATAATATTAATATTTATTCATGCAAGTTGGTCAACATTAACCTTATTTTTTCCGAATTTTAAACTCCGATGACTTCCCGAATCCAAGGCACTTGGTTGGCGACGTTAGAGTAGACTCCGGGTATCCCAGGTTTAGCACATCCCAAGCCCCAAGAAACCAGTCCGGCCAATCGGCCGTTCACGACTAAGGGACCGCCGGAATCACCTTGGCAGGCGTCCCTACCACCCTCGTCTGTACCGGCACACAACATCCTAAAAAGAAGAAGATATATATTATATTTTTTATGAAATAATCTAAATTTAAAGACTGTAGTTCCACCATAACAGAAAATTGAGTAAAATGTTACTTATATTGAAAGAAGATAAGTAAAAATAATGATTGAGACGAAAAAACTGCTGCTATCTTTCTCGCGCAGCCTACTACAGAATTAATGCGAATAACATAACTATAGGTTTCGTTAACAATCAAATGCACTTAAACTAAAAACAATTATGAATTTTTAATACTGCTCTCAAGTATCATTCAAAATGAAAAAATTATGGTAGCGGTAAAATTACTGGTAGTGGTAGTGGCATGGGTAAAAGATTGAATGCATTATAGTAAATGTATTCGTTCACATTCAAAAATTAAGAAAATTAGTAGTAGCGCAGTGGCAACAGGAGCCGTAGGAGTTTGCAAACTCCAAACTTCTACGTTGCCAATACCGCTACCGTTTAATTTTTTTGACGGTTTTGACGTTTATTGACATCTGGCATCTAATAAAAAAGCAATAGGAAAAAGATCATTTTGTTGCGTGTATCTACTGTTGCGCTATATAAATAAAAAATAAAATAAGAATGTGGTGGGTCCGACAAATTAATCAGAATAGGGAAAACCAAGGTGATTGCCACAATTTATTAGAAGAAATGCAATTAACTGACACAAAAATGTTTTTACTTCCTTGTACGAAGTAAAGGAAGTATTGTAATGGCGAAAAATTTCGGTTTTGAGATTTCAACGGAAATATCCATTTTGACCATCCCTGAATCCATTCTGACTAATTTCGTCGTGACGTCTGTACGTACGTACGTACGTACGTACGTATGTACGTACGTACGTACGAACGTACGTGCGTATGTATCTCGCATAACTCAAAAACGATAAGCCGTAGAAAGTTGAAATTTTGTATTTAGGACTGCTATAACATCTACTTGTGCACCTCCCTTTTTGGTCATTACATAATTTCTAGAAATGGTACTTTATTTGAAGCCTATAATAGATTTTGATGAAAAACTATCTTAAAATATAATCTAACAATTTACAAATTTGGTATATAAGACTTTTATGTCAATTGGAGTAACATAGTGGATTTTGGTTAAAACAGGCTAACCGGAAGTGATATATTACCTGAAGTTGTTAACAGTTTTTCTTCAATAAAATGGTTTCATTTTGATTTTAGAAATAAATGCTTCAAATAAAATTTTTAGAGAATTAAATTCTGTCTAGCACATCAAGTATTATTAAATTAGCCCTTCGTATAAGCGAGATATGTATATTTAAAACATATAATTTTTGGGCTTTTGTAATGAAGCTTGCTATGGATTAGGACAAAAAATAACAAAAAAATAAAAAATAGATGCTAATGTCAATTTACGTCAAATACGTGGAATTTTATACTTGGGTCTATACTTCATATTGGTCTTGTGTACAAGGAAGTCGTGTGGTGTCCACATCAGATTTTTTTCTTACACAAAAATGAATGTGGAGTTTTTGAGAAACTATTGAGTATAGTGGGACCATCATTAAAAACAATCCAAGAGATAAGTATAATTAATAAGTTATCATCCAAATTAGTTGCCTTTTGCGCAAAAATAAAATGACAGCCAACTGTAAACCTTGCACTGAATAAATTTTCTTCCCTTAAACTATAATTTCAATAATTTTTCATTGCGAACAAAAATAATTTTTACTATAAATTTCTTACGCTACGGATGCCACTAATTCTAGCACTGTTGTTATCATCTAGTTAACGCTCGTGGTGCATACAAGATTTTATATTTCACTAGAATATGTGATACAAATTTTCATTTATAATAATAATTTTGATTACAATAATGCTAAAGCTTTGGCGTTGCTAAGGATGTTGTTTAATTGTTTTGTTTATTATCAAAACATCTACGTTCTTTATCGTTCGAGATGATGGAGGGTGAATTTGATGTTTCGGAAGATACTTTAATAAGAGCGAAGAAAGCCAATGAAGATTTATTACTTACGAAATCGAGGGCGATTTACGAAAAAGAGTTTTGAAAATTGTATTTTATATTTGGAAATATATTAAATAATTTATAAATAATTTTTGAGTCAAAAATAATGTTATACATAGTTTTTGTATTAATAGATAATTACATTATTTTTTAACGATGATCGGATTATAATGACGGAGTGATGAACCATTATGCCCTCATATAATGCTCCGGTTGCTATAGATATGTTTACACACTCCGTACCCCAGAAATAAACAATTCATAATACACTAGTGAGATAAAATAATTTTTTTACCTATCGCTAATGGGGAATCCATCGAACGCCTTTCGACAATCTTCCCTACTGACAATAGGCACCGTAACACTCTGTAGACTATCGGGCAACGCACCCCCAACCCCAGGATTTAATCTTCCCCATCCACTAGCCACGCCTTCTTCTCCTTCCGTGGGTTCATCCTCCGCCATCTGAATTGCCTCACACCCCGGTTGTCCAAGAGGGAACGGTGTCCCAACTCTTATGACGGCATAATCCCAGTCGATTGTTGGGCCGAATTTGGGGTGCACGACAATCTCCACGGCTTGGTGGACGGTGCCCCCGGTTTCCCTAACGGAAGTACCAGATCGAAGGGTGAACTGAGAGACGGTCATATTATTAACACAGTGTGCGGCGGTTAAGGCCCATGTAGGAGAGATGATGTTGGCACCGCAGTAGTGGGTGCCGTTGGCTTCGAGGGATAGTTGGTAAGGGATTTCTTCGATAGGGGTTGCGGAACCGCCAACAATGCGGCCGTCCATGCGGGGGTACGGACGGGCCAAACTGGCACCTAAAACAAATAATTTGTTGATAAAAAAAATTCTCAGCCAGAGTGGGGCAGTAGCTAGCTATTTAAGTAGCTTAGCTACTAACTAAGATACATTTTCTCGTAGATATAGCTGTAGATGTATTATAGCTGCATTTATCTCTAAAATATCTGTACCTACAATATAACTTTTTTATACATTTTTTATTTATAGTTTGTACTAATTTTATTTAACAATAAATAAGTAAGCAGTCGGTATTTCTCTTTAGTTGTCCCTAAATTTTCTGAAATAAAATATTAGCTTTAAAGAGTAGTTTTAAATCACAGCTACAGCTAGTAGTTACAGCTCAACTACATTTTATGAGTAGGGGTACCATTGGTACTCACATCTCCCCTTATTTTCAAAAAAGGAGCACTTCCGGTTATACCGACCCCAACTTTCTTATTTTAAGTGGAATGGTATATTTTTTATTTTACCATTGAATTTAGCAGAAAATTTTAGGGTTAAGAAAGTAGGCCATAAGTTCCGTCGTTATTTAAGACATCAGTCATATGTCGTTTATTGTGTCAATAGGATGTTTCGGACATTAATTTATCCATCCTCAACAAAATATTTTAGTTACAATAAAATTTTTACTGAGGATGGATAAATTTATGTCCGAAACGTCCTATTGACACAATAAACGACGTATGACTGATGTCTTAAATAACGACGGAACTTATGGCCTACTTTCTTAACCCCAAACTTCAAGGTTGTTCCCAAATTTCCTATTTCAGAAAATTTTACATATGAAACTGTAAAAAAAATTTACTCATGATCAACGACTTCCGGCGTAATTAAACTTTTTTTGATTTTTGCACTAATAACGGCCACTTTTCTATCACTGATTTTCTTGAATTTTTGGCTAACTAGGTTAATTGATCATAATTTTTTCTTACGTTTTTTTAATTCACTTCTTCAGTAAAAATTCAAGATTCCAAATATTTAAAAATATATATGGTACCTGTCCACAATTTGTGAGCTCCTATGCCCAGTATACAAATATATAGTTTATGACTATTTAATATAGTTAAATAATAAATTTAGTTAATTTTCGATAATTGTTAATAAGCTCGGCGAACCCCTTCAGAAGGGCCGCGGGCCCCACTTAGAGAAAACACTGCTCTAAACAACTGAGCTGCAAGATAAGCAAGCAGTTGACTAGCATTGCTTTATCTATCAATCGTTTCTGAATTATTTTGGACTTCAAATTAAAGATGCGTACAATTATTTTTTCTATACCTAAAACAGTTTTTTCAATATTTTTCCGTAAGTAAACAATTAACAGAGAAAAAACAACTCACAGCATAGAGTTATGTTTATAAATCATGAATAACCATTAAATAAATAAATAAAAGTAAGTAGTCTTACCATCATTTTGGGCCACAAGGGCTACAAGAAGAACCAGTGTAAACTTAATCATTGTGCTACTGCTACTGCTACTGCTTATGTGGCTGTCAGTAAAATCTTCTCCTTTTATACAAAAATCTAATTATCTAATCTCAATTAATAATAATTGCAATGTATTTTTATTTTTTCAGAAACTAAATTTAGTAAGAATTAAATAATGTGTAATAGATTATCAAACGTGCGATCTGATAAATACAAAAAAAAATATATCATATATAATTAGAATAAGTTGTCTGTTTGTAAAATCTTCTGCTTTTATACGGATATCTAAATATCTAATCTCAATCAGACATAATTCCAATATATTTATATATTTTCAGGAACTAAATTCATTAATAATTAAATAATCTGTAATAGAACTCTCAAATGAGCGATCTGATAAATACAAAAAAATGATCATATGTACCTAATTAAAGTTTGGTTGCCAGTAAAATCTTCTTTTATACAGAATTCTAATTATCTAATCTTAATCATTAATAATTCCAATGTATTTTAATTTTTTCAGGAAATAAATTTATTAATAATTAAATCATAAGTAATTAATAGAATTATCTAATAGGTACAAGAAAAATATCAGATATAATTGGAATAATTTTTAAACTGTTGGACACAATAATTTTGCCAACATTATCGTCATAAAAAAATCTGATGTGGACACCACACGACTTCCTTGTACGCAAGACTAATATGAAGTATAGACTCAATTATACAATTGCACGTATTTGACGTAAATTGACATTGACATCTATTTTTTATTTTTTTGTTATTTTTTGTCCTAATCCATAGCAAGCTTCATTACAAAAACCATAAAGTATATAAGATTTAAATTTACTTATCTCGCTTATACAAAGGGCTAAATTAATAATACTTGATGTGCTAGACGCAGAATTTAATTCTCTAAAATTCTTATTTGAAGCATTTATTTCTAAAATCAAAATGAAACCATTTTATTCAAGAAAAACTGTTAACAACTTCAGGTAATATATCACTTCCGGTTAGCCTGTTTTAACTAAAATCTGCTATATTATTCCAATTGATATAAAAGTCTTATATACCAAATTTGAAAAGTTTTGGATTATATTTTAATATAGTTTTTCATTAAAATATATTATAGGCTTCAAATAAAGTGCCATTTTTGGATATTATGTAATGACCAAAAAGGGAGGTGCACAACTAGATGATATAGAGGTCCTAAATACAAAATTTCAACTTTCTACGGCTTACCGTTTTTGAGTTACTCGAGATAAATAAGTACGTACGTACGTACGTACGTACGTACAGACATCACGACGAAATTAGTTAGAATGGATTCAGGGATGGTCAAAATGGATATTTCCGTTGAAATCTGGAAACCGAAATTTTTCGCGAATACAATACTTCCTTTACTTTGTACAAGGAAGTAAAAATGTATTTTGGATTTTTATATAAATATAAATAATCAACACGGCATATTACCCACTGCTGGGTGAGCCAATCTGCTTTGAATGTAGATATCGGTAATGATGGCTTATTCCTATCATGCGAAAGTTTACCAAGCAATTCCTCACGAGCACTCATTGCTGGCGTGGAGAGTGCACCACAGGGGTCAATATTGTGCTATTTAAAATAATTGGCGTCGGTCGGGATCAAACCCGGTTCCCCAGATTCACTACTAGGCACTCAGGCACGCGGCCACGAGACCCCATGGATTTTTATATTATTTATTCTATAGATAGAATTATGGAAATAATTATAGTCAGAAATTTATGGACGGTCGCATACAAAAATAATTATCAAGGATTTTATCTGTCAACAAAGTTCTATTTTTATGGACAGAAAGTGCGGGCGTAATGTGTTATGATATCTGGCAATTAGCAATAGAATTTTTGATAATTATTATGTTCAGTGATTATTATGTACAGTTTTAAATTTAATTATTTTATTATTACGTTAGAATTCGTGAGCAAGTAGGTAGCAAAACTCACATTTCAATGTTATGAAGAACATCCATGTTTATAGCCAGATTTATGAAGCACATTACGTTCACTGTGGCATACAGAATATTTGTACACAAAATTCTGTCCACAAATTAGTTCATAAAAATTTTGTTCAGAATTCTGTCCAAAATTATAGATCGTAACAAACGGGCTTAAGAAATAAATAAAATATCGGTGATACGAGTACATTCGTTTCAAAATGAGCTGTAGTATTAAATCAGTCAGTCAAAAATATTCCAGTGACGCGTCTACAATTTGTTTGTTAAGAGATAGTCGAAAAGTCTTAATTCGATAGAGATCGACCGTTTGAATTCAGTCTCATCATTTTATTTACACACCTCGTATTCATTTTGTGTCATCCAATACAATTAGATTTTAGTAATTAAAAATTAAACGATTGCATTAAAAACCTACACTAACACAATATTGATATTGTAAATAGCTGTGTAAAATTAATTAAATTAATTATAGTTCGTAGAATATTTATTTTTTAAAATTAATATATTATAATTGATAAATTAATTGATACAATATTTTAATACGATTTGCGGAATCAACAATAGAAAAACATAATTCTACCATTCTATTTAATAAATTAAAACAAGTATTTCAACCAATATTTCAAAATATAATACATATTACAATAATCCATGAAAATAACTTTTTGTAAAAAATTGATGTTGCCAATTTATACCTACATATTATTTAATCAAAGGTCATTTTTTTTAAATATTCGTTCCAATTAAAAGTTTGTCGTAACTTGAATACCTACTATAAAAGAAAATAAATTCTCACGTCATTTAACTCCTCATATTTTTAACTAGGTACAAAAAAATATTCGACACACTTTTTGAAATATCCAATTATCATTTTTCTGTACCGTGCATAATAGCTTTGTTCGCTGTGTCAATTCTGAATAAGTTCGAACATCAGGCGCGTGCGCAATCATAAAGTGACCGTTCGCAATGATCACAGAATTCGTTTTGCGTTTAATATTCGACGATCGCAGATCGTATCAATTATATTCAAAATTAATAAGGAACGTATTCGATACATCCTTGGATTATCTTAGGAATTATTTGTCCGACGCATGCGCACCACTACAAATAGAAAGTTTTGTGAATTTTGTGTACAAAACGCAACATCAACATAACCTGTACTGTTCCCGCTGTTTGTAGAAATGCAGAAATATTTATATAAAAACGCAACGTATCGTTCTGAATTTACTTCGAATTTATTTAAAATTGACAAAGAACAAAGCTATTAAGAAATTTTTCATATAAGAAAGTTGAGTATGTTCCACAGTATATTCGTATTTCCAATAAACAATAATTATTAGACAAGTAGGTAATTGTAAGTTAAAAGATAAAGTTTATAACAATAAGTGTTAAACTAAAGCCACATACTAGACTCCTACACCTTCAAAAGCGCTAAATCATATTATCCTAGTGATTATTGTAATTAATTTTCATTAGAATTACATACACCATTGCTGCTTTGGCTATCTAGCAGAAGAGTAGAACATAGGGAACAATACAAGGAAAAGAACCGAGAACTAAAAAGGAAAATAAGTCAAAATAAAAATCAAATGTGGGAGCAAAGATGTCAAAAAATAGAATGTTTAATAGGAGGATCACAATCATCAAAAGCCTGGAGAACACTAAAAATCCTAAAAAAGAATTACTGCTCTAAAATGAATGTAGCAATGAATATGAAAAAACTTGAAAAACATTATAAAGAGTTACTTACAGAAAACAGACCAGAGTTTAATTCAAATAACACTCAAGAAACAACTGAATATCCTGATAACAACGAAGATAGAAATGAAGAAATCAGTATAGAGGAATTAAATGAAGCGATAATCTCAATGAAAAGTGGAAGATCTCCGGGACCGGGTAATGTACCCATAGAATTAGAGTAAAGTCGGTGAATGTGGAATACCATTTTTATTTCATTGAAAAAAACATGCGAAAAGATGGCGGTTAATCATCAAATATTGTATATAGGTCATTTAAAATGTACCTTACAAAATAGTAACACTTGCAGGTTGATTATCTAGAATAATTCACTTATAAGAGCAATTTTCTTCAAAATTTAAATTTTTACACCTGTTGAAAAAGGGACGGTAATGCGGAATACCATAGTGCATTAACGTGGATTACATACCACATAACCATACTTACTTTCACAGTATAAGAAAATTCAGAAAACAATGCAAAAATGTTCTTTAAATTATTTATACCTTCTTTTCAAAATATAAACAATAACAAAATGAGTATGCTATTAGAATGTAACAAAATAAACTATATTATTCCGCACTGCCTTCTGCATGTTTGCTTGTTGCTATGTATGATTTTCTGGTACATTTTTCTAAACCTAGAACAGTTATCTACTCATATTATAACATTTTCGCTAATTTGGAATATTCCACGTTGGCATACCCCTCGGTATTCCACATTAGCGGATTTGTTGACTTTAAATTCCCGCCATCGAATTTCATTTAGGAATTAGTTTGAAAAGTATTTTTTAAATCTAGCCTACATCCCCAAACCCCTATTCATACTGCAGTTGCAAAAAATCGTATTTTTGACTACACAATCAGTAATAAAACTACATATCTTTACACTTGCGTAAAAAGTTCGGTAGGCACTCATACTATTTTTCCAGGTTTTTGATGTTATGCACAATGCAGTTAAGTTGGTGTCTCTATGTGGGTAATAACTCCCCTACACACGTGCATTTGTGCCATTAGATTACAGATGTCGTGTACCATTTTTTCAAAAAGCGCCTATACCACATTAGATGACTATTCCACATTCACCGACTTTACTCTAATAAAAAACTGTGGCCAAAAAATGATAGAAAGATTATTGTTTCTTATTAACAATATTATAAAACAAAACAAAATCCCACACGAATGGAAAGTCTCACATATATCTTCCATATCTAAAAAAAGGTGATAGACGAGATCCATCAAATTATAGAGGAATTAGTGTAAACTGTACATTGAGCAGAGTTTTTGGAAAAATCTTGCAACGGAAATTAAATGAAGAAGTAAAAGGTAAAATAGGAGAAGAACAAAGTGGCTTTACCCCAGGCAGATCATGTACTAATAATCTATTTATATTACAACAACTAATAGAGAAGAGATCTGCACATAATCAAGAAACACATTTAGTTTCATAGAATTGAAATACGAAGTTTAAAATGGTTCGGACATTTGTTGCGCATGGACGAGAACAGATGGCCAAAAAGACTATTTAACTGGAAACCACCTGTTAGAAGAAAGGTAGGAAGACCAAGATTATCGTGGAATGAAAGAATGAGGGAAGCTATGTCAACCAAAGGACTTGAAATAGAAGATCCTGAGGATAGAGATGGCTGGCGTTTGGGAGCGGAGAGATGGCAGTAGCTGTATTAATCCGGATATATATATATATATATATATATATATATATATATATATATATATATATATATATATATATATATATATATATTGCTGCTTTGGACGTTTCAAATTACAAAATGTGTTTTCAACCTGTAAAACAACACCGAAAATGCGGTCATAACTTGTTGATCACTGTGCCCAAAATTATAATAAATAAATCGGCCGGTGTACATTTTCAACAAATTATAAAATCTACACAAATGGTTAGAATTTTTTACAAATTTCTTTCGGGTACTTTAAATATAGACTTAAAACTATATATAAAAAAAAAACTGTGGGCCAAATGACGGGTGATAATAGTTCTACCGGTATTTTAAGAGTCATCGTCTAGTCCAGATTTAGCTTCTACCGAAACTCTTTACTTTTGGCACAATAAAAAGCAACTTGCACAGTAAAATCTACATATAGGACAATACTCTCAGGAAAATATGCAGGGCTGAGATACAGTGCCTAAGTTGATATTAATAAAGGCGATGTAATCCAATATTAAATGGCAGAATACTTAAATAACATTTAGTTTTTGTAAGTTTAAAATCTATTAAATATATAAACCACAGATTAGAAATATATGTTGTTTGTATAATAGATTGGAAACTGTAATGTTATTACAAGGGACCATCTTCAGCGCCACTCTTTGGTTGCTACCGGAACTATTTTCAGTATGTAGGCAACCACATAACATCTAAATATGCAATCCGCATTGCCTTCCAGTGTTTCATATTTATGATATATATCAATAAAATAGACAATGAAAACCAACATTTGTAAAACATGTATGGTTCATATATTTTTTTTACAATAATACAAATAATTATTTTATATAATATTTATAAACAATTATAAAAATATATAAACGCTTTTGTAGTGTTATTATACAGGTTGGATCTTTGATTAAACTAGAAGTAATCAGTCTCGGTATAAATAAATAGTCCAATTTTTTATGATTTACCTGTATGGAAGGATATTCATGCCATTAATGACGATATCGATAACGAACTCAAAAAGCGTTTGTATTTTAAAACATATAAGAGCGCTCTTCCTATAGCGTTAATACGAATAGAATAGTAGAAACTTAAATCACACATACACATACGTAAAAGAAAATATTAGACACTATGTAATATAGCTCAATAATTCAAATAATCGAACTTTTCTCAAGAAAATTGAAACTCTTGAAAATTTTGTTAGAATTTGGTTAGAATACTCCCAGGTTTTTGACAACTTCTAAAAAAATATTAATGTAATCACAGCACACGTAAACATTTCAATTCATGAGGCTTCCGGGAGCAGACAAGAGATGGCATTGCAATACGGTCCAAATGTCAACCATTTAAGTTTCTGTAGCCTGATATAAACGAAGACGGATTATGTGAAAAATTCACGGACCCCAGCAGGATTCGAACCCACGGCCTCCTAATTTCTAGTCGGGCGCTATGCGAACTGAGCTACAGGATCCCACTGACGTTCCCGAATTTGTCACATGTCAATAAAAAACAGTCTTCTTTCATTTAAAATCTATATTTTAAATTAGCCGAAAGATATTTATAGAAATTTCTCACCATTTGCATAGATAATTTGCGTTGCATTTCTTATGATCTCTTATCTTATCTTGTTTGTAATAATTATTTTAAAGGTAAGGTCCAATGTTTACAAAAAATCAAAATAAATACTTGAAATCTTTGGTTCTTAGTAAATAGAATACTGCGAAGTAACCATGTGTTTAATCAATCAGTTTTATACAGTTGGACAACAAAGCTTCCAGCACTATTTGAAATTTCATTTCGATATTCGCACAGCCGGTGGATGTTCTTCGAATCACGAACTGCGCCTAAATCATCCCCAGATCTCAAACCCCGCGGGAGAAGTTAAACGTTGGGATGATTGAAAGAGACGTTGCTCCATAAATACACATAGACTGGTGTGGTGATACCGCGGCACTAGCGCTGCAGCGAGATTGCCACCTTTGAATTTTCATCCTATTCAAGATTTTATTTTAATTTGCGAACTGCGTTGTAAGATCTTACCTCACCTCTTGGCTAATGTAGATAAGGATACTATTGCAAAGGATCTACTCCCCCCCTAACTTTTTGACCTCCCGCTACTCTTGGTAAGGGAGGTATAGGGATTGTGCTAATAATCACATATCGAGATTTTGGTAAATGACCACGTTTTATGGTCCCTAGAATCCAATTTTAACATTTTCACGATGATGTCTCTGTATGTGTGGATCCTCCATTCTAACTCAAATATTATAATTCAGAAAATTTTGAAACCTTGTATTTCGAACTTTTTCTGTAATGGAAAAAGTTCATTAGATTACGGTGAAAATCGGATAACCGAAAATGGCACTTTACTACAAGCTCAAAATAGTTTTTTTCGAAAAATACCTTTAAATATTTTTTCGAGATTAATGTCATTATAAAAATTAACGACTATTAAATTTTCTATAGATGTGCATTAATACTTTATAATAACAAAACGCAGTTATTCAAATGTATGTAACTGACAGATAAATGTCACTATTAAAGAACTAATCATTTCAAAATAATATTAGGAACGTTTTAAAAAGAAAAAGTAAATAGAAAATAGAAAAGGAACTCAATACAGTTTCCAGCATAAGTAAATATGTAGGTATGTAATTAGATTAAAAATTTAACGATTCACAAAAATGTTTAAGCTAATCCTCATTTTTGTATTAGTGAATTCTATTCTATCCCGGTATTTAAAATTTAATCTTCATTTTATTTTAGGTCCGGTGGTTCAATGATTAGAGCAACACCTCATGTCATGAGTGCCCTCGGGTCTCTGGGATCGAATCCAACTAAGGCATGGATGTGTGTGAATGTGAACCCACTCTGTAATTGGGATTTAATCCTGTTGAGGGGTTTAAAAAAGGTAGTTACTTGGATTAGATTAGACTATATTTTAAGAAATATTCTGTCAAAATTAGAGTAAAATTCGCTAAACTAAAAATAAGGATGATGTTGATGCACTCACACACTCACAAGGAGGACGACGTGAGGGAGAAACAATGAAACCCACTGCTTCTTTTCGAGCCTTTGGAACTCGTGATTTATTGATGATGATACAGTTTTGTACATAAAACTTGCTGATGATTTACGTAATATGTGTACATTGGTACAGCTCAAGACATAAACTTCCAACTTCGACAGGGTGCAAGAATTTTTATACCTGCCCCTTCTCTGAACCAGTGGATCCCAACAGTGGGAGAAACCAGAGGTTCCACAACGTTTTTAAAAATGTTATATTCGACGCTCAAACAGATGAAATAAATGTTTTTTCGTGACTCGGGCTGTAAATGGCGGGAGGTATTATGTTGGCCACACCAGATTTTTATTATAAGTAATAGAAAATTTTTCTTCATATATGTAGAAGTTTTATTATAGTAAATGTACTATTTGATGACAGGCACAGATTTTTTTTATAAAGTCAGGTTTACATGATACGACTATCAACTTTTATTTTGCAAATGGGAACCTAAAACTGTTTTACTAAAACAAAAATCGCAATTTTTTCTCTTTTCAGCGATGTATTAGTTTTTATTAATGTTAATAATAGATGCAGGTCCTAATAACGCTATTGTTGGGACCTCTGGCATGGTTGACATATTGAGTAATCTTACCTACTCTGTTTAACTTTCCCTTGTTGTACTGCTGATGATGAGAACTTAGTTCTCAAAATACGTATTTAGTTTTTATTAAAATTTTAAGGTTAAGGGGTAATTTTATTAGTTTTAGTTTTATTAATGTACTTGAAAAAATATAAAATAATAAATAAGAAAATTTCTCATTTCTTCATCGCCCTGTAATTCGAGAATTGAATCGAATTTCTATAATCTGTAAAAACATTTTTACAAAGAATGCTTTTGTAGATCCTAATATAAATTAATAGTCAACAATTTTAATGTTATTTCCAACTCAATCGACGATGATGAGTTTTTAATCAATAAGCACGTTTTAGGGTCCCTAGAATACGATTTTACTATTATTACGATGATGTGTGAGCGTGCGTGAGTGCGTGTGTGCGTGTGCATGCGTGTGTGCGTGTGCATGCGTGTGTGCGTGCGTGTGTGCGTGCGTTTGTATGTGTGCGTGCGTGTGTGTGTGTGTGTCTGCGATAACTCTAATAGTACAATTTAAAAAATTATAATTCTTTCGCATTCTTCTTCGTAAAATAAATATATCATCATGGCATATTACCCATTGCTGGATGTGCCAATCTGCTTTGTACGCAGATTTCGGTAATGGTGATGACATATTTGTACCGTGCGGGCGTTTACCAGGCGTCACCTCACGGGCACTCATTGCTGGCGTGGAGAGTGCATCACAGGGTCAATTTTGTGCCATTTAAAATTCGAAATATTTACCGTCGGTCAGGTTCGAACCCGGTTCTCCAGATTCGCGACCAGACACTCAGGCATGCGGCCACGATACCCCGTTCTTCTTCGTTACATCCATATTTATGAAGAGCTGATTTGGTTACAATTGGTCAACCGGAAGTAGCCTCATTTGAAGATTTTTAGCAGTTTTTCTTGAAAAAATGATGTTAAATATCATTTTTTCACATTCAATGTTATAAATATTAAAGAATATTTTATTCTCTATAATACGATTTGACTGCACTTTATACTTAATATTAAATGGATATAGAGTTAAAAAATTATAAAGAAATTAAATTTCATAAAGTAGCCAGCTATGGAAACAGCTACTATATTAAGAAAATTATGATTGAAAGATAGTGTCAAGTGCAGTTGACATGTGTGTTTGTGTTACAATTTTACTGGAAATATAAGATCTTTTGCCAGAAATTTTCTGTATGGAATTTGAATGAAATACGTACAACTGCCGGAAGGTAATGTACAAGAAATATAATCTTTTGCAAGGAACTTTCTGTGTGAAATTTGTACAAAATACATAGAACTGACGGACGGTAATGTGCTGGCCACATCAGATTTTTTATTCATGCAAAACTGAATTTATAAATTTAAAAGATAATTTTACAACGAAAACTAAATTATGAATAACTTCTTTCATAGCTATGTTTGGTATTCAGAGCGTGTTCTAGGTCAAAGGGTAGCAAATTTACGATTTGTGAATGCAAGACAAATGTGCAAGCAGTAAAATATTTCATGTAGGTTAGTTTCGCTGATATCTGTAATAATATAAAGAACTGGGAAAGAAATAAAAAGTAAATATCTTGGCAGAGTGATTGCGATTGTTGTAAAAGGTAAATTATAGAAAAAACTATGCCATAAATCGAGGGAGATATATTGAAAATACTGTTATGATTCTCTAATGTAGGTACATAAAATATCAGAAACTTTTGATATTAATATGTGAATGTTGAATGTTGTTTTCTTTATTTATTTTTCTGATGTATTGTGACGGTTATTTTATTCGCGTTGGAGATATTAAATGGACCGTGTGACATAAACTCTACCTTTCAGTCTCGCAATATTTTTTTCGTAAACATAAAGCCTCCGGAAGATGACATATTTATACGAAGCTCCTCTTTTTCAGGGTATATTTCCATAGATAATGTTTATGAGTAGTTCTATAAGAGAAATATGAAGCATTTAAACACACTCCGTTGCACAAATGCAAACTAACTGCACTTCAATATATCTTTGAAATAAACAACTTCTTTCAGGAAGTATATTTACACAAATGACATTCGTATCAAATAGTAAACACGGAAATATTCTAAACTGCAGAGTCTCAAGGCCTGTGTCCACGATCCTAGAAATCGATCCGAGGTCTCGGATATAGTCCCCAATTTGATTACTCGGATCGCAAAAATCAAATAAAAAATAAAATGGAAAAATGCGTTCTGTCCCATTTTTTCGTACAAGTTGCTAACTTCATTTACATGTTACCAACTTAAAATCTTGTCGTTTGATGTTTGATAAACTTGAAAATTATAAGGTTATAAAATAATACCTAATTCTACAAATTTTTAATAAGTTATTATAGATAATTACTTATAAATAAATTAATATATTGGTAGTAAAAATTTAATTTACTTACTGCCGGGATAATTTCTTGGTTATGTTTTATTAATTTTTGGTATTGGTAGCAATGGTTGAAAGTAACTTCATATATTCGACCAACCTGACATCTGTAGTAGTGATGCACGACGAGGCGAGAGTACTCTCGCATCTCGTCTCGTCTCGTTGCATTATGCGAGACGAGAACGAGAGCGAGATTGTAATTTAAAATTCGAGGCGAGATCGATATAACAACTGCGAGAAGCGAGTCTCGCAATAAAAAGTATTTGTAACTTTATAGCTTTGATTCATTAATTCAATGAAAAATGCACCGTACAGGGAGTGGAGTCAACGGTAATTCGTGCATAGAACAGGTGAATGTGAAAATTATATGAATTGACTATATTTTTTTTGAGTCTATCTAGAGTCGATGATATCTGTCACAGAGCGAGGAAATGCAAAATAAAGACTAAATCAGTTTTGCATCTAATAGAACTAGTTTTTCTCCAACATTTCAGCCCCTAATTCATCCCAGTTAAAACTACGGTTAATAAAATTCTTGTCTTCCCTGAAAAGTAAAGGACCTTATATTAAGCGTCGATAGGAGCCAACACGGAGTGAAGCGGAGTGATTGGTTGCCAGCGGGTTCCTAGTGTAGCGCTTTTTTATGAATAAATCTTACTTAAATAGTGGCATATAGTTAATGATAAAGTGTAGAAACTTTTGGTAACAATTTTTTTTTAATGTTTAATTAGTTTTACTGATGACAGAATGTATTAACAGATGTTCGTATTGAAATAATTTGGTGACTAGAATTTAGTGTTTCGTCTCTTTATTATAGTTATACGATTGCAAATACACGGAAGACGGAACGATTGGTGCGAACTTGTCTTTTGTAGTTCAACTGATACGTAAATACCGAGGTAAATTCGTAGTGCACAAGCGCTTATTTTTACAGCGAGACTCTCGCGCGAGAACGAGACGAAACCCAAAAAAATGTGCGAGAACGAGAGCGAGATCGAGATTGCAGATCCGAAATCGAGACGAGATCTATATTTTATAATTCTCGTATCGTCTCGCCTCGCGTGCATCACTGATCTGTAGTCATACACGTTCAATGTTTATGATCAAAAAATCTGATATGGCCAGCACATTACCTTCCGTCAGTTCTATGTATTTTGTACAAATTTCATACGGAAAGTTCCTTGCTAAATTAAATATTCTATTTCTTGTACATTACCTTCCGGCAGTTGCATGTATTTTATGCAAATTTCATACAGAAAATTATTATTTTGTGACGTTTTCTATATACAGTATAATGTATCTGCAAAAATAAAAGATTTATTATTATTATTAAATTAAATATTCTATTTCTTGTACATTACCTTAAAGCAGTTGTATGTATTTTATACAAATTCCATACAGAAAGCAAAAGATCCTATATTTCCAGTAAAAATTATGACAAACACACTATGATAATTTCACTTGACACTGACATCTTTCAATCAGAATTTTCTTAATATAGTAGCTGTTTTCATAGCTATAGCTACTTTATGAAATTTAATTTCTTTATAATTTTTTAACTCTATATCCATTTAATATTAAGTATAAAATGCAGTCAAATCGTATAGAGAATAAAATATTCTTTAATATTTATAATAACATCAAATGTGAAAAAATTGTATTTAACATAGTTTTTTCAAGAAACACTGTTAAAATCTTCAAATGATGGTACTTCCGGTTGACCAATTGTAACCAAAATCTAATCAGCTCTTCATATGGATG
>OY720448.1:86794299-86974299 GCA_963082715.1 Harpalus rubripes
ACATAAATAGACAGATAGTGAGGTGAAAAGTGTGACTTCTGTCCGAGCAATTGAATATACAGACTCTGTTGAGTCAGTTTAGTATATACACACTGTGGAGGTCGGTAGGCGGACAGTTCAACGTAATATAAATAAAAAGTGATATAAATAGTGAAAATAAATAATTAGTAATAGCGTGGAAATAAGTAGTAGTATTAATTGGTTAAATAAATAAATAGTGTTAGTGTTATCTAGTTAATTATAGTTTTAGTCTTAATTTGTTTTTAATAATTGTTTAATATTAGTCAGAGTAATTTTCATTATAGTTTAATAAACCTTTATTTTAATTAATAATATTTGTTTAATATTTACACTTCAACCAAACAAATAAATAAAAATGTTACAATATGTTAAATTCCTATGTTCCGCGTTTCGTTGCACATCCTGTACATTTTTATTTATTTATACAAAAAATGAGGACATCCTATTATATTTTTTAATTCCTTTGCAAGCTAATAAATATAAATTCAATAGCTCATAATTAGCAATAAAACGCCAGCAAATTTATTGAGATGCTAATTTCTTTTAGACCTTTTTATAATTTCAAATTCAAATATTCTTAATGAGCACAATTGTTTTCTGTAAAATATTTTGTGAATATCAAACCATTTTTTAACAATTCTACCAAATTTACATTTAATGAATATATAAATTAAGAATCTTCTGTAATGAAATCTCAGTTTTTAATCACAAAATGAAGTTCTGTTCAATCAAGTGAACATCTTACAGCTTTAAAAAGCAGTCTAAGCGTCTGCAATTTTCTTAAATCAATCAGAGATCTGAAATTCATTTTAGAATTGGATTTTTTTTGCTCTCGGTGTCTTATTTCTGGAATTATCCGAGCGTGGGAACTATCAGGATCTTGGATCCTGCCGCAGAACACGATGGTAGAATAGTAGATGAAGCGGCGCCTTTGAAAGTCCTTTCATTCTGAAAAGTCGGATACGAATTGAAGACTTGGAAATGTAAGGATAATTAAAGGGAGATATTATATTTATGCTAAAAAAGATGTGCTAAAAGGGGATTTATGTTAAAAATAGATATCGAAGGATTATTTTCCCGAATGAGGATTTACTCTTCAGAAGTTTTTTTTTTATTATTTTATCTTGAAAAATATTGAAGGTTAATGCCCGATTTATAGAAAGTTCATGTTCACTCGTTTGGAAGAATATCTAAAGTTGTAAATCCTTTTCATCCTTGAAAATCTCTTACGTAAAATACTTACCAATGAAGAGAAGGTTTATAAAATAAAAAAATCTATTATCATACAATTTACGTTTATGTGTACAAATAAATGATTTTAAAAAAGTCTGAATTAGATGAAGACCGACCACATACAGGGTGTTATAGCACAGTATAGAGAATACAAGCAGTAGCGACACTCTTGTCGGAACCTTTGATGTTTCGTTCCAGGCTGTTCGGCGTGCAGGGGGTAATGAGGAGCGCGAAATTCGAAGAAAACAAAAATATATATTTAATATTTGTTATTTAATATCAATTGATAAAGTGTGATATGGTAAAAGTAGATAATAATGAAAGTATTCTTTCGCGGTGAATTGAAGCTCAGTGTTTCTTCTGTTTGTTGTGATTCATCATGAGAAGATGATTGTGGTGATAATATAAAATTTATTATTAAAATTAGAATTTTATAATACCATATGAATTATATTATACACCTTTCTAAGTCTCCAGGAAACGAAAGAAAAAAGAAACTTTTGATATGCTTCTCATATTTTTACAAGTTTGTATCGCACACTCGTCTAAATATTTTTTGGAACTCATATTGTAAATTTTTTAACTGTGTCTCTTTAAATATAAATGAAAACTGAACACATTTACGAGTTCTATATCTTTGTGTTTCAACCACTTTCTCACTTTAGGTGCATGTGTAAACAAGTAAGAAGTAAATTCTTTTATTTAAAAAATATACATTTATCACCAAGATAAAAATTTATATTATAAAAATAGCTATTTGTACAAATAAGGAAAAATATACTTTTCCTACGTGTTGTACACAAGATGTTTGTTATTGTTCATATTTATTATAAATAAAGCTATTTGTTACATATTGTAGCGGAGAATGTATTTTAAATTTATGATAGAATGAACTTACTTCCGAGACCTGTACATGATATTAAAATATATTTTTTTTATAAAATTCTAACAAATACATGATAGTTATTACAAATGCAATGAATCTGTACATAATATATTATTTAAATCTGGTTCAAAATCCCGCTCCTCATTATTACCCCTTCAACCCGAGCAGGTTGGAACGAAAATCAGCGAAGTGTCGCTACTGCTTATTCTCTGTACTGTGGTTATAGTTTGTGTCAAGATTGACTTTTCCTCTCATATCAGCATAGATTTGCAAGGGTAGACGAATAGAGGTATTCAAAATTTTTTCAAATTACCAAATTTAAATCAGTAAGCACAAATTAGGTATTAAAATTCATAATAAAGTTACTACAATTTATTATTCAATAATATGTTTATGGGGTCTCATGGCCGTGTGCCTGAGTATCTGGTAATGAATCTGGGAAACCGGGTTCGATCCCGACCGATGCCAAATATTTCAAATTTTAAATAGCACAAAATTGACCCCTGTGGTGCACTCTCCACGCCAGCAATGAGTGCCCGTGAGGTGACGCCTGGTAAACGCCCCCGCGGTGGAAATATGTCATCATCATTACAGATATCTGCGTACAAAGCAGATTGGCACACCCAGCAATGGGTAATATGCCGTGATGATATACATATATATTTTTTAATTTTATGTTTATATTTTTTTACTTTAAATGTTGTATGAGGGAACCATGTTGATAATGTGCAATAAATAAAAGGCCTTCAAGTTCCAATATTCCTTATTTAATAATATTGAGGACGTTTCGAGCTAAATCCGCTCATCATCAGCTACATAACAATTGGTCAAATTATAAAAATATACATAACACTGTGTGCTCATTGACTTACCAACTAACAAATTTTAAGTTGAGTATTATAAATAAATACATAAATGTTTATAATATTGAAACACTAAATTCTAGTCACTAAATTATTTCAATACGAACCGGATTTAATAGTTAAATTCGATTGGAAGGATGTACATGCAACCCAAAATACATAAACACGGCATCCCCTTAAGACAAATTACATAGACAATTGACACACCCACTTATAAGCTGAGTAAATATCTCAATAACGTTTTAAATAAAGTAACTTCTGTATCCAATAACATAATTAAAAATTCATTCGAATTGGTAAATGATGTCAAAAACTTAAATGTCCCCCCAAACTATTGCATAGCTTCTTTAGATGTCACTGCCCTGTACCCCTCCATCCCACAGCAACTCGTCATCAGTTGCATTCATGAAATGTGGGAACAAATCGAACAATATACCACCCTATCAGAAGAGCAGTTTATTAAAGGTTTGCAGTTATGTTTCGATTCTTCTGTATTTACTTTCAATAACCAAATTTACTTACAACTTGACGGCTCCCCTATGGGCGCAAGTATAAGTAGCACTTTGGCGGAAGTAATTTTACAGAAACTCGAAAATAACATTATATGCAACAACAACTTTAACCTCATATATTACAAGAGATACGTAGACGACTGTCTGATAATAGCTCCTTCAGAGAATATAGATACCATTCTTAATGAATTTAATAATTTCCATCCCAGAATAAAATTTACAATGGAAATGGAAACTAATAATCGCACAAATTTCCTAGATGTCACTCTTATTAAAACCAATAACCATGTAATCACAAATTGGTATCAAAAACCAACTGCATCAGGTCGATTTTTACATTTCCATTCCAACACAAAAATTAATTATAAAATTAGCGTCATAACAGGATTATTAGACAGGGGCATAAAACTTTCCCACCCCATTTTTCATGATGAAAATTACAAACTTATATTTAACTTGCTTTTAAAAAACGGATATCCCCCCGAGTTTCTCCACAAACATATGAATAGCAGGCTCCACAAAATTAAACACCCACCAGCTCGCGTAGTTGCTGTGGATGAAGCGGGTCACAGGGAGAATACCGTTTATGCCAAAATCCCTTTCGATGGGAAAACTAATTCCATGATACAAAAAATGATAAAGAATACAAATATTAAGATTGCCAATTGCAATAACACCACAATTAACCCATTGTTCACGAACTTGAAGGATAAAAACCGCTCCTGACACCCAAAAAAACATCATTTACCAACTTGAATGTGGGCATTGTGAAAAAAACTATATTGGTGAAACATCACAACCCATTAAAAAGCGAATTTACCAGCATCAGTATCATTGCAATAGACTTAATGAAGAACACAGTGCTTTGTGTAAACACCACTGTCAAACCGGACATAAATTTAAATTTAAAGATTACAAAATACTAGGCAGGTTCCCTTACAAAAATTCTCATCTTTTATATGAAACTTGTTATATATATATATATATATATATATTTAAATAAAAATAACAGTGTCAATAACCACACTGATTATAGAAATAATCTCACACACTTAAAACATTTTTTACATAAAATTCAAATTTAGCGCTATTTTCCCACAATTCTAACTTAACTTCCACAAACTTTTACATTTAGCTTCCACCATTTTAAAATTAACTTTGGCGTGTACGCAGTTGTTAATGGGCCGTGTCAGCGGCATGTTGAATTGTTGAGTTGGGGGCCCATGCTCCACCTGACTATAATTTACATGTAATTTCACAATTTTGGATAATGTACAACAATGTAATTCTGCTTCAATATTATAAACATTTATGTATTTATTTATAATACTCAACTTAAAATTTGTTAGTCGGTAAGTCAATGAGCACACAATGTTATGTATATTTTTATAATTTGACCAATTGTTATGTAGCTGATGATGAGCGGATTTAGCTCGAAACGTCCTCAATATTATTAAATAAGGAATATTGGAACTTGAAGGCCTTTTATTTATTGCATATATTTTTTTACAGTTTATAAATATTAAAAATATCCGCTCCTGACCGCTCATTATTGCTGAATATTTAAAATAATATTCTAAAAATTAGTGATGCAGGACGAGGCGAGAGTACTATCGCATCTCGTCTCGTCTCGTTGCATTATGCGAGACGAGAACGAGATCGAGATTGCAGTTTAAAATTCGAGGCGAGATCGATATAACAACTGCGAGAAGCGAGAAATCTTGCAAGATTCTCACGAGAATCTCGCAATAAAAAGTATTTGTAACTTTATAGCTTTGATTCATAAATTCAATGAAAAATGCACCGTACAAGGAGTAGAGTCAACGCTAATTTATGCATAGAACACGTAAATGTGAAAATTATATGAATTCACATTTCACAATATTTTTTGAGTATATTTAGAGTCGATTAGTATCGGTCTCTGAGCGAGAAAATGCAAAAATAAAGACAAAATCGGTATTGCATCCAATAGAACTAGTTTTCTCTAATATTTCAGCCTCTAATTCACCACAGTTAAAACCACGGTTAATAAATTTCTTGTCGCTCATGAAAAGTATGGATGTTATATTAAGCGTCCATGGGAACCAACAGGGAGAGAAGCGGAGTGATTGGTTGCCAGCGGGTTACCAGTTCAGCGGTTTTTTATGACTTAACCTTACTTAAATATTGGCATATATTTAATGAAAAAGTGTAGGTACTTTTAGTTACAAAAAATAATTTTTTAATGTTTAATTTGTTTTACTGATGACAGAATGTGTTCGTATTGAAATAATTTAGAGATCACAATTTGATGATAAATTGGATATTTTAGAGGTAAATTATTTACTAACTTATCACATTTTCTGGTGACCGTAAATGAATAAACATTATGTTCGTATTGAAATAATATAGTGACTAGAATTTAGTGTTTCGTCTCTTTATTATAGTTATACGACTCCAAATCCAGGGAAGACGGTGCTATTGGTTCGAACTTGTCTCTTGTAGTTAAATAGAATATACATATAAATCTAATATAGTGCTGGTGGAAGTGAGATTTGTGAGACTAACATTGGACGAGTGCAAACATACATATATATCTGCATATATAGCTGCACTTGTCTGTAAGAATAGCTCCGCGCAAGCGCCAGATTCCTTTGATTTTGTTGGTGTAGAACGAGAAAGGGGAACTAGCGGGAGGGAAATTCTTACACTAACTGACAAGGATAGACAATAATGTTTGTAGCAGACTCCTCTTAAGTGAGAGATAGGGTATCAGCAGCATATTTATTTATAGATATATTTTAAATAAAACGGAGTGCGCAAGCGCTTATTTGTATAGCGAAACTCTTGTGCGAGAACGAGATGACTCCAATAAAATGTGGAAGAACGAGAGCGAGATCGAGATTACAGATCCAAAAACGAGACGAGATCGATATTTTATATTCTCGTCTCGCCTCGCATGCATTAGTATAAAAAATATAAATCATAAGTCAATCGTATTCTCAATAACTCTAGCTTACTCTCGTATTGCGAAAGAAGGAAAAATTGTTTCAAAACCTAATCACCCAATATTGATTTCCCTCTTTCCTGCGTGTCGCCGGAAACCCAGTAAACAGTTCACAATATCCTGCTACACATTAGCATACCGATATTCACGCTTAACAACCGATTAAAACCAGCGTTAAATCCTGCTCGCTGCCTGGAGCGCTTGAATACGCTGATTACCCCTTCACAACTGTAGCTCTTCTGCAGGATACATCACTCACATCACCCCCAACAATTACCCAAGACGAACCAACCTTGAAAGGAAACCGCCAGAGATAACACAATTACGCAGCGTTTTACAAAGCTCAAGTGACGACGTGTCAATCTGACAGAGAAGTGTTATAATTTAATATATCTAATGATTTATTATCCACATATTAAGTGTAATAATTAATTAATTAATAAGTTGCGCTTAATTAAATATATAATACATTCTGCATCATTGAACCCTTTATCAACATGTAGAACAACCTGGAAAGATTTATCCAATATAATCAATTTATTTTAGGGAAAAAAAACTATTGGAGATGCAGTCATAGTAAAATGATTTTATTCAACTGTCATTTATTGAACGATCCGATGTTTCGCTTCCTACTGAAACATCATCAGAGCTATGTTAATAGTAATTAGAAAAGACTAATGTTATAAATGACGATTAAATATTAGCGCTGAAAATAAGAATATTAACACACATTCATCACCCAAACCAGTAAATACAGTATTAATACAAAAAAATGACAAATCTAGATGACCGTCGCCTGGCCGAACCCGGTCACGTGGAATCCTTCTCCATGCCGTGATTATTTCTGCGAAAGAATTAATACACGCGCATCCACCGCAAAGGAATGTATTGAGAAATCACACACGTATGCAACAAAGTCCAATAGAACAAGGAAAATGGAATAAGTCACCTTATGCGAAACGCATACCTGCTACTCAATAGCAGTGTGGCCCCGGACTTACGCGTACATATACTCAACTGTACTTGCCATTACCACTGTGGCCCCGGACTTACGCGTACATATACTCAACTGTACCTGCCATTACTACCCCTGAGCGGTGTGGTTTATACCGTCACCGACATATGGTTGCACAACCAATTCTGCCATTATCACCCCTGGGAATAGGGAGCCACCCTAACCCGAATTTCGCTCAGGTGCTGATCAACCCTAGTGGCTTTACTTCGGCCTTAGGAGCATAGTTACAAAACCAGGATAAAACTATCCCTGCCGTTACCACGCGGTCAATCAGCGAAAACCCACGAGGCTAGGACACATAGATCGCATTCCTGGTTACCCTTATAGCTCTCTCATCACATACCAGAGGCTCTACCGGGCACGACCGATCAACAAGAATTAGGATAAAGGACAACGCAGTAAAGTAAGAGAGCAATCATACAAATCCGTATCTGCATTACTCTTGCTATCGTGGACTAAAAGTGTGTGTAAGACTCAACTCACCTAAATCACTACACAAATCAATCACTACAATATCGATGTTCTCACACTGAAATCTAGAAATAAACTGAAATAAAATACGTGAATACCAGTATCATTAAATATAGCTCTTATCCAACAGCATCGGTTACGTACCTAAATTGCTAATTAGACACAAAATATAATAAATTTAATAAAAATAATCTTACGCAATAAAATTACTGACACTAACAATTTTATTATGAAAATGAATTAAAACAAGGATGAAGATATCGTCGTAATATTTCAAGTTTTGTATGCGAGCATTTTATCACCCTTAAGTAGTTTTTTTCGAAGCACACAAAGACAGGTTTAATCCGAATAACACATTATATTTTTTTCAAACGCACTACTTTACTTCTTATTCGTTGATTCCATATAATTTCTATAAATATTTGTTTATTTTATTTCTACCTTGCTTGTAGTCCAGTAAATGAATGACTATACCCTACAAAAGGTCGTGTAGTTCTGAGTTTTTGATATGTTGTATAGGATGGTTGGTTAATAAAAAATCCAAATTTCCACAAAGCCCCTTCCTCCGCTCCCTCCACCATCTTGTAAAAACCACCATAAATCGGCGCTTTTTTCAGTTTTTCACCTATAACTTCTATCTGGTGAATTTTAGCGAAAAAATAGTTATTTGCCGACATGTAGAGGATGAATTTTCTTAAAAATTTGATGCGAAAAGTTTTTTTCCACGATTCATAGCAACGGAGCTATAAAGCTCCCAAAGAAAGACAACAATTGCGCATTTAGCAAAATTTTGAGTTTCTTTCCACTTTACATCGCAATAACTCCGTAACACTTTATTTTAGCCTAAAAGTCCTCATAATGAGTCTTGTATAAAATTTAATTACCTACAAAATCCATTTATCAATTTCTTTTTACGACTAATGCAACAGAGTAGGGGTAAATTTACAAAAAAACGAAAAAGTGTGTTTTTTTCAAGTTTAGTGCAGCAACAGTCTTTGGCTCATTATTTCTAATTATACAACTATTATTTCAAACAGAATATCCTATATAGATGCAAAATAAACGTAATTATGATTCAGTAAAGTGTTGTGGGACTACTAGAAAAAACTGTTAAAAAACAGCACTTAATCCTTTTATATTTGCCTGCGAGATTTCTCTAGTGCTCTTAACTCGACATGGGACATTTGCTGTATTTTATATATATTCCAAGACTCAATTTTCTAAAACTTTGCCATATTATGTATTTTGTCACAAACCAATAGTGGTGGATCTGCTCCGCTCTTAACAAGGCAAAAGTAGCGATCTTAGAAAAATATTGAGGTTTTCCCATTTTTCATAGCTATAATTAAATCATTATCATAAAATTTCATTATATAGTTTTAGTTGCTATACTCAGCTCTACCTTTAGAAAATGAAGAAAATATAGAATACACAGATTACCGCGAAACATCCATTTTCATATATTCTTTATACTTTTTTTAACAACTGCAAATTGGTACTTTTTTCAGTTATTCGTTTATAACTTCTTTCTGATGAATTTTATCGTGAAAAATATTATTTGTCGACTTGTAGAGGACAAAATTTTCTGAAAATTTTGTGTTTGAAGTTTTTTGGTCCGATTAATAGCAATGGAGCTATGAAGCTCCCAAAAAGGCTAAAATTGCGTACTTAGCAAAAATTTTAATTTCTTTCCACTGTACATCGCTATAACTTATGTCCTTATAATAAATCTAGAGAATTTAATTACCTACATAGTCCATGTGTCAATTTTTTTATTACCAATGCAACACAGTAGGGGTAAACTTACAAAAAAAAAGAAACAGTGTTCTTTATAACTTTAGTGTAGCAACGTTGTCTCCGATTTTTGACACTATACTTGTATATATAATATACGGCAAATGTCCCATGTCGAGTTAAGAGCACTAGAGAGATCTCGCAGGTAAAGAAGTAAGTGCTGTTTTATAACAGTTTTTTCTTGTAGTTCCACAAGACTTCACTGACGTTCACCAACACATTTCTGTTTGAAATAATAGTTGTATAATTAGACATAATGAGCTAAAGACTGCTGCTGCACTAAACTTGGAAAAAACACTTTTCCATGGTCGTAAAAAGAAATTGATAAATGGATTTTGTAGATAATTAAATTCTCTACAAGACTCATTATGAGGACTTTTACGCTAAAATGAAGTGATACGGAGTTATTGCGATGTAAAGTGGAAAGAAACTCAAAATTTTGCTAAGTGCGCAATTGTTGCCTTTTTTGGGAAATTCATAGCTCCGTTGCAATAAAATTTTTAGAAAATTTCCCTACAAGGCGGCAAATAATTATTTTATCGCTAAAATTTACCAGATAGAAGTTATAGGCGAAAAACTGAAAAAATCGCCGATTTATGGTGGTTTTTACAAGATGGCGGAGGGAGCGGAGGAAGGGGATTTGTGGAAATTTGGATTTTTCATTAACCAACCATCCTGTGCAACATATCAAAAATTCAGAACCTTTTGTAAGGTAACCCCCTTTTTCGACCTCTGTTTACTGGACTATTGTGATCAAGTCACAAATGATGCCATTTTTATGACGTTTGAAAGAAAAGCTGTTTTACAAAAAAATATTACAAAACCTACGACCCCAAGAAGCGAGCGGTGATGGTCACTTCGAGCGCTGTAGAAGCACACTGCCACAACTCACTCGACCACCGAGGCGGCTACTCTCCGTATTATTAAAAGTGTCTTGTTAATTTTAAATTAGCTAAAAAATTATCCATGAAAGGATAATTGGCAAGTAGTCACTTCTGTTTTATGAACAGAACTTGATATTCAGCTTTATTCTCCGATTTTCAGAACAGCAATTAGAATGCTAATCAATAATTAAAATGAAATTGATATTCACTTCAATATTCAGTTTATCAAATTACACTGTGTGTGACCTAAATCCGCAGAACTAATTTTTGAAAAATTACTTAGTTTATTTAAAATTAGTGAATAGAATTTGCAAGCTCCAAACTATTTTGTATTACTTTTCCTGAAATTCTACATTTTGGCATGAAGCTAATGACAGTGAAGAGCACGTACTAATTTTATCGACTATATTGTAAGCGGTGTGCCTGTAATAATGATGATTTTCAGTTAACGTTAACTATTATTTTGTCGCATCAAATATACAGGTGTAAGTGAAATAAGTGACAGTCCTGTCAGTTGTTGCAATTAAATTTTAATATTAGTAATAAACTTGTTTATAAGGTAAATTTCTGGCAAAATGATTATATTTATGAATAGCGGATACACAGACATTGTAATTACCTATGGTGAAGTTCTCAAGGTCAACGAAGTTACACGAAAATCATCCTTTTCGTAATATTCGTAAATTTATGTTGTACCACATACAATATCGTCGAGATTATCACTGTTTGATGTCACATATGAAAATTTGGAATATTTTAAAAGAGCAACAGTTACTGCCATACCATGTGCAAAAATTTCATTGTTTCCAGCACTTCAATTTTGCGAATGGGTTGTATTGTTCACTGATAGGGCTGTATATATTAGAGAAAGTGTCTTTAATAATGCACAATACACTTATTAGGTCACAAGAATCCGCATACTGTAAGAAGGAAACACAATTTTCAACAAAAAATATCATTAATTGTTTGGGCGGGAATAAATTGACGAGTCATTGGTAATAATAATCCCACCTCATTTAAATGGGCAAAAGTATGTAATTACATTTTATGAATAACGTATTTAAACTATTATGATTTGCCGTATTAACACACGAAAATTCATCTCATAACCTCATAACTATTATGCTCTTCCCACGCTCTTACTGTATTCACACAAATTCAGATTGTTCAGAAATCTGTTTTAATACACAATTTTATAATTTTGTTATCCAAATTTTAAATTTCTTTATTTTAAAAATTTTACTATTACAAATTTATTAATACTAAAAATGTTTTCCGTTGATCGCCTATTAATTACTCTGTCTGCAAGTATGCAACCACCACACGACATTTTTTGTGCTGCCTACATCGAACTTTAATTCAGACAGTAGAAGGCAGCAGAGATTTTGCTATTGGCGGGTAACGAAATCTTAAACAAATCTTTAAAGAATTTTAACACACAAACTAGAAGATTTAGAAATAAAATTATTAAGAAAAATTGTTGCTCTCGACGAGTTACATTACTGGTTAAATTTAATGCACTTATTTCATTTACACACTGTATACTGCTGCCTTCTTCAGAGAAAGAAAGATTTAAAAAAATTAAAGTATTAAGTTACCATTGTCGATAGAAAATTCGAAAGAAACTTTGATTCAAACAATTTTCAGTTACGTGCTTAACAAACTCTGTGGAGTAAGTGGAATGTGCGATTAAGGTATTCTTAACGATTATAGCAAGGCCTGAACCAGGCCCTATCCCTTTAGTAATACGATCAGCAACCTCTACATTTATTCAAGACCAGCATCGATTAGAAGACTAATGATTTTGTCTTTATTGATGGGTGGTCTTCCAAAGCATTCAATAAACAATAGTATATTACTAACCGAGGTGGAAAGTGAAATGATGAAACTTTTCACCGAGGTTTGTATACTATTTTATTCACAATCTGAAATAAAAAATTAATAATTGATATTTAACATTGACATATTACATAAATTGACGCTAACCTTACAAAAGGAAAAATAGATAAATGGGGCAACGTCAAACAAGAACATTGTTGCGGTATGTTGTTTTGTTTATTGGTCAATGATATTTAAATAATAATAACCTAACATAAATAAACAAATTGTCTCAGATTGTTCATTTGTCACATTTACTGTCAGTTTGATTTCTAACCTTAAATTTTGATTTCACATTTATCTACACTTATTTACATTATTTACAAATTCATTCGTTTCTTCACATATAAAAGGTAAAAGCAGCTAAGCTACCTATGATAGGGATATAAATAAAAATACCAGTTTTAAAAAATAACACACGAACTGTCAGTTTCATTTCTAACCTTAAATATTGATTACTTGTATTATTTACAATATTATTCCATTTTTTGCCTCCCGCTACCCTTGGTGAGGGAGGTATAGAGATCGTGCTAAAAATCGCATATCGAGATTTTGGCAAATGACCACGTTTTAAGGTCCCTAGAATCCAATTTTAACATGTTCACGATGATGTCTGTGTGTATGTGTATATATATGTGTGTGTGCGTGTGTATGTATGTCTTTGCGGATCCTCCACTGTAACTCAAATACTATCGTTCAGAAAATTTTGAAACCTTATATTTCGACCTTTTTCTGTTATGGAAAGAGCCCATTAGATTTTATGGGGTCTCGTGGCCGCGTGCCAGAATGTCTGGGCGCGAATCTCGGGAACCGGGTTCGATCCCGACCGACGCCAAATATTTCGAATTTTAAATGGCACAAAATTGACCCCTGTAGTGCAATC
This sequence comes from Harpalus rubripes, assembly GCA_963082715.1. Taxonomy (NCBI): domain Eukaryota; kingdom Metazoa; phylum Arthropoda; class Insecta; order Coleoptera; family Carabidae; genus Harpalus; species Harpalus rubripes. The sequence goes on from OY720448.1 coordinate 86,807,726, forward strand.
TCCACGCCAGCAATGAGTGCTCGTGAGGTGTCGCCTGGTAAACGCCCGCACGGTACAAATATATCATCATTACTGATATCTACGTAAGCAGATTGGCACACCCAGCAATGGATAATATGCCGTGATATATTTATTTATTTATCTATTAGATTGTATTGATTGGCCGGAAATGGCACTTTACTTGAAGCTCAAAATAGTTTTTCTTCGAAAAATACCTGGAAATGTTATTTTTTCGAGATTTGTTATTATAAAAATTAAAGATTCCTAAATTTTCTACAGATTTGCATTAATACCTTTTTTACATATTTTATGGGTAAATTTATAAAATTATCTATAATGTAAATCCCGGAGCCTACGCTTTAAATAAACAAAACTCCTTGGTTACGCAGTTATTCAGATCAAATATATGTAACTGACAGATAAATATCACTGTCAAAGAACTAATCATTTCAAATTAATAATAGAAACGTTTTAAAAAGAAAAAAGTAAATACAACAATAGGAGAGGAAATCAATACAGTTTCCAGAATTTGTATAAAATATTAGATTTCACAGGTTTCCTTTTTGCCTACCAATGTCCGTCAATTTTGTCATAGGTTTCTAATTGAATACGTGCGGTATAACATTTTTCCTTTAATTTTACTTTTATGGAAAATATCCTTTACTGCAATATTAAACAAAATATCGTAAAAGGGAAAATGGATTAAGAAAAAAGATTAAATAGTTCAACATCTCTGGAATGAAACCTTTTAAAGATTTAAAGCGAAGGAAAATAAATGCTGTCAAAGTAATTCCAAAGAAAATCAATATTAAAACGGATAAAGTGCATTAGAAAAGTAGTATAATTTAATGAAGAGAAACGAGATTTTAACAAAACAACAGGATAGATTCCTTCTTTCCGCAATCTGACAAGCACAACGTGCAAAAATTGTAGCCAAGTGAACTCTTTATATTTATAAATAATAAACAACCAGTGTTCAAACGAACTGCCAGCAAACATACTGCAATTTTAAGATGAAATATCCTTTGTAGAACAGTCTGATATTTTATTTTGTAAATGTCAGGACTCAGTACATATTTCAGAAATGTCACAAAAGACAGAAAAAACTTTCTTACGATATTGGATACCTCTCAATAATGTATCCGGTTGTTTTTTTAATACATTTAGAGGTTATGTAGAATATATGATATGGGTTGTTATTATGACATCTCATTTAATACCTGTAGTTCTTATTTACATAATAATTGTATATTCTAAACTTACCTTTTAAAAATTTAAATGATTGTGCTTAATATTAGTAATTTATAGTTGTTTTTAATATGTCCGTAATCGTGGTGGGTAACTACACAGGTAAATAAAATTAAAATATTACTTACACTTTATATACATATTAAAATGATAATTAAATGTGTTTTTCATTAAAATAAAACAAATAGCCACGAAAATACATAATAATTTGCGCAAGAACAACACATATAACAGATGGGCCGGTAATGGCGGACGAAACGTGAGCGACGCCATGGCCATACCCTGGTTATAAAGGTACCCTACTGACTTTAAGCTTGCAGCGCCAAATTTGAATTCACAGAGTTGAGATAAATTGACATTTAATAATTTATTTTATACTTAAATGCATATTATTAAGAAGTAGGTACTGCATTTCTAAAAGTAAGTAATAAAAATATAATGAATGAAATTAATGTTTATACAACCAAACTAATTTCACATATCTTACTGAGTTTACATGCAGTTTTGAAACCGTTTTTAAAACGTTTTTAGTTTTGAAAACGCCATGTATACAGTGTGAAAACGGTTTTGAATTATCTCAAACCAAAACTAAAATTCATGGGTTGGACTTGAAACTAGTTTCATTTAAACACTTAAAATTCAGTTTCGTACAGAGCGCAATGTTTCTGTCGCTTTGTGTTAGTAATCTTCAAATTAACTGGCAGTTGTATACTTTTAGTGCGCAGTGTTACGAAGTATAAAAAATAATTGGAATAATAGCAAAACGAAGTATTTGGAGCGAAGAGGATCTGTCACTTACATCAGCTAAATGCGCATGCTCCGAAACTGATTTCAAATCAATTTTTAAACTGTTTTGAAAACTGCATGTAAACAGTTTTGCATAATTTTGACTGAAAACTGAAACCACTTTCCAAACTGCATGTAAACGTAGTACTTATCTTACACAATCAACGATAGTTCCGAAAATGGCTCCAGATGTCATATTGTTTAAAGTCAGTTGCCAATTGAAATCTAGCTAATTAAGCAACAATAGACTTTTTCAATTTAAAGAGATAGAAGATATATGCGCAATGGGGATCTGCGCATAGTAAAAAAAAATGGCGCGAGTCACGGATACGTGGTTGCCATGAGATTCATGGTGCTTGTTTCTAAAAAATTTAGACGTAAAATGTGTGATTAGTCTCAGACAACTTAAAAAATACTTCTTAAACTTAAATTTTAAAGAAGATTCAACTAATTTAATCAATTATAAATTAAAATATTTGAAGAAGGAAGCCTTTATTAAAGTAATTTAATTTGAATTAACCAGTCATTACCTAATAATTTCTCCTACATTTTATTTGATAAGAAACGGATAAAGTTTTAATAAGATTAAAATTATTGGGAATCTTTTCATTATCTTAGCGTTTATTTGTGATGCTCAAATATTAATTTAATATTACGGAAGCCCCTTCTAAAAATAATGGGACTGAGATCGTTGTTCTGAATGTTACTTATTGGGGAATGTTAGGTATTGATATCTTATTTAATATAACAAGCTGTAATAAATATACATTATATTTTATGTTCGTAATGTTCATTTGGAATAATAAATGTTCAGTATCAATAATGAACATCCAATAAATTATTAAATGTTCGGTATTAATATCAAATATTCAGTGCACATATCAAATATGCAATATTAAATAATTTTGTAATATCATATATCAAATTATAAAATAAACTAATTACAAATAAATAAATATGCAACCACTCTGTTTTTTCCGCTTCTGGATAAAATACGTTTTTACTTATTTACACCATTAAATAAATCGACAAAAATAACAGCTATTTATTAAATCCTCAATGGTTTAAATTATTTTTAAATTAATATTAAATTAGTGTTCTACGGGATTTAAAATACAAATTAACTCAATTTCAAGTTTTAAAACCGCCTGGACAAAGTTTTATTTGAATATTTCTAAAAGGACGCCTGTTGCAAATTTTTCGCAATTCTTTTAAAACATCAAAACTTTTGTTTGGATAAGAATTCGGCTGAAATTTACAAGAAACACATATAATTAACTGAAAACCCATTTACTTATACTTAAAATTTCTTGAAAATGTAGATTTTTTACTGAAAATATATGATTGACAGCAGAAAAGTGCGGTTTCGACATTTTGACTCTGTCGGTAAGGCCGCTCTCGAAACTAATGCAATGCTGTTCTTATGTAAACTTTGAAAAATTATTATAAAAAACTATGCAATATTTTGAACTCTAAAAACTTCTACGTCACGTCCTGAAACTGAAAGAACATATCTACAAAATTTGGCGTCGATATTTAAAACGGTATATAAATAAATAAATAAATATATCATCACGGCATATTACCCATTGCTGCGTGTGCCAATCTATTTTATACACAGATTTCGTTAATTGTGTAGGCGTTTACCAGGCGTCATCTCACGGGCACTCATTGCTGGCGTGGAGAGTGTACTTTTATACATAAAAAATAAGAAGATGGGTGATTAATTTTAGTTGTTTGGGGTAGTAGTGAGTAGAGATGTGAACTTGGTGGCATAGGCGCCGACTTTTGAATTTTCGTGTGGGGGCTAAAAAAGGGCAACAGAAAATTATCAAATAAAAATATACCATAATTTTCATTAAAATCTGATAATTTTATTACTAATTTCCGATAATACTGAATTTTAAATCTGTCATCACTGGTGGCAGTACTATTTACTAGTCCGCACACGTTACTTAGACAGTACTTTAGTTAAAACAATATGAGTTGAAAATTTTATAAAATAAATAAAAAATATACAATGTTACTTTATGTAAGTACTTGATGTATTAAAAATATTTCAAAATAAGTATAATTTTTGTTGGTATTAAAAATAATTGTCCCATTTTGCGCTCTTAATACACAAATAGCTATTACACCATTTTATTCTACCCAAAAAACGATCCAAATTTGTTAAAACAGTATTTCTCTACCATAATAAATAAGAAGGGATATTTTGAAAATGAGCGAGAAATGAGTTTTTGTTTGTAGCTCAGGAACAAATGAAGAATAAAAAATTCATGTAGTTTGGAGTTTCTTTTTCGAACAAAAATCTACAGTAAACGGTAGACGCAAAGTAGCAAAACAAACAGACAATCTTATTGTCTGATAAGTTGCAGATACGTGCAAACGTCTAATACCCTTTTTTGTGTCTAAAATGTATTTTGAATTAATCTTTAATTGAAATACCTAGCATACATTTGAACTAAAACACATAAGCAGTAGAATGAAAATATTTGTATAGTTAAAAGAGTAAAAGAAGTAACAACAAATAATAAATTTTACCTTAACGTCTGAAAGCTTTTTTCAAGTCTATTAATATTTAATGTAATTTAATCATCTGACCTGTAAAATTTCCATTCTTCTACCTTTATAATATGTCTCATACTTTTTATTTTCCTGAAAAATATATGTACTTAACATCATTTGTTTAACAAAAATTTAATTCTCACCTATTTAATATCGCACCCTAATTGTAAAATTTGTTACCACAAAAACCCACCTAACAAAAAAATACGAGAATATCTCCCTTTACGTTTCTTCGGGTTTTAACCTCTAGAAACAAAATCTCCTTTATTGAATTTTTATTCTCCTGGCCATTAGATGCTAGGCCCATAAGTGGCATGTGGCTCTCCTAACTGGGCCATTATAGTATGGGGAGATGGATAGGACGATTTACTCCAAGTCCATATTGTCAATATTGAATGTATAACTACTATAGGTAGTTGAGACAGTCCTTAGAAGGTACAGTGCAAATTAAAATATATAGTTATAAGAATTTTTATTATATTATCCAACAGGGAATGTGACCACCTTTTTTTAAATTTATAATTACTGAATAGCCCATTTCAAAAATATTCGCGATTTCTACGTGTTTAGTTTTTGAACTAAAAACTTAGTGCAATTAAATGGCGGCGTACGAGAAATGTCAAAATGAATTTAAATACAAAGTAAGTAAACTCTTAATGTTGAAAATGACAATTTATCGAAATAAATGGATCAGTTATTTATAAATTATGTTAATATGATAGATTTGGTATAATAACCTAATTTTTTATTTTAGATTACCCGACCATCAGGAATATATTTAGGATATTTTTTTATCTTGTGATGATTTCTTTCCAGTAACATAAATAAATTCATAATCCACATATTTTATCAAATTCTTTGGTATCCATTGCTGTCTATTCATTCTAAGTGATCTATTCTTTTCTTTCGTTCATATTTTGAGAAAAAGATTGAAATCAAATGTTTTTTATTTTATTATTATTACAATCCGCTACGCAACATATGTATAGACCAGTCAGAATGGGGTCGTACCAAAAAGAAAATATGTTAATCTTTCTTTTATAAATGAAAAATTTACCTAATATTATGCATATATACATCAAAAATATTTAATATTATACGATTTTGTGACGTCACCATTAGGCACACAAGTACTTGTGCCTCAGGTGGCAACTGCATACGCTTACTACGATACTGCTGTGCTTCTCACTAACACTTTACTCTCTAACACTCCATATGTAAAATTAACTTACTAACTAACTAACTCAGCTGTCTATGTAAGTCAACCCCTGATCACATAACTAATGTTGTGAACTAACTAACTCCCGAGCATAGCTACGTCCCTTTTATACATTTGTTATTATTTTCTAGAAAAGCCCTAGAATGTTCGAACGCATAATAACAATGAACACAAAAGGTTCAGGCGACCGGAAGTAATTAAACACGTCGCGACCAGTTTGTTTACATGGCCCGGCTTCTAGCGCGATTACGTCACTACTATAAATAGACACTCGTTTCCAGCGGCGGCGACGACGGGCGTTCCACGTTACAGAATATTAAAATTTTTATTTTAATTTTTTATGGTGTCTCGTGCAAATATTTCATCATTACACAAAGATATCGGTATATCTGTGTACAAAGTAGATTGGCACACCCAGCAATGGGTAATAAGCTGTGATGATATTTTTATTTTTATTTTGTTATACATAATATTTAACTGGAATTTATATTCAGTGAGGTTACTTGTGTTTTATGACCGAAAAAATATTTTAATTTAAATTCCATTATTTTCATTGATCATATTGTATGTTATTATAAAATATTAACCAAATAAACTCGACGAATGTTGATGGAATAATTTATGCGCATCAACATTTTTCGCAAAATGGAATAACAAAACTAATTAAATAAAAACCTGACTGATATATTTATTTCATTTCAGTTTTCGTAATTAATATTAGTTGTACAGTACATAAAATTGATTTAATTTGCAATTTTTAATAAATAATTAAATAAATGTCAATTTGAAGCTAACATGCACTATAATAAATTGCACTTTTGGGACTATAAATATTATTGAATCACTCATATTTACCGCGTTATATTTCATATAATTAATATGGCCTGCCACGTGTAAGCCATTAAAATAAACTTTTTCATAATTTGATAGAGTATATGTATAGTTTATAACTATAATCTGTAAAGTATTTTATAATCATTACACAATAATGAAGATATAGTTTCACTTTGCACAAGATATACAGTTTGAATTATTAACTAAATTTCTAACATTAAACAATGTACCTATAGAATCTTCTTGCAACGCAATAGTGTAACGCGGCAGTGTAAAACCACCGGCGCACAATTTATCGTGATCGTCAATAAATAATAATAATACCCTACGTTGTGTTAATGTAAATAGTGCCCAGAATTCTTTGATTTGAAGTCGTGGTAGTGTGAGGAATAAAACAAATAAAACATAGATTCAACAATAAACAACGTTTATTCAACAAGAAACATGGATTAGAAATATTTTCAGTACAATGTAAATGTCTGATACTTATGTCCGGGGACGGCGTGGGTATGCCCTGGTTAGGACCGTGGCTGGCAGCGGGCTCGGACGGGGCCGGCAGCGGGCTCGGACGCACCGGGGCGCACCGCAGGCAGCGTCGCGGTACAGCCGGAGAGCGGGACAGCGGCCTTGGTACGTGGGCCGTGGTCAGCCGTGGTTAGCCGTGGGTACGGCCGTGGATGATGTCCCCCAGATGTAGGAATACGCATATAGCGTCACAGACATACAAGATGTCCGATATAAATTTAATACTTGGTATGGTGTTATATTTATTACATGGATATTTTTATATATGGGTATACAACGTTGTTGGAGAATCGCAACTGGACCACTGTGTGGAGCGTGCGCTCCCCTGTTATCAACGTAGCAATCACGGTGAGTGAGAGGCGAGGTTGGAGAATCGCAACTGGACCACTGTGTGGAGCGTGCGCTCCCCTGTTATCCTGCCTACACTGTCCGTTTATTTATAATTTATCGGAATATGCCGCTGTTGGAGAATCGCAACTGGACCACTGTGTGGAGCGTGCGCTCCCCTGTTATCAACGGCGCAACCGTACGGAAAGTGAGTGACGAGGTTGGAGAATCGCAACTGGACCACTGTGTGGAGCGTGCGCTCCCCTGTTATCCTTTCACCACTAGCCGTGCAATGCGTTAAATAATATCCCAGGGCTGCAGGTGAAAGCGTAGCCGACACCTTACAGCAATACCAACATATAACACCAATACCAAAGCCTCAAAAATTACCAATGATCATTAATGCCGATCAAGCTACCATAGAGGCTGATCCTGGTCGAAACCAAGATGCCTTTCCGAGTGCCGTGCACCCAGTTTTAAACCCTAAGGCGCCACCCCTAAAGATTGGGGGTGGAAAGGATGGAAGATTAGATGTCCATACGTGAAACTGTAACAGACAGAAATTTCTGAGAAAATCATCTTAATGATATGCGCCTCATTCGCTGAGTTCCCGACGTAGTGGGGAAGTTTCTGCATATGCAGATTGTATGTTGAACGGAGACAGCTTATAATTGTTGTCCCTGATTTGTGCGAACTCATCCCAAGTAGCCACCCTTGCTTCCCTGTTCCTGTTTGTGGAGAGAATTCTCGCCTGTTGATTTGCTAATTAGTTGCATTCAAAAAATCACATATGCCCTATATATTAGACAAAGACACCAAGATCTGTATTCTGCGTGAACGACAAAGATGCTACGAGGTAGTGGTGATTTCACCCCCTACTTAAACAAAGATACCTTTAAATCTCGGACTGGTGAGTGGGACAGAGATGGCCTGCGAGAGTGCTGCTTTCAATCCCCACTTCATAATGTTCATTTAATTCTTGGTTTACCTAAAGTGAAAATATTTACACAAAATAAAAATGTTTAAATAAATATGAAATGTTTATCGACATCAATGAGGAGCCTATTAAATATTTCGTTGATTATTTTGTTTATTGTTCATGTTTTACCTAGTAATTCATAGGTTCATAGGTGTCAATTTTCCCTGTCAGGGCCGGCTTCGAAATAAACTTGTGGAATTTATTTAGTATCACACTGTTATATTGTTTCTCATGCTACTACAATGGTAAATTAATTAGTTAATGTTAGTTAGTCATATTAGTTGGTTATTAATTGTCAAACATTCTAAATATTATTGTAAATTCTAATATTCATTCGAACTGTACACATTCTCACGCTACAATCTCATGCCTGGCCTGTCTTAAGTTTCACAACCCTCAGACCTATGGAAATTTATTAACCTCTTGAGTTGGCCGGCAAATATTCTTGGCACCATTCTAATCGGTAACACGTGCACTATATTTTTGTCTCCATGTAGAAAACTGATACTAAAGATTTGAAATAATACCTAAATAAATATGTCATCGTCATCAAAGAAATCTGCGTATACAGCAGCTAGGCCCACCCAGCTATAGTACTATGCCGTGTTGATATGTTTATTTGTTTGTTTATTTATTTGTTTATTAATTTATTTATTTATTTATTTATACAAACAATATGTCGTCGCGTTTCAATAGCTATCAGATATTTCAAATAAAACAAATCGCTCCAAATTGGATTTACTTTAAAATAATTACGTATACAAGTTTTCAATAATAAAGTTTAAATTATTATATTGTTATATAACAATAAAGTGCGGTATGTGACCGGTAGTGATTTTAGCAGCCCGGGTGCAATTCCGACGAAAGTCAAAAATAATTTAAAACTTTCAATTAGTACAAATGTGATATACCGGGTAGTGACTAGGGGCTAACATGTGATATCATTTTTTCGCGATTTTATACCTTTCTGTTCATTTTACGGAAAAATCTCTTCAGCTCAAAGTTGTTCACAATGGGATCCGGTACTAAAGAAAAGTTGCATATATTTTTTCATATTATGAAAATATGACAAATTTTAAAAGATTTTGTACCAAAATATTTTTAAAATATAAAATTTTTCCTTCGTAATTTTAATAAAATAATAGCTCTAGAACGACACGACATGAAAATGTGTGAAACACTTATAATTTTTATTAAACAACAAGATTTTTCTGTTGATAAGGTACAACTAAAGTTTTCTGAAAGTAACAACAGTCACTAGTTAACCAACTTGACATCAATTTATGGCAGAATTAATAACACTGACAGATGTAAACATCTTTAATCAGTAGGCGAAGTAAAATTAAAGTTATTATTTTCCTTTGTTAGCTCCAGATCTAAAGATTTATTAATTTTATTATTATTTCTTGTATTATTTAAACAACACTAAATAATTTAAAATAAAACATGAGTTTATTCGTATATTTAGGCCATTTATAATCCGGTTTTTATTTTTTTTTTTTTTTTAGTTATGTATATAAAATAGTTATTTTATAAAATTTGAATAGTTATTTACGATTGTATATCTTTATAAATCACATTTTACAATCCTATTTGTTTAAAATTCTGTATATTTCCTATGCTTACACTGCTGTCGTTCGAGAAGTGGCGTGACAGCAAGAGGCTAGCTGTGACGTCACGAATTGAGCAGTCAGGCCTATAGCATTAATTCATAATGTCACAATTGATGGCTATTGCTACTAATTAAAATATATTTTGAAATTTTTATAATTTTAAACAAATTTGTATTGTATTGTTTTACCCGTATACTTTTCGAAAAAATCGGAGCAGTACACCAACGTCGTAAATTTGAATTTTTATTGGGACTCGCAGGGTTAACCTACCCTAACACTGGACTAATAAATCGTGATGGTATATTTATTTTTATGTGCATATTTTATTAATTAATTAATTAATTAATTAATTAAGTAGGTAAGTATAATAATAATCTAGAATATAATAAAATGAAGTATTTTTAATTATGAAACAATAGCATATTGTGTTATTAGGAGTAAAAGTGATACTTTGTGTGGCAAGCATGGAATTTTGCACGACGAGTGAAGCGAGTCGGACAGTTGCATGCGAGGCACACAAAGACACTTTTATTCCGAATGACACATTCAATTTTTTTAAACCGCAATACTTTTCTTTTTATTCGTTAATTCTATGTAGTGTCTGTGGATACTTATTTATTTTATTTCTACGCCGCCGGTGTAGAAATTAGCTATTTCTACGCGGCTGATGTAGAAATTTCCAGCGGCGTAGAAATGAAACTTCTACCTTGTGAATCAAGTTACAAAAATGCCATTTCTACGACGTTTAAAAAAATACGTATTTTACAACCCCATTCGCTGTGTATATTTATTATATTGTTACTTTGTCATTTAAAAAAAATATTTTTCGTTAAATTGAGAGAATAAAAGTAACAATTGAAATTATTATATATTTCTTTTCATATGCTCATTGCTCAAATAAAAACATTTTAGTACATGTTTGAAAAACATCGCAATTTATTCAACATAACATTTTCAAATAAAACTGGTTCTGATACTTTACAATATGCTTCACTGGAGATTTTCCTACTTAACGAATCCTATTTTAAATTGTTGGAAAGCGTCTTGAAGCTCAAGAACTTTAGTTTCTTCAGAAGCCAAAGGCTTGGGTTTTCTTGTAAACGGTGCTGAAAATTGTAGAGACAACAAGAGGCCGATCTGTGAACTACAAAGAGCAGTATAGCGGTAGGTTTCCAGATTTCATTCCTCTTCAAGAAAAATGTCGAGGAGTCACTTACTAAAACGAAGAATTCAAGATAGACGAGAACGAGAATATAAAGTATGTTATCAGTAAATTTTAATAATACGATATTTTATAATTTTATATTAAAGAACGAATGTCATAATTGTCATCTTATTTTGTGAAAAGAAAGTTTGGGTCACGACACAGAGCGGAGTATTTCAATAATTAAAATAAATAATAAGTTTCTCCATGTAGGAGCTGACAAAATTAAAGAAATTTTTATTTTTTATTTATCTATTTTTTTTATTTCTATGGATTAAAATTTCCGATCTGACCCGGATTCGAACCATCGACCTCTGAGTTCTACAGTCTAAATACAAAGTAGCCATTTGAGCTCTTTTTTGTCAACGAGAAATGTCACTTTGCCGCTCATGCGCGACAAAATAAAAAAACGCCGGCTGTCCAAATTTCTAACTATACAATTGTTGAGAAATGTCACTTGTCTACATTCTTAATGGAAACGTTTAGTCAAGACCTAATAGCACTGTATTTACACAATTTACCACCTTCACAAGTCAATCTGACATGTAACTTCTCTCTCCGTATATTTTATAACCAAATAAAATGCCGTACTTTAGTTTTGGGGCTTATTTCAATCCGGCGCCTGAGGCGGTCGCCTCGCTGCCTCACCTATCAGGCCGGCTCTGTGGGATAAAAGTCACTCTTAAAAGACTGTCCGTATGCCACAATTTTTCGACACCACTGCCGAGTATTCACTTCCACTTGCCGTTACTGTCCCCATATACCTAGCTTCCCAATACTCTTCAACACTACCGAGTATTCTTTTTAACAGCTATCCCGGTATACCAGTAACTTTCCGACTCGCCGTTACTGTCCCAATACTCGTAAACACTATAGCTCCCCAATTCTCGTCAACACTACCGAGTATTCACATCCACAGCTATCCCAATATACCAGTAACTTCCCGAGTACCTACTCGACACCAACTGCATACGCTCACTACAATACTGCTGTGCTTCTCAACTCACTAACACTTTATGTGAATATCTCTGAATGTAACTGACTCTCTAGCATAGCTACGTCCCTTTTATACAGCTGACATTATTTTCTAGAAAAGCCCTAGAATATTCGACTGCATAATATCAATGAACACAAAAGGTTCAGGCGAACGCAAGTAATTAAACACGTCGCGACCAGTTTGTTTACATCGCCCGGCTACTAGCGCGATTACGTCACCGCTATAAATACACACTTGCTTACAGTGGCGGCGACGGCGGGCGTTCCACGTTACAATATCATAGCCTGCTAGATAGGCTCAGTAGAAAGAGAACAGCCGTCGTATTAATATAGTAGGGGGTTCCGTGGCACCCACGACACCCAACGTGCGCACGCATATGTTTATTAGATTTGAGGTGTACATATTGTGGTGGTCAGCTATGTTAATAAAATTTGATTATACTCATATTATGAACATATATGATTGTCCTAGAACAGATATAACAATATTTGGTCTGTTTATAGTTAGCTTTCCAATTACAACTAAAATCCTGGACCAGTTTACTCTATTAGTTCCCAGGCATAAACAAACATTGAATACAAATTTTATTGACTACAACCAGCCAGCAAACAATTATGAACATAACACACATATATCAATTACAAAATTTTATTTGTTTTTCAACAAGCCAATTTGTTTACAGGCATATTACACTGTTTGTGTGTTACAATAATTTAGAGATACAATGTTGAGAACTTATAACATTTTTAAATAAAGAACGGCAAAAAAATGAGAAGTTAATTAAAACGAAGTATAAAAACGGTGTAAATCTCTCATAACCTATATTCGTTTTAAAACCTCTTTCTGGAATATTACTTCTGGCCTAATTAAGTTTTCCTTTATTAAAAACACAAAAAAGAAAGATTAAAAATATTAAAAGTCATGTGAATCAGGGGATATTTATAAAAGCATATCCGGAAATATGTATATTATTTCATTTCTCACAAATGCATTTCGCGAATGAAATTTATTTATTTCAATCTTTTGTTGGTATTGGCATGAATAAATTAAATAAGTATCTATTTATAAATTTTCTCAAATTAATTCTGATAAAATTTCTTTTGAAACTGTGTCTAATGCACGATATTTAACGTAATAAATGTGGGATTATTATTGATGAAATGTACAGGGATTGTAACACAATTTGAATTTTTGGGTGAGACTATTTTCAGGTTCAGTAAAGAACCTAAATAAATTAAAACCTTTAAAATATAATTGTTTTACCTGTTTTTTGTCTTTTTATATAGTTTTTAAAAAATTCTGATGTGGCCAGCACATTACCTTCCGTCAGTTATATGAGGTATTTACGAAAATTCTACCTGTGAACTTTTACCGGTAAACAGCTATTTATCAGATTATAGCTACCGGAATCGATATTTTAAGAACGCAAGTGGTAAACAGGGTAGATCCATAACCTATGAAAAAATTTAAAAATTTAGAACAGGTTAGAAATTTGACGTAGTTTACAAACTGAGCAGAGTCCTACTTTGAATACATTTCCACTTTTACCGCGCACACTTCGCTTTGCATCACTACCTTTTTTTGAGATTAGATTCTTCATGAATCCGGTAGATGGATCTGGTAGTAACTGAACAATTTTCTTACTCAAATACTATCAGAAAATTTTGAAACCTTGTATTTTGAAATTTTGTGTAATGGAAAGAGCCCATTAGATTTTGGTGAAAATCGGATAACCGGATATGGCACTTTACTAGAAGCTCAAAATACAAACAAAACGCAGTTATTCAAATATATGTAACTCACAGATAAATGTCACTATCAAAGAACTAATCATTTCAAAATAATATTAATAATTAGAAAAAAGTAAATAGAACAATAGAAAAGGATTTCAATACAGTTTCTAGCATAAGTAAACATAAGGTATGTATTTAGATTAATAAAAATTAACGATTCGTAAAATTTTTTAAGCTAATCCTCATTTTTGGATTAGTGATTTCTATTCTATCCCGGTATTTAAAATTTAATCTTCATTTTATTATAGTTCCGGTGGCTCAATGGTTAGAGCAACGCCTCATGTCATGAGTGCCCTTGGGGCTCTGGGATCGAATCCCACTAAGGCATGGATGTGTGTGAATGTGAACCCACTCTGTAATGCGGATTTAATCCTGTTGATGAGTTTAAAAAAAGGTAGATACTTGGTTTAGATTTGACTATATTTTAAGAAATAAACTGCCAAAATTAGAGTAAAATTCAGTACTCCAAATATAAGGATTAACTTAATCTTTTTTGTGACTCGGGCTGTAAATGGCGGGAGGTATTGTGTTGGCCACTAATTATGCTAGTTTTAATATTAGAAAGTATAGTCTAAAATTCGTACTGAATAGATAATTTCCGCGCGAGCGAAAAGTTTGTATTGGTTTGTGAATGGAAATAGTTATAGACTATACATTAAGCAGAAAAAGTATAACATAAGTCAGTATTAAAACATAGACAATTAACAAATGTAATAAATTTCGTAACAAGGAGTTAAATTCCTGTCGTATTTCACATGCGTTTAAACTATTTTTTGTACTTAAATGAAATCTATTTAGCGAAAATTTATCAACATTATTTTAACAACATTCCCGCGGGAGTGTTTTGGTGTATAATTATTGTATACACCCGTATAATTCTAAAGCATGCCTGACACAAAACATATTCAAATTTCCCGCCTAATTCCGGCTCACGAAGCTGTTTTATTTGTCGAGGAAAACTTAATTACTCCTCAGGCGCTAACGAGAGCGAATATCCTCGTCTCCTGCCTCATCAAGCCCACAGCAGGAGCTACTGCCTGCCGTAACAAGCGAGCATCGCACGAAGCAGTGACAATTGACATAGTGATGCAGGGAAATGTGAAAAACTGCGGAAAATTCGCTAACAAAAACCAAGAATTAAACGAACGCGAAAACGAACTTGTTATTCATGATCATAACATCAATGAGAGTTTTGTCTTTTGTATAAAACCTCCGCCCTACAACCACCGAGAAATCCATTACATTACATTCATCGTTATTCATGATGTTCGTGTGTTATATAAGTTTTGTTTTTGAATGTCAAATGAGTATAACACAACTGTTCCACTGCTTCAAATATTGAAATTAGGTTGTAAAATCATTTTATTGGCATTTTATGTGACACGTTCTATTTTATTGAGCTATTTACAAAATTAAAATACCCTATTTGTGAACCCGAAATTATACCCATAAAATATATCTGGCGATTTATTTCTTCCATATATTTTACTTGTTACAATGTTATAAAATAAATTTTACGAATGTTTTTGTCCCTAAGAAATATATTTATTCACAATCGTTATAGTAATATTTCGATTCCTAACATTTTGTAGGTTGGGAAATACGTCATTCCTCCTTGGGTTGGAAATGACTGAAATGCCTCAGAGATCAACTGTATTGTCACATTATTGTGAAAAATGAGTTTTATATAAAATTTGACTTTACATTGTTGGTTCTATTATAAGGAATAGTGCTTTCACATATAGCTCACATTCAAATTTAACTATCTTTAAATAATGTTACATCCACTACCACTTTGAGGGTATATAGTAATATGTCTGCTATTTTCAATTTATCCTAAATGTTTTAGGCGTAATATTATTTTGCTCTAAGAATCATGTGACATGTCATATTATGTCCATGACTCCTATGAAAAAATCTGGTGTGGTCAATACAATACCTTCCGCCATTTACAGCCCGAGTCACAAAAAAGTATCCTTTCAAATCAAATATAGGGAAAAGTTTTCAAAAGAAACCACATTCACGAGTCATACTATACATACCAACACAAAATTAATTGTGATACATTAATAGATACATTTGCCAAAAACGAAGTAAGTAGTTAAAATTACATTAAGTAGTTAGTGTATATTTTTTTATAAATGTTTGGTTTTTAATGATTAATGTTTTGTTTAGTGAAAAGTTATAATAAATTCATTTTCCAGTTTTTTACCTCCCGCTACCCTTGGTAAGGGAGGTATAGGGATCATGCTAAAAGTCGCATATCGAGATTTTGGTAAATGACCACGTTTTAAGGTCCTTAGAATCCAATTTTCACGATGATGTCTATGTGTATGTGTGTGTGCATCCTCCACTCTAACTCAAATACCTACTATCATGCAGAAAATTTTGAAATCTTGCATTTCAAACTTTTTCTGTAATGGAAAGGGTCCAGTAGATTTTCGTGTAAATCGGATAACCGGAAATGGCACTTTACTAGAAGCTCAAAATACTTTTCTTCGAGAATACCTTTAAACGTTATTTTTCGACATTATTGTTATTATAAAAATTAAAGATTATTAAATTTTCTACAGATTTGCGTTAATACTATTTCTATATATTTTATGGATAAATTTATAAAATTATCTATAATATAAATCCCGGAACCTACGCTTTAAACAAACAAAACTCTTTGGTTGCGCAGTTATTTAAATGTATGTAACTGACAGATAAATGTCACTGTCAAAGAACTAATAATTTCAAATTAATAATAGTAACGTTTTATAAGGAAAATAGTAAATAGAACAATAGCAAAGGAAATCAGTACAGCATATGTAGATATGTATTTAGATTAATAAAAATTAACGATTCCCAAAAAAGTTCAAGGTAACTCTCATTTTTGGATTAGTGAATTCTATTTTATTTAGTATTTAAAATGTAATCTTCATTTTATTATCTAAAAAAGTAGTTACTTGGATTAGATTCGACTATATTTTAAGAAATAAACTGCCAAAATTAGAGTAAAATTCGCTAATCGAAAAATAAGGATTAGTTTAATCTTTTTTGTGACTCAGGCGGTACATAGCGGGAGGTATTGTATTGGCCACACCAGCTTTTTTAGCTTCCGTCACCTTTAGGTAAGGAAGGTATTGTCTTTGGTCAAAAAATTCGGTGGTGAGTTTTTGATGAATAAGCACGATTTAGGGTCCCTAGAACACGATTTTACTATTTTCACGATGATGTCTGTATGTGCGTGTGTGTGTGTGTGTGTATGTGTGTCTGTGTGTGTGTATGTGTGTGTGTGTGTGTGTGTGTGTGTGTGTGTGTGTGTGTGTGTAACAAAATTTTCGTCTACGATAACTTCCATACTACAATTCAAAAAATTATAATTCTTTCGTATTTCTCTTCGTTACATCCATGTGAAGAGCTGATTAGATTTTGGTTAGAATTGGTCAAGCGGAAGTACCCTCATTTGAAGATTTTAACAGTTTTTCTTGAAAAAACGATGTTAAATATCATTTTTTTACATTTGATGTTATTATAAATATTAAAGAATATTTTATTCTCTATGCGATTTGAATGCATTTTATATTTCATATTAAATGGATATAGAGTTAAAAAATTATAAAAAATTAAATATCATATATTAGCTAGCTATCCTATAACTCTGGAAACAGCTGATGTATTAAGAAAATTCTGATTGAAAGGTGTCAGTGTCAAGTGCAGTTGACAGTATGTATGTGTTATAATTTTACTGGAAATATAGGATCTTTTGCTTCCTGTATGGAATTTGTATAAAATACATATAACTGCCTTAAGGTAATGTACAAGAAATAGAATCTTTTGCAAGGACCTTTCTGTATGACATTTATACAAAATACATAGAACTGACGGAAGGTAATGTGCTGGTCACATCAGATTTTTTCTTTTTATTACTTGTCATAAGTAGGTATATACGTACTATTATGATTATAATTATATAGAGGAGGGACAACAAAAAAAATTGTACCTATACTCTATTCCATTTAAGCCATTCAGTAGATGGAGCTGGCAACAGCGCAAACTTGAAGTAGCCGAAATTACATTGGGTAAACTTGTCTCTTGTCTCCAATTTCAGCCAATCGGAGAGATTAAAACTATTCCCTATGCTCTGCAATACTGAATTGCCTTAAATAGAACAAGGTATAGAGCCCAAAATATTATAAATCCGCCTCTGGTATAATAGCCATCCATATTCCAAAAACGTATTTATGTTAGTAATTAGAATAACAGTATACAAATAAGCTAATGTTCGGGAGTTTTAACAAAGAGTATAAAAAAATCTGATGTGGCCAGCACATTACCTTCCGTCTGTTATATGACGTATTTACGAAAATTCTACCGGCGAACTGTTACCAGTAAACAGTTTTTATCAGGTTATAGCTACCGGAATCGATATTTTAAGAACGCAACTAGTAAACAGGGTAGATCCATAACCTACGAAAAAATCTGAAAATTTAAAACAGGTTAGAAATTTGACCTTTTTAACAAACTGAGCAGAGCCCTACTTTGAACACATTTCCACTTTTAACGCGCGCGCTTCGCTTTGCATCACTACCTTTTTTTGAGATTAGATTCTTCATGAAACCGATAGATGGATCTGGTAGATATTGAACAATTTTCGAACACGGTAACATTTTACCACTCATGCTTTTGAACACAGTCGATAGATGCGGTATCTACCGGTAGAATTTTTGTAAATCCGTTTGTATTTTCTATAAAATCCATACAGAAAGTTCCTTGCAAAAGATTCTAAATTTCTTGTATGTACATTATCTATCTTTCGACAGTTGTATGTATTTTATACTAATTCCATACAGATAATTTCGAGCAAAATGATCCTAACACAAATATACTACGAATATGTCAATTGCACTTGACACTGACATCTTTCAATCTGAATTTTCTTAATAGTAGCTGTTTCTAGCATAGCTGGCTAATATATGAAGTTTAATTTCTTTATAATTTTATAACTCTATATCAATTTAATATGAAGTATAAAATGCAGTGAAATCGAATAGAGAATACAATGTTCTTTAATATTTATAATAACATTAAATCTGAAAAAATGATATTTAACATCGTTTTTTCAAGAAAAACTGTTAAAATCTTCAAATTAGGGTACTTCCGGTTGATCAATTATAACCAAAATCTAATCAGCTCTTCATATGGATGCAACGAAGAGGAATACGAAAGAATTATAATTTTTGGAGTTGTAGTATTAGAGTTATCGCAGACGAAAATTTTGGTACATACACACACACACACACACACACACACACACACACACACACACACACACACACACACACACACACGGACACACATACATACACACACACATACACACACACACACACACACACACACACACACACACACACACACACACACACACACACACACACACACACACACACATACAGACATCATCGTAAAAATAGTAAAATCGTATTCTAGGGACCTTAAAACGTGCTTATTCATTAAAAACTCACCATCGAAATTTTTGACCAAAGACAATACCTTCCTTACCTAAAGGTGACGGAAGGTAAAAAACAATCGTTCGCGTCTAAATAAAGTTTGTGTAATGTGTGGTCTAGACAAACACAAACAATGGACAAAAACAGAAACGCTTTGTATATGTTATTAAAAATAAATAAAGCACCGATTTAGTAATCCAAAACATGTTGTGAATTGAAAAATCTTTTTAAATTAAAGAATATAGTAAAGTTAAAATAAAAATTGGTGCAAATTAGAAAAGAAATAAATACTCGTAAGTACCAGCCTATATTGATATATTTTATACGATAATTTAATTGAATGATTTGTCGAATTTATATCTCACTCTTTCTGATTTTTAAGTCACAATTTTGTAGTTCCTTGTAGGACGGCAAAACTTTCGAAAACAGTTATTTGTTATTATTGTTGTCTACCTGCATAGCTTCTGAATAACATTTATTAGTTCGCGCCAGTACATCAGGAGGCGGAGTTTAGTCGGTGCGCTGTCGAATCGCTAGATCAAAGATACCGCTGAAAAGTGCAACTACTGTTTATAAATATAAAGAGTGGTGGCTTTTAGGGATGATCATGGGATTTAACGTGGGATTTTTGTTTTATTAAATTTCCTAAAGAGTGCAAAGTTGTACAGAATTAACTGTAGATATAGAAAACTGTTCTTACATTTTTACCTCCCGCTACCCTTGGTAAGGGAGGTATAGGGATCGTGCTAAAAATCGCATATCGAGATTTTGGTAAATGACCACGTTTTAAGGTCCCTAGAATTCAATTTTAATGTTTGTCTGTCTGTGTATGTGTGTGTGTGTGTGTGTGTGTGTGTGTCTGTCTGTGTGTCTGTGTGTGTGTGTGTGTGTGTGTGTGTGTGTGTCTGTGTCTGTGTGTCTGTCTCTCTCTCTCTCTCTCTCTGTGTGTGTGTGAGTGTGTCTGTGTGTGTCTGTGTGTGTGTCTGTCTATGTGTGTGTGTGTGTGTGTCTGTGTGTGTGTCTGTCTATGTGTGTGTCTGTCTATGTGTGTGTGTGTGTGTGTGTGTGTGTGTCTGTGTGTGTGTGTCTGTCTATGTGTGTGTTTGTGTGTGTGTGTGTTGTGTGTGTGTGTGTGTGTGTGTGTGTGTGTGTGTGTGTGCGTGTGCGTGTGTGTATGTGTAGATCCTTCACTCTAACTCAAATACTATCAGTCAGAAAATTTTGAAACCTTGCATTTCGAACTTTTTCTGTAATAGAAAGACCTCATTAGATTTTGGTAATAATAGGATAACCGGAAATGGCACTTTACTAGAAGCTCAAAATAGTTTTTCTTCGAAAAATACCTTTAAATGTTATTTTTTCGAGATTAATGTTATTATAAAAATTAAATATAAAATTTTCTATAGATTTGCATTACGAGTAATACTTTTTGTATATATTTTATGGATAAATTTATTAAATTATCTATAATTTAAATCCCAGAGCCTAAGCTTTAAAACAAACAACACGCAGTTATTCAAATGTATGTAACTGACAGATAAATGTCACTATCAAAGAACACTATCTATCTATTTATGTAACTCTCTGTCTAACTTCCACAGCCTCAGTATCACCGACACCGTCCGTATGCCATAATTCTTCAACACCACTGCCGAGTATTCACTTCCACTTCCCGTTACTGTCCCCGTATACCTAGCTTTCCTATACTCTTCAACACTACTACTACTACTACTCCTCTTTCACAGCTATCCCGGTATGCCAGTAACTTGCCGACTCGGCGTTACTGACCCTGTACACTATAGCTTCCCAATACTCGTCAACACTACCGAGTATTTACATCCACAGCTATCCCAATATACCAGTAACTTCCCGAGTACCTACTCGACATCAACTGCATATGCTCACTACGATACTGCTGTGCTTCTCACTAACACTTTACTCTCTAACACTCCATGTCAATATCTCTATGACTCTGTATGTAACTAACTCCCGAGCATAGCTGCGTCCCTTTATACAGCTGCCATTACTTTCTAGAAAAGCCCTAGAATGTTCGACCGCATAATAACAACGAACACAAAAGGTTCAGGCGACCGGAAGTAATTAAACACGTTGCGGCTCGTCTGTTTACATCGCCCGGCTGCTAGCGCGATTACGTCGCCGCTATAAATAGACACTCGCTTACAGCGGCGGCGACGGCGAGCGTTCCACGTTACAATATCCATGGTCTATCCAAGAAATGAAAAATTGACCCTAAATGGATTTTATTACGTATTATATTCATACATAGTTTTAGAAATATTACATAAAATATGTTGAGTGCTATTCTGCTGTCAATGTTAAAACTTAAAGGTCATCGTCAGCGCAGTTTAGAGCTGAACTTTAAAAAATTGTATTCTAGTGTCAGTTTTTAACGCCAGAGGTCACCTCTAAATCTAAAGGTGATGCTGGGTAACTTTAGTCGTTTCAACGCTAACAAGATGGCAGACAAAAAGGGTGACTGCGTCGATATTCAAGATGTTAGAAACGTTTTAGACTTAAATTGTGGAAGAATTAGTATTGAACGTGAAAGAATAAATAATTTTCAACAGTTTGATGAAGAATTTAGACGAAGATACAGATTGAGGAAAGAAACTGTCAATTGTGTAAATGATTTGGTTAGGGAAGACAGAATCCATTTCACAGCAAGAAATAAATATTACTCCATAACTACAAATGTTAATAACTTAGATTTTTCGCGAAAGGGTGCTACCAAGTTGAACTAGGTACGTAAAATGAATAATTTTATAAACAACATAACCTTAAAATTTAACAGTACTTATTATTTAATACATACAAAGGGCAAAACAGTAAATTTTAAAACATTTTATTAGGTTTTTTTTTATAATACATTACATTTTAGATCTGCATGGCGTAAGTCAACCTACGGCGCAGCTAGGGTATCGCACTCCCTTACAACAGTTTTACACAGATTTGTGTTTCTAGAACGAATGGAAGAGCTGAAGACAGAGTTCTATATAGCATTGCTAGTTTTCCTAAGGTCGTTGGATGCGTGGACTGTACCCATGTTTGAATTAAAAACCCCGGCAAAGAAAACCCAATGTTATATTGCAATAGGACGTGATTTTATTCCCTAAATGTGCAAGTATTCTGTGATGCGAGGAACAGAGCAGAATTCTAGATGTACACTGAAGGAAAAGTTCGACGTAATTATTTTGAAACATGAAAATACTCGTACTTTGTTACTAAATATTATTTCATAGGATTCAATGTATTCTGGATTTATTTTGAGCGACGGTGGATAACCATGTCATCGTAGTTACGAGTATTTATTAACACCTCTGATCAATCTCCAGCTGAAGAAGCGTACAATCGTTCCCATTACAATAAATAAATATTAATTTTAAATTTGTTACATTCAATATTATGTATAATTATTAAGTACCTACCTACTAATTTATTAAAGTGTTATATCTGTATATTAACAAAGTAAATACATAAAAGTGTTTTAATGTATGTATTCCTAATATGTTAATTTGTTCAAACTATTAATATTATGAATTATGATTGATGATGTATGATTTCACACTTCGTAACGTTCAAGTTTTGACAGATAATACAGTGTTGTCAAGTATTGGTTTGCTTAAAGATCACTGTTAGTTACCGTAGGTCATCTACTAACAATAGACTAACATCAACTCTAAACACTAAAGGTCACCTTTAGCTAGAGACCGTCTCTAAGCTATTTTAACGTTGACAAAAGAATAGCACCCGTTATCTTTTCTATCTTTTCCATGCTTTTTAAGCATTCAAAACATGCAGCGCCACAGCGGGATAACGGAGAACTAAGTGTATTCCGTCTAACCGCGTTTGTATCACAGAAAACATAGCGAGTGGCGTTAACTTTGCTTCTTATACCGTGCTCGAGATTATGCAATCAATAATACTCATTAATTATGTGGCGAATATAATTATCCTCCCCAAATTCGAAAAACTTAATAAAATATTCTTAAATTCGTAAAAAGGAATATCTTCAAATATATAATTAGCTGATTTAAGAAAGTTAAAAGTTACAGATGCCAATTTGAATCAAAGAAGAATTACTTTCAACTTCGCTGCTTTTCAAGTCAAATGTAAATGAAGAACAAAATGTTGAAAAAGGAAGTAATTTCTTATGAATATTCATGCCATTAAAGGTAGAAAACAATGTTTAATCACTCTCCAAGTGGTCTTGTTAATAAATTAAATCACTCCATTAAAAATATCATCGTAATAATTTCTCCCTTGAAGCTAATTCTTCCACCTGTTTCAAAGCTATTCACGTATGTTCGTATGTGGTGAATTTTAAATTCATACATGCGTTTTATTTTCCAAAGGAGAATTTCCCAGATCCATCCGATTATACGGATATAGAATTTCTTGGAGTGTTTCGCTTTATGGAAATCTCTGCACGTGTTCTTATTTGTATTAGAATTTGATTTCTCAAGACTTCTATGATTTGAAAACTAATTTAGATTTTGATTTCGTGGAAATTTATGAATATATTAGGCGGTTTAACATTCAGGACTTCAATTTAATTTTAAATTATCTCAAATGTTACACTTCTTATAAAAATTTAAATATAAAAATTTACATGATTGTTTTTCCATTATTTTATTATTCACAATTTCCCGACCATTAGAACAGATATTTCTACTAATTGCTACACAATTTTTTTTATGAGGTTAGTGAAATGTCATTGTCATTAGTATCTCTGCGAAATTATTGTGGCTTCATTGGAATTTTTTAATTAACGTGTAAATTGACTTTTTTAAAAAGGAAAAATAGAACACCATGCGTTGATCAAATATCTGCACTTTTTTTATTATGTTTCTGTTACCAAGTTCATACAGTAAGTTGCATTCAAATCGTATTATTTATTACAGTTTAGCGTAGAATTTTGGGTTAAAAAATGCGTGAAACTAAATTGGAGTAACGTAATGTGATAAAATTCTTAACGTGTATGAGCAAGATACCACAAGTAATTTTAAAATAAAAGTTTGGTGTAAACAATTTCGATGGGGAAGGGACTCGATACAGGTGATCCATATTTGGTCGACCACGACCACTTAAAGCACGAAATGCAGAAAATATTCAACAAGTCGAAAAATTGGTGCTTGCAGATCGACGGTTGGAGGTTTCTGTTATTGCCAAAGATCTGTCTTTATCTGAAGCTAGTGTTTGGACAATTTTGCATGATGGTTTGGTTATGAGGAAGATGTCTTCACGGTGGGTACCCAGACTGGTTCACAAAGCACGTAAAGTTGAATGCTGAATGGCTTAATAATATAAAAAAATTCTTAGAGGAAGAAGATTTGAATCGGACAAGGAGTTAATGTATGCTGTTGATAGTTAGTTTGCAGATCTTCCAAAAAACTTTTTTTTGACGGAATGGCACAGTTGAATAAACGTTGGGAAAAGTGTGCTAGTATTGCAGAAATTATCAGGGACTGCGGTTTTATAAAACTTATAGCCCCGATTTAGCATCTATAGTTACTTCTTTTTATTTAAAAATATGAAAAAAAAATCTTAGGGGAAGAAGATTTGAATCAGACAAAGAGTTAATGTATGATGTTGATAGTTATTTTGCAGATCTTCCAAAAAACTTGGGAAAAGTGTGCTAGTGAAGGAAGTTATGTTGAAAAAGTTCAACGTGTCTTCTTTCATGGCTAAGTAGATTTTTTTATAAATTACCCACCTATATACTGTCAGTCTTGATTTTTATGAATACTTTGGAAATCACATGATTTCACCCGAAAACATGACGTCATCAACTTCCTCTCCCTGCTGGCGATTTGAACCATATGCTTACGATTGATGACGTGGGCAACAAGTCGTAAAAACGGACTTTATATAGTAATATACCTATAAAACTAAAATATACTGCCTTGTCAGTTAGTGTACGAATTTTCCTACCGCTAGTTCGCCTTTCCTGTTCTACGCCAATAAAATCAAAGCACAGTATACACAGGTGAAACAGGAAGGAGTGTTCACACTAGATTGCCAGACCACAAACGCTGTCTGCGTAATGGTATGGTATTAACATCTGCGGTCGCAGAACACCAACACAACACAGGACATAACATCTTATTTGAAAATTCCCGCATTTTAGCTCCTGTCTCTGAGTTTTACAGACGTAAATACAGGGAAACTTTAGAAATATGGAAACATCCGAATAACATCAATCGGGATGATGGCTATTTCTTGAGCCACATGTGGAAACCGGTGATTCTCGGAACACGATACGCCCAATCTACCATTACGAACTCGATTCCCATTGGTCCTCATTAGCTCTGCTCATCTACCGTATCTTTAGATTAGTATATAACTGTCTTCTCGGCCTTCTTTCGTCACTTGGTTTATTTGGCCTCTAGCATGGTTTACACGTCGGGTAACCTTGTAAACTGAGTCTCCCTCCTTATTACTTAAACTCGGCCTCTAGCGTCGTTGACACGTCGGGTAACCGTGTTTAAGACAGTACTATCCCCCTTGCTCCTGAAGATGCCCCATATGACTGCGGGCGAAACGTTGAGTTTTGACTCAAAATATGACACAGTCCTTTCCCGGAAAACGAATATTTCTCATGACTCAGACTGTGGAAGCCTACGCAATTAAAATCAAAGCAATCCGGCGCTTGTGTAGAACTGTTTTTAAATACAAGTGCAGCTATATGCAGATATATATATATATATGTCTGTACTCGTCCAATGCTAGTCCTACAAATTTATTTATGGGTATATTTTTGTAGCCCTCCAACGTCGCCCTTTGGCTACATATTACAGCTATGGAGAATCATACATTTCTCTCCCTCGCTGTATAGTATACTATTATAGCTTTTCATTGAACTTTAGTTCATTTTATTCTTGATTTACAAATATGATTATGAGTTTGCAAATTGACCTAATTTGAACAATACTATCTGAATTATTCGATTCCCGTCCAAAAATAATGAATCATCAAAGGTTATATAACCAACATTTCCAACATTTATGCTTGAATGTTGCGCAAATTCCACGACTCCAACACGTGTCTCTAATCCGTGTAACGTTTTGATGTAATGCAGTGTCAACTCTGCGTGCAATTATTTGAACGTAGCGACCGGGAAATTACATCTTGTAAACATATGAGCATCGAGGATGCGGAACAATGTGGATGTACCTATCTACTTAGTTTGACAAGGCAGGGACGCAAGGCGTCAGAGAATTCCTCTGTGTACCGTTGAGATTCAGTTACGGAGTTTAGCTTGTGCATTTGCAACAAAGAACGCTCGGTGCCTGTGTAATAGCTACGGGATGTAACATAATCAACCTAATAAAGGAAATGCAAACAACAGCCACAGGGTATTGTACTTACAAGACTCTTGCTTTTTTTGGTTGGATGTTAAAGATGTGTATGTTAACAGAGATGAAATACAGTCTGTCTGAGCTACTATGATATCTAAAGTGAAAGACATTTGTGAAATTTTGCACAAATAAAATATGGAATATGTTTAAGACCAGCAGGTCTTATAAATTTTGAATTTGAAATGGTTAACCCCTTTGAGGTAGCAACTAGTTTTACATATTGGATAAGGCAATGTTAGTTTATAGAAGAGGGCAGAACAAACTTGATGTCTTATTATAAAATAATAATTTGATTACAAGCCCAAGTGCGCGCGCAAATCCCCTTCCAAACACGCTAGCTGGCCGCCTGCCATATTGATCAGTTAGAGCGTTAGAGTTAGTAGCTAGTTGGCTGTCGTAGAGAACATACGCGTTGCCCGCTGTCTCGCATCGTTGCTGTAATTTTGCAATTAAAATTTAACTCTGCTTGCCTAGCACGACAAGTAGTGTATTTGTTGTTAGAATTATCATTCGTTTTGTCAATTACGTCAAATAAACCGAGCTTTATTTGATTTTGTTCTTTTTGTTGGGTCATGAAACTTATTGCGTCGCCATTTTATACAGCCAACAGTTGCTCAGAAATCAGTTGTAAAACCGTGTTACACAACTTGATTTCTAACGGAAACCCGCGTTGTTAGGGTTTGATTCATATTTTTGTTTTAATAATAGTATTTCGCTGTAGAGTAGGTTTGCATATATTGCTTTTGAGTGACATCATCGGATTGCACCTATTGTTGTGGCGTCTTCATTCTTGTATTTTGGTTTGGTCGCTATTAGGTTCATTTGGGGTTCCTGATATTACTTTAGCTAGATTTGTTTGTTCATATACTTATTAATTGACTTGAATAATTTCTACCATATAGTACTTGGTTGTATATTTTGTTGATTGTTGTTTAGGTTGCTTTTGTCCAATACGCTATATCATATATCTCTTAAAATCGATTTTCATTTGTTGTTGTTAATTTTGTTTCAATTAAGCTTAGTACGTTGTTAGTTCGTAAAACTGACTGGTCCTTCGATCGTTTCTGTTCGTTCGTTCGTTTGTGTTCGTTCGTTTCTGTTCGTTCGTTCGTTTGTGTTCGTTCGCTCGCATCGTCGTTTGTTTCACAACATAATATTGTCCTGGTTATATTGGCCAAATCCAGTGGTGTGAACCAGCTATCGACTCTTGTTCGTTCAATACGATTTAAACATATTTAGTTTGCATATAGTTTTTTCTTCTCCATACATTAACACCACACAGAATATGCTTAACTTAAGTACCCGAACTGGTCTCAGTGACCACTGGGTTTAAGGTCTTAATATAACAGTTTCACGCAATATTATGTGCTTCAAACTCATTATGTTTATAACGATTATTTTAAATATTAAAAACTTGTACAACCGATTTATTAGTTATTCATGTATTAAGGGCATACACTCTAAGAAATTTTTAACCAATTTTAACACTAAAATAGGTTCCAGGAGGTCCACCAGATTACGTGTAATTTTAACAAAGTATCTGTTTGGTTAAAAAGTATTTATTTAACACAAAATTTCTAGTTAAAAATATGAGTGCGTGTTAAAATTTACACTGAAATTCGTATTTTGACTAAATATAATTACCTTCTACACTAAATAGTGTAAAGTACGCGTTTCAATAGCACCTCTTGGTGTATTCATTTACTCGTATTTGAGTAATTTTTTTCAGAATATGTGTTAAATAAGGTAAATAAGGATTTCATTGAAATATAAATAATATAATTTTATTAAATTAAAAAATACCTAGGTAAATAAATCTTATATTTTGCTAATATCTGTGTTATACAAAATAATAATGCTAATTTCCATCGGAACTCGGAACATGAAAGAGTTTCATATGGTTCTTTGTACAAATGTATATTTAAAAATATTAAAGTCATTTCAGACACATCTAATTTTGCAATTTTATTGGCTATAAAGTTTAAACAAAATACAAAATATATTGCATCCAAAGATAATTTCTGGCACGAGGAAATTGGTTGATATAAAAAAAACACATGAAATCAATTTAGAACTATTAATTTTTATATCACATGGTATATCCATTTTGAAGTATGTAATAACACTTTTGTAGCAATAAACACGTTCGTACATCTCACAGATCAACCCAAAAGACATATCACAGATGCACAATCCACACTTTTGTGCTGATTTGCTCCCTGCTTGTAGTAAATACACGTCAGATTAACAGAGTTGAGTGTTATTTTACATTTAACGAAATACAGTGTAATTCCAGGACCGTATTGTGCAAATGTACACTAAGTAGAGCATAAGTAACTCAAAAAATTGTTGGTAATTAAAAGTAACCATATTTTTGAGTAATATATCTCATTTACTCCATATGTGGTTAACATATGTGAAATTTATTTCAATTAACACGGACAAAATTTAACTAAACCGTATTTTTAACACGGACGAAAAATGTACTTATTTATGTGTTAAAATTAACACGAAATTACTTCACTAATCGATTTGGTTACTTTACACGGATGATATTTCTTAGAGTGTAATTAAAAGATTGTAGCATGGGGGAATGTGTAATGCTCGACGCGTAGCGAAATCTTTAATTTTTCAGGGGGCTATAATCTTGATTATGCGCGTGGTATAGTATGACTAGCGAATGGAAGTTGATGTTCAGATTATTTAATAGATGTGGTTTCTTTTGAAAACATTTCCCTATATTTAAGTTGAAAGGAAACTGACCCTTATGTATTCCGTTACAGAAGATTAGAATTGTATTCAATACCAGGAGGCATTTAAAATTACCTTAGCCGCAGGATTCAGGGATGTATTTATAGCTATTAACATAACTAGGAAAGTTATGTATATCATAACTGCCGAAGATGTTGGTTTGAAACCCGAGCTCGTAGAGCGAGGATTTTAAGACATCTAAGGCTTGTTATGATTAATAACATCCGTGGTTTGTTCAATAGTTTATCGGTTTCAGAAAATTAAGACATTATTGATAAATACCATTTTTTGAAATTCTCTCATTAATGCTACTTTCAGATTGCTATGGTTAACAGAACAATTATTTTGACATATGTCAATATGAAAAATATTGAAATTAAATTGCTTTGTTCCACATGTTTATTACTTTAGAATAAAGTAGACCGTATTTAGAACGATAGGCTAACGTTATCTGTATATATTAATGTAATGAAGAGTATGGTAATAATATTACCATACAGATACAGTTATTACTTAGTTAACAGCCTACTTTTGTACATTTAAACAATGGAATAATATCCGGAAACCGGTAAAAATATATAATCCTTAATCCGAAACAGAGAAATAAAAATAAAATAAAAAAGTAAAATGAGGATTAGCAGACTTCGATGATTTTATACAATCAAATAAATTTATGGAAGAAATTATTATTATTTTCATTTGTAGACCGTTGTTGACAAGTCAGTATGGTAATAATATTACCATACAGATACAATTATTACTTAGTGCCCAGCCTACTTTTGTATATGTAAACAATGGAATAATATCCTGAAACCGGTAAAAATATTTAATATCGGAAATTTTAGTTCGTTCGTCTCATGTGTCAATAACCCTCGAGTATTAATGTATTAATGAAGAGTATTATACTTTCATTTTATTTTATTTTCATTTTGTAGACCGTTGTTGACAAGCCAGTATGGTAATAATATTACCATACAGATACAGTTATTACTTAGTTAACAGCCTACTTTTGTACATGTAATCAATGAATTAATATCCTGAAACCGGTAAATATATATAATCCTTAATCCGAAACAGAGAAATAAAAATAAAATAAAAAAGTAAAATGAGGATTAGCAGACTTCGATGATTTTATACAATCAAATAAATTTATGGAAGAAATTATTGAAAATATTTTTTCTTTTTTTTTCATATTGTAAAAATATAAATATGCCAGCATATATTTTTGACATATGTGTGTGATCGGTGTAAAGTTGAAAACTAAAATAATATTTCATGTATATCATAATTTATATCTAATATATAACTTAAATCAAAAATGTATGTCAAACAATTCAAATCTTTACAGAATGTTTGACATATTTATAAACACTGATGATAAATGACCAACGAAATTTATTATTGTCTATCAAACCCTCGTTTCTTATAATTAACCCATCATCGATATCTTCACATCCTATCATCACCCACTCTTCAAACTCTCATCTCACACTCTGCCTGAATATTCATGAGCAGTGAACACGCATCTCGAGTTGAGAGTGAAGAATCTTACAACGGGAGGTTTATTACAGTCTCAGTGACCGTAGTAAGGAAGGAAGGGTCCCTAGGTGACTATATATCAATCCAGAATATCCCAGTAAACACACATACGTTTTTTAAACGTATTATAAACGTGTCATTGGTTGATAAAACGTTTTACGTTGAAAAAACAACGGTTTATATTTGGTGTTAGGTAAACACCATTTGATATTAACGTTATAGAAACGTACTTTTTGTATCAAAATATAAGTTTATTATATTCTAACGTTAAAATAACGTTATTTGTAAGTTATATATACACCATTGTAAATAATGTTTTTGTAACGTGTAATTTAACGAGTTTTTGAAATAAGGTATAATTAAAGCCGTGTTTCTAACGTTTTTAATTTACCTTAAAAATATGTTCATATTGTTTTAATAACAGCTTTATTTTGGACATGCACACGCATGATATGATATCTGATAATAATGTACCAATCGCGTCCATATATACATATATTAATTAAAATGTATTAAGATGGTTTAAATAATAATTAAAGAAATGTTTAATTTCAATATTTTAGAATACAGAAAATATTAATTTGCTTTTATTATTCACAACCGGTGAGAACCGTTTATATAGTTAAACACAATTTCAGTTTTACACAATTTGCTAAATTAATGGTTTATAGTTGCAGCGTTGTGTTTTGAATTCGTTGCAATAAAGAAGGAAATTAACGTTTTTTAAACGTCCATGCATGCCTGCAGCTATAACATTTTGAATAGCATTTAATAGTAACGTTATAGAAACGTACTTTTCGTAGAAACATAAAGCATATTATATTCTAACGTTAAAATAACGTTATTTGTAAGTTATATATACACCATTACAAATAATATTATTGTAATTTGTAGTTTAACGAATTTTTGAAATAAGGTATAATAAAAGCCGTGTTTGTAACGTTTTTATTTTACGTTAAAAATATGTTTATATTGTTTTAACAACAGCTTTATTTTGGACATGTATAATACAGCATGCATGCTATCTAATATAATAATGTATACACATCGCGTCCATATATATTAAACAAATTGTATTAAGATGGTTTGAAAGCTAATTAAAGAAAAGTTTAACTTCAATATTACAGAATACGGAAAATATTATTTACAACCGTTGAGAACCGTTTATTAGTAAAACACAATTTCAGTTTTACACAATTTGCTAAATAAATGGTATATAGTTTTACAGTTTTGTTTTGAATTCGTTGCAACAAACAAAGAAATTAACGTTTTTTAAACGTTCATGCATGCAAGTAACTAAACGTTTTGTGCAGCACGGAACAACCTGACTGGTTACTGGAAGATCATGCGTGATAGCGTTGTGAGGGTTGTAGTTCATACCAGTTATCAGTTCTGCATACTAGTGCATTGCTTACAGTACAGTTTACTCAGAGTATCAATATTATACCTGGTAATTGTGCTCGTGTTTAGGTATATATATATATATATATATATATATATATATATATATATATATATATATATATATATATATATAACATCGATTTTTTTCACCCAAAGTAGAAAAGAAATGGTCTCAATTAGCCGAAGTGCTAAATAATGCTAATATAGGACCACAAAAAACCATTAAAGAATGGAAAAATGTAAGTATAAGTATATTTCATACGAAATATAATTTTCATGCTCAATTAATTGCGTTTCTGTTTTTCGGTTAGGTTATAAGCGAATGGAAAACTAACACAAAGAAAAACGCAAGAGATATAAAAGACAATATGAAAGGGACAGGTGGTGGACCCAAACTAAATAAACAATTAAACGATTTAGAAAAAAGACTCCTGTGGTTAATGAGTAAAATCATTATAGATGGTGCACCGAATATCCAAGAGTCGGAAGTAAAACAAAATACAGAAAACGAAGAATCGTTATTAGAAAGAGAGTAATGTAAACTTTTTGTTGTCGGGTATGAATTTTAGAAGTATGATTTTTTCAAGTTTTTATTATTTTGAATTAACCAAGTTATAATTTTAGTCTGATGCAGTGGAAAAAAGAAATGAATTTGTCCCGTTTTTTAATATCAAAAATGACAATGAAAATAGCAGTGAACAAAATGATGATGATGAAAGGTAAATGAATAAAAATGTAATCAGTGTTTTAGTTTTTACAATTATATGTTTTTATTTTCCAGACTAATCCGCAACCATCTAATATAAATATGCTCTCTATAACTAAAAACAAACGTAAGACCGTTATTGAAACAGAAGTTAAAAAAAGGATGAAGAAACAAACGTATACATCCCCAACCGGTGTACACCAAAAAGAAAAAGACAAGTAAAATAAAATAATATAGTAACTATAGTGCTTTTTTATATTATATAATATTTAATTCGTTATATTTAAATATTATATTACAAAATAGAATGTTTTTTTTATTAAAATAATATATTAAAATAATAAATAGTAAATAATGTGTGTCATTTTTGTATTTCGTAACCAATTTTTTTATTATTTAAAAGATATACATATATAAGGGTTCTCAATACGTTGAAGGAACGTTAATATACACGTTTCTAAATAAAACATTTTTAACTTTAAATTTACGTTAATAAGTATTAATATAAAACGTTATTTTATAACGAAATAAATTTCAGATTTTAATACGTTTAATGAACGTGTTCTATGTATTAAAATAACACGTTTATATATTAGTGTTTTGCAACGTTTAAAACCGCGACATTTTAAAGTTGAATCTACGTATTAGAGACCCGTATTTTTCTAATGGTGTTTCTGCAATAAGAAACGTTTTATACACGTATATGTGTTTATTGGGATGTGACGGTTTTATAAATCGAAAGCGGCGAGGTTCGGGGAAGAAAATAAGATTGGGTAAAGGATGTGGGAAATGGGGTGTTTACTTAAAAACGAAGTGCGAGTAAGAGCTTTTTTCCGTTACGGCAAACGGTGGTTTATGAACTATTTATAAATTTATAATTTCAAATTTAGATTTACAGGTCTCCCAGAATAGGAACTC
Source organism: Harpalus rubripes (assembly GCA_963082715.1). NCBI lineage: Eukaryota > Metazoa > Arthropoda > Insecta > Coleoptera > Carabidae > Harpalus > Harpalus rubripes. The sequence goes on from OY720448.1 coordinate 86,842,014, forward strand.
ATCCGAGTTGCGCAAAAGATAACATGCGATAGTACGATGAAATGAGAGAGATAATCATAGAATTCTAGGTAAATAATCATTTGTACAGCCCGTGCAATAAATTGAATGATCGCTCGGCAACTTCCGCTCCTCTTCGTTCTTACGAAAGAAATTAGTAGGTACTATGCTTTATGCTTGAGACATACATAATAACAGATCGTTGAATGGAGTAGTTACTTGCAAAACTGAATAAAGATAATTTTTAGTCACGAGTTATATACATAATTTTTTGCAACAACACAATCTTTAATTAATTAAAAATTTAAAATAAAATTTAAAAGAAAAATGTCATTTTCATCAAAATGTCAAGATACTTCAATGTACTCACTATTTACACATTATTTACTCAATAATAGAATTTAATACTTGGAACTTTTTAAACTACCACTTTGAATACAACACACAACAATGCACTTAGCAACTAGAAAAACATATGGTTTGATATCACATTGGGACGACAGATGTCACCAGTGGTACTATTTCAACACAAAATACAAGATCACAGTTCACCTGTTTGTTTTGTTCTTTTTGTAGCAACCTCCAAATTTTATACTTTTGCTTTATGTATTATCAAAACTCACCTACCTTGGTAGCAGGGGTAGGACTTTATCTTTCAACTAAAAATGAATTTATTTCCAATTCTGACCGAGCGGTGTCAAAATAAGTAGGAAATTAAGTAAAATACGAATTTTAACTTTAATAAAATATGATTAATAACTTTAGAAAACTGTATAAAAATATTAGAATAAAATAGAATAAAGATGTTTAATTTTTAAAACAATATTCAATTTTTACCTAGTTATTATAAATGTTACTGTTACAAATGTTAAAAAATCCTAATTGCTGAAATATAACCAATAATGCCAAGCGAATGAAAGTTTGTTGAGTAGGTACTGTTCTACCGATATTTTAATCCTTTTTTTGAAACATTTAAATTGATGTCAGTACAATCAATAAGGTTAAATTAAACTTTCATTTATGAATGATTTACTTAAATTTAAACAAAAACCATAAGTCTAATTTTCATTTGTGAATGCACCTTTACTCCGTCAACAAATATTGTGGTGCTACGAAATATTTGAAATTACTTGGGAAATTTTCAAAAAAAAATTCTTGGGAATTTCCCTGGGAATTCTTGAGAATTTTTCCTCAACATTCAATTTCGGCAATTGACCTATCACTACTCCAAGTTGAATATTCTTTTAGTTAATTGACAAGCCAATGCTCTTTGAACGCGTTTTCGACAAAACTATTTTATGAATTAAACGTTTAAACAACAATAAATATTTTAATTGATATATTGTACTAATAATATCAAATGTATAAAAAGACCGGTTCGAAAATATGGCCTAGTAAGAGAGAATAATTATATTCTTCGAAAACAAACTCACAGGGAAAATCACGTGATACAGGAACGCTGCTAATGTAGATAAGAACCGAGAAGCGTTAATGAAGTTTTCTTGGTTAGATGATTACTCCGCCATCTATGCAAGAGTTTGCAACGAGCGTCGAATTAAATTTGTAATTATTAGTCCCACAAAGAGAACGAAAAGCAAACTAAGAGTGTCATCGACGAATACCTGATTATCATGCCAAGTTAAGACGAAAATTAAATTCGGAAAGATTATAGGAAACACTCATCAAATAGCCTGATTAGGAAGTTAAGATATTATTACTATATCTACAGGGCAATAAACTTTCAGTAGAAATGAAAGTTTTATCATTACCAAGTTTCTGAATTATAGGCAAGTTTTAACAACTTTTTGAAAAGGAATGCAATTATCCACACTTCAAGTTAACGATTTGAAGATGAAACGTTCGTTGCCCTTCTTTATACTTCTTCATCTTTCTGCTGTCTGTGGAATTACAAATATCTTAAAGGTCAAGTATGATTAGAAAAACAAAGACATAAATTATCTCATAAATAACTCAGATTTTTACGAAAGAGTATTTCTTATCAAGGGTTACGTTCCGATCTTTTCTTGGTTGGTTCATTTAGGAAGAGCTTTGAGTGTCTCTGCCCTGGTGACTCCAACCAGTGATTCTTGTGCCATTGATTCAGCAATGTTTTTATTTCCAGCTTAACTGTCTCCGCTGAGATTCCGAAAGCCGGTTCTGGTCCTGTGAAAGGAAAACTTGTCCCCTTCTTAGCTAGACTATCTGCTACCTGGTTTCCTTCGATCTCTGAATGCCCGGGTACCCATATTAATTTCAATTTGTTCGTCGCTCCTAGTGCATTTAATCTGTGGATGCACTCTAGAACAAGTCCAGATTCTGTCTCACAGGATTCTAGTGCTTTTAGTGCGGCTTGGCTGTCTGTTACTATAGAGATTTTCTGTTGCCCACAAAGAAAAAGAAAAGCAACTTAAGAGTGTCATCGACGAATACCTGATTATTATACCAAGTTAAGACGAAAATTAAATTCGGAAAGATTATAGGAAACACTCATCAAATAGCCTGATTAGGAAGTTAAGATATTATTGCTATCTACAGGGCAATAAACTTTCAGTTGTAAGTAAAAGTTTTGTTATTACCAAGTTCCTGAATTATAGGCAAGTTTTAATAACTTTTTGAAAAGGAATGCAATTATCCACACTTCAAGTTAACGATTTGAAGAAGTAACGTTCGTTGCCCTTCTTTATACTTCTTCATCTTTCTGCAGTCTGTGGAATTACGAATATATTAAAGGTCAAGTATGATTAGAAAAACAAAGAGATGAATTATCTCATAAATAACTCAGATTTTTACGAACGAGTACTTTTTATCAAGGGTTTACACTCTAAGGGTCATTTTTACAATCACTGGTTAAAATGTTAACCAACAGTTAAGTAAACAATATTACATCGTTTTGTTAATAGCAATGGTAAATCTGTCATTTGAGAGTATATTTCGTTTAAATTGTTAGTTAAAATCAGGGACGTAACTAGGATTATTTTCTGGATGGGCCAAAGGTGGGCCAATGAAAAATATGAGTGGGCCATACTTATATCATAAGAACACAGTATTACAGTAAAAATAAATTACTTATTACCATAATATATATATATATATATATATATATATATATATATATATATATATATATATATATATATATATATATATATATATATATATATATATATATATATAGATAGATAGATAGATAGATAGATAGATAGATAGCAGTATAGAAACGGTAAAACAAAATATACAAAAATGACAAATACTTCAAAGTAATAATGTTTAATAACAACTAAAATTTGAAAATAGATATTGCACTGAAAATTGGAATTGTTTCCGGAAAATATAATTCATAAATAAATTATAAAACCTATAGATAATGGCCATTATAGTTTTATTTCAGTTTTGCATTAATTTTCGTACAATTTTATTGTGTCGGGAAGTAAATGATATTCTGCCCCTATAGCATATCAATTTGTGTAACGCTTAGCAGAAGGAAACTAAGACTAATTTTAAATGTGCTTAAAAAATTATCTCCTTTACTTTTGACATATTAATATTATTATTTCAAGCTTAGGAAATCCAGAATCGCTTTCAGAGCTCTTTTCCAATTTTTATAACTCCTAAATAATAAAGCACTGTCATCGGAATTATTGTGTAAAACGCAGCGCTTATATAAATAAATACATACTATAATTCAACAATTTAAAATATCATACCAATCTATATTAAAAATTTTGGTTTTAGATACATATCACTCGTTGTATTAATTCGTCATTGTCTAGAGTAAAAACCCATTTTTTATATAATTTTATTTTATTTTAATGTTGGTAAATGTAATAAAAAATTATCAGTTTACTATATTCCATATAAATTTTGTTGTAAACGCTAATTAGACATAGTTTAATTTTTGTAAAACGAAATACAACAACGTGGGGCTCGTAAGTTAATAATTTCAGTTTTGTGAATTCATCAGAAAGAGTTGTTATTATCTGTTATTAGTCCAGATACTTTTCTTATAATTCCATACAACAAAAATCTGGCGTGGCCAGTATGGTACTATCCGCCAAATTAATTAGCTACATATTAATCAACATTCATCTCAATTCGGTAAGAAAGTTGTTAAATCTTAGCAACATTTTTGAAATATCTAATCAATGTCAATAGAAACAAATGTAACGTGTCATGTTTTATTCACTGTTGGTAATTATTATTGGTTACTTGCTATGGCAGTGTTGCTAAAAAATAGAAACATTGCTACAGAATTGGGGCGATAGCTTGAAAAATTCAATTTTCTCTCCACGAACAGACATACTATTCATCTTATTTTTTGGCAGTAGGCTCACATACAATTTCAAATGTTTATTATGCAATATGTACGTTTTACCTCCACACAAATTGTATTTATTGTTACGTTCTAAAATAATTATCTTTTTTATAAAATAAACTAAATATGATGAAAAATGGTGGACGCCCAAGTGAGAAGGATGAATTAAAGGAAGAAGGTTTTTAAATAAAACCGTAAAAGTCTAATTCACACTGTTCAAATTTATTGAATGAAATTACCGACCGGTTTCGGTCATTTAATGACCATTATCAAGGTACCGGTTGACTACAAAGAAAAAGTAACAATTGTACAAAATGTATAAATAAATAATAAAATTTAACAAATACTTACACATTACGAAAGTATAGAAGAACGATATGAAATAAAATGTAACATTAGGAACGTAAATCAACGTAGTCAAAAATTAAAAAAATTGTTTCGAAAAAATTATTTTTCCGAAAAAACGTGCAAGGCAAGCAAGCGATAATGCACAACTGCAACGATGAAAAAGCATGTAAGGACGGAAAGGAGCAGAAAGGACATGAATGATCACGTAATGGCGTCGAAATCCAGTAGGATGTTAATATTCGCGCTGTTATTTAAATTTGTTTGATCGTTTAGGCAGAGGGCTCTGTTGTTGACAATTGATTTTTTTATTTCTAAATTTTCTAAAAAATCTAGGGATTTACTGTTTGGTTTGATGTGTAGAAATTCTATTTTATTAATATCAAAATTATGTCCTGTATCAATTATGTGTTCTGCAAAGGTTGAAGTTTTTTTTTATTATATTTTATGCATCTTATGTGTTCGTTTATTCTAGTGTTAAAGTTCCTTCCTGTTTTACCAATATAGCTACAACCGCAATCACAATTTATTTTATAAACCCCTGATTTTTGAAGGGTGGAAATGCAGTCTATTTTGTGGCAAACTTCATTTTTAATGGTTGACAGCGGCTTGAAAACTATGGTTATGTTTAGCTGTTGGAATATTTTTTTTATTTTATGGCTTATATTACCAAGGTAGGGTAGACTAATAGCTATTTGTGTATTAAGAGCGCAAAATGGGACATTGTCGATTGAGAGGTTGTTGACGCGCGACGCAGGAGCGCGGCATTCTCTCGAAATCGACAATGTCCATTTGCGCTCGAAACACACACAAGATTTTTTCTACAGTCGTCACAATGGGGTCCTCCACCATAACAAAAAATTATTTGTTTCAAGTACATTAAACTAGTGCAGTGGATGTCCATTGGAAGCGTTCACACCAAACTTTTGCTGGTGGCAGCACAACTGTTCACGTACGTAACTCAAAAACGACGCACGACGTCGCGACGCGAATCAGCGTTGGCGACTCGGGACACGCTCACAAGTCGACTTCCGAAGAGTAGATTTCAATTTCCCACGTAACTCAAAAACGACGCCCGGCGTCGCGACGCGGATCAGCGTTGGCGACTCGGGACACGCTCACAAGTCGACTTCCGAAGAGTAGATTTCAATTTCCCACGTAACTCAAAAACGACGCCCGGCGTCGCGACGCGGATCAGCGTTGGCGACTCGGGACACTCTCACAAGTCGACTTCCGAAGAGTAGATTTCAATTTTCCACGAAACTCAAAACGACATTTTATTTGGTTTTCATTAAGAATGTAGAAAAGTGACATTTCTCACCATTGCATAGTTAGGAATTTGGACAGCGAGCGTTTTTTCTACTTCGTCGCTCTAGAGCGGCAAAGTGACATTTTGCGTTGACAAATGAGAGCGCAAATGGCTACTTTGTATATAGACTGTAGAAAAATATAATTACTGGTTCGTTAATTGGGTCATTGTTATTTATATACGCTGATTGGGCAAATAATTTATGTTTCTTTTTATTAATAAGTGAATCTATTGTTTTTGGGGTATAACCGTTGGCGATCGCTATTTGTTTAATAATATTAGTTTCTTTCGCGATTTCTATTTCATTTAGTCCATAAGTTAGCATTCTATGAATATAGGTTTTGTATGCTGCTAATTTGTGTTCAATTGGATGATTTGAAGTCTCCATAAGAGACACTTCAAATCATCCAATTGAACACAAATTAGCAGCATACAAAACCTATATTCATAGAATGCTAACTTATGGACTAAATGAAATAGAAATCGCGAAAGAAACTAATATTATTAAACAAATAGCGATCGCCAACGGTTATACCCCAAAAACAATAGATTCACTTATTAATAAAAAGGAACATAAATTATTTGCCCAATCAGCGTATATAAATAACAATGACCCAATTAACGAACCAGTAATTAGATTTAGTCTACCCTACCTTGGTAATATAAGCCATAAAATAAAAAAAATATTCCAACAGCTAAACATAACCATAGTTTTCAAGCCGCTGTCAACCATTAAAAATGAAGTTTGCCACAAAATAGACTGCATTTCCACCCTTCAAAAATCAGGGGTTTATAAAATAAATTGTGATTGCGGTTGTAGCTATATTGGTAAAACAGGAAGGAACTTTAACACTAGAATAAACGAACACATAAGATGCATAAAATATAATAAAAAAAAACTTCAACCTTTGCAGAACACATAATTGATACAGGACATAATTTTGATATTAATAAAATAGAATTTCTACACATCAAACCAAACAGTAAATCCCTAGATTTTTTAGAAAATTTAGAAATAAAAAAATCAATTGTCAACAACAGAGCCCTCTGCCTAAACGATCAAACAAATTTAAATAACAGCGCGAATATTAACATCCTACTGGATTTCGACGCCATTACGTGATCATTCATGTCCTTTCTGCTCCTTTCCGTCCTTACATGCTTTTTCATCGTTGCAGTTGTGCATTATCGCTTGCTTGCCTTGCACGTTTTTTCGGAAAAATAATTTTTTCGAAACAATTTTTTTAATTTTTGACTACGTTGATTTACGTTCCTAATGTTACATTTTATTTCATATCGTTCTTCTATACTTTCGTAATGTGTAAGTATTTGTTAAATTTTATTATTTATTTATACATTTTGTACAATTGTTACTTTTTCTTTGTAGTCAACCGGTACCTTGATAATGGTCATTAAATGACCGAAACCGGTCGGTAATTTCATTCAATAAATTTGAACAATGTGAATTAGACTTTTACGGTTTTATTTAAAAACCTTCTTCCTTTAAACTAAATATCTTTAAAAAATTTGGGTGGGCCAGCAGGTGGGCCAACACATCAATGAGGTGAGCAGTATCGACAATAACAAATCTGTTGACATTTTCTGATTATGTTTCTTAACCATACCCGAAAATCACGTAGATGTTATTTATATCGATACGACAAAAGCCTTTGACAAAATTGGACATGATATATTAATACAAAAATTAAACAAATTTGATTTACATCAAGAAACGATATTTTTGTTGCAATCGTATCTAAAAAATAGAAGAAATTTGGTATCATACATGAATTGTGTCTTCGATTACTTTGTAGCAACATCCGGAGTTCCCCAAGGGTCAATATTAGCACCATTATTGTTTTTATGTTCGATAAACAATTTTCCAGATGTGCTTCAATGGGCTCAGTGCTTACTATATGCAGACGATATCAAACTTTTCATGCCAGTGTTTACAAAAAGTGACTTCTCACATTTATAATCTGACTTAAACAATATAACAGTGTGGTATGCAAAAAATTCGTTGGTGCTTAATATTGAAAAGCGTAAAGTATAGATGAAAGCACTGATTGGTTATTCTTGTAGCAAAAATTGTACAGAGTTAAATAGATGTACCCGTTTTATTAAACAAAATATACATTTTCGTACCTGATATTAGATTAAGGTCTAGATATATGCAACTCTTGGGTAATTTTTCTTTTATAACTTTAAATAAAACCTTGATTTATGCAAATGAGCTACTATCGAAATGCAATACAATGGGGTATGTGACCAAATTTTTATTTTTACATAATAAGATACTAGACAAAAAAATAAAATACCCGTATTTTTTTATATCGATTAATTATTCGTACTTTACGAGAAAATAATTATTAAAAATTCGGGGAAAGGATTTGTGATGTGACAATGGTAGAAACGTGAAAAAAGACGGATAGACAAGGAGGAAAAGAGATACTTATAGCCAAATGTAACCATGCCACACCTACCACAACATAAACGCGAGGTTGATAGGTTGATTTATAACGGCATACGGCATATATCCCTTCTCCAAAATATTAAATTGTTAATAACAAGATTATTACAAATTAATATTTAGTTTTTATTATTATAATGAGAAGCTACAGTGGTTAGTTTTTATATTTTGACATATGTATTGAAATTCGAATACGGTCACATACCCCATTGATATTTTTGATATATTAGTATATATATATATATATATATATATATATATATATATATATATATATATATATATATATATATATATATATATATATATTATATATATATATATATATATATATATATATATATATATATATATATATATATATATTTGCCCCATTAGGAGACCATTTCAATGGTATTTTGTTATTTGCGAAAAAATGCATAGGTCACTAGATCTAGGCGAAAATGTAAATTTTGCAGTTTTTTATTTTTGCAAATAACTTCGAAGTGTGAAATTATACTGAATTTTGGTTTGCACATCTTTAGGGCACTTTTTTATGTTCTTTCGACTGGCGATGCTCAATTTTTTTTATCAGTGTTGGTTTTCGAGGATTGATGTTTTTAGCTTTACAATGATATAAAATAGTAATAATTTATTTTTATAATTAACAGAGAAATTAACAAAAAATGTTATTAATACTAATATATATATATATATATATATATATATATATATATATATATATATATATATATATATATATATATATATGTATGTATGTATGTTAATCATAACTGATATGCTGTAATTGGAATTATATCTGTTGCTTGTCAGTATAAATAAAATTATTATTATTATTATTATTATTATTATTATTATTATTATTATTATTATTATGGGGTCCCGTGGCCGCGTGCCTGAGTGTCTGGTCGCGAATCTGGGGAACCGGATTCGATCCCGACCGACGCCAAATATTTCGAATTTTAAATGGCACAAAATTGACCCCTGAGGTGCACTCGCCACTCCAGCAATGAGTGTCCGTGAGGTGACGCCTGGTAAACGCCCACACGGTACAAATATGTCATCATCATTATCGATATCTGCGTAGAAAGCAGATTGGCACACCCAGCAATGGGTAATATGCCGTGATGATATATTTATTTATTTATTTATTATTATACCAGTGGTACGTTTCAAAACTTTACTCTGCAGTATAGTGTACGCTCAATATCGTTCCAAAAACCAAGAGCATACTCTTTTAGCATACTCCCGAGACTGCAAAACTAAAAGTGTACACTCCAGAATTTACTTTACGTACCCTACTTATATAGGAGGGTACGATACGAACGTACTCCAACAAGAAAATGTTTAGCACCAATTCTTTGTTTTTGTTAACGCACGGTTTGACGTATAGTACGTGAATGACATATTATAATTTGTATAAAAAGTAACTAATAGAATGGATATTAATTTAGAAGACCATAAATACATTGGCGTTTTAGAAGACGAAAAGATAATAGTAATACTTGCACATATAGTACTTAACAAAGAGCTTTTATTTACCATCTTTACAAAAACAAAAGAAAATTTAATTTGATCAATTTGACAAGTGTATTAGTAGCAAAATTTTAGAGCGTACCCCAGAAAGTAACCAGATATCAGGAGTATCATTATTCTACTATTATTGTCAGTGACAGAATATAAACTTCTTTCTAAAAATAAAGAAACGTTCATTATATAAAATTACCTATCAAATTATTTATGGATACGAATAATAAATGTATAGTAAATCATAATCGCTACTTTGACATTTCACATTACTTTCAATAATACGTTATCATTACGGACTGAAATACAGATTACAATCATATGTGAAGTAGTTCTTTTGTGATTTGAATAACAACAATTCATGACATCCAACTATTGGATAATATCAATCGAAGTGTAGTTAAATCGCTCAACTCCAAAAAACAGGTAAAATATTCATTGCTTGTATGTATACTCACATTGTGTAATAAAAACAAAATGAGGTTTGGAAAATTCAATTTATTTTTCATAGAATGTTCAGCGTATACAGGGTGTTAATTAAAAACCGGGTCTTATATGTGTTTAACATGGCAAAATAGATTTTCCTTGCGCAAAACTTCCCACTTTATTTTAGACAACACAGAAGTTTCAAATAATTAAATTCTACACTTAAATCACTAAACAGATTTTATTTTGTACCTAAATCGAATTTAAAATTTTATAAATATTGCTCATTTCTAGTGACAGCCATGGAATTTAAGCCAAATAGGGGAGTGTCACTTAGGCGCGGTATTTTCACTTCCGAATAAAGTTTCGAATAAGCATTCGTTAAATAAATTCATTCCACGTATTTATCCAAAGAATAATTCCATTGCGTCTTTTCACACATTTTAACGTTCGTGAATTGGTAGCCTTGCAGAGTGAATTTGTGTCAGTAGAGAAGGATGGAGTTTGGCGTAGCCCCGTTATTAAGCAGACAAGGATAAAATGTGTCAACTTCTTTTGAATCCGTAGTTGTGAAAATTTAGTTTGACATCTGTCTTCTATATTCTTCTGCATTTTTAGCTCCGGGGGACTGTAATTCAACAAATGTACTATCTAATGCAGCGATCATATGTGGTAAACGAGATATGTATATTGTAAAATTGTCCTTGTACTTTTTGTATATTTCTTTCAGTTTGAAGTAAATGTTTGTCATTGTATACAACAAAAGTTTCCAAAATTTGACCATATTTTGCCAGCGTCAAATGACAGGATCTTTATAATGATTTACCTATTCACTGTGACAGATTAAATACGATCCCCAATATGTAATAATAACTTGTTTTCATAATCGGAATCTGCCAAAAATTACTTCGTGTATGTGGTTATGTCGCTGTCTGATGGTGTGTGATCGATTGCTCACGTTATTTATTAATTCATAGTTCAAAATATCATCATAATCATCAAAAATATTTAATATATCCATTTTGTTAATAAATTTTGCACTTACGAATAAACAGGTTATTCGCTACTCAACTCCCGAATAATTTTTTCTGCGTATAACAGATGTTATTATTTCGAATAAATTTATTTGCAAATGAAAAGGCAACAAAAATATTTATCCGAAAGACAAATTTATCTGAACCTTTATTTGCAAGTGAAAATACCGGCCCTTAGTGAAATTTAATTTTTTTGATAATGTATATTAAAAGTATTTTTACCTCCCGCTACCCTTCGTAAGGGAGATAATAGGGATCGTGCTAAAAATCGCATATCGAGATTTTGGTAAATGACCACATATTAAGGTCCCCAGAATCCAATTTTAACATTTTCACGATGTGTGTGTGTGTGTGTGTGTGTGTGTGTGTGTGTGTGTGTGTGTGTGTGTGTGTGTGTGTGTGTGTGTGTGTGCGTGTATGTGTGTGTGTATGTGTCTGTATGTGTGTGATTTTGGTGTAAATAGAATAACCGGATATGGCACTTTACTTGAAGCTCAACATAATTTTTCTTCGAAAAATACCTTTAAATGTTATTTTTTCAAGATTAAGGTTATTATAAAAATTATTAAATTTTCTACTGATTTGCATTAATACCTTTTCTACATATTTTATGGATAAATTTATAAAATTATCAATAATTTAAATTCCGGAGTTACGCTTTAAACAAACAAAACTCCTTGGTTATGCAGTTATTCAAATCAAATATATGTAACTCACAGATAAATTTTCCAAACATCAAAGAACTATACTCTACCCGTTTTAACTATAGAGTGGTGGGAGATAGTTGCAGTGTGATCTTGTATTTAACAACAAGATCAAACTGCACCTATCTTCCCACCACTCTATAGTTAAAACAGATAGAGTGTAATCATTCAAAATTCACAATACTAACGTTTTAAAAATAAAAAAATAAAAAGAACAATAGGAAAGGAAATAAATCCAGTTTCCAGCATAAGTGAATAGGTATGTATTTTATTAATAAAAATTAACGATTCACAAAAAAATTTAAGCTAATCCTCATTTTTGGATTAGGGAATTATATTCTATCCCGGTATTTAAAATTTAATCTTCATTTTATTATCAAAAAAGGTAGTTACTTGGATTAGATTAGACTGTATTTTAAGGAATAAACTGCCAAAATTAGAAATTTGCGAATCAAAAAATAAGGATTAGCTTAATATTTTTTGTGACTCGGTCCATTACTCGGTCTGTGTATGGCGGGAGGTATTGTGTTAGCCACACCAGATTTTTTGGTTTTGTCACTTTGCCGGTGTGTAAACTTTATATGAAAATATGAAAATATATGAAATATGAAAATATATGAAATATGAAAATATATAAAATTAGAGTTTACTTAAATGGTAAGTTTTCTTATGTTAAAATATAACATAACGAGCCGGATACGTCATAACCGGATTTTTATATGGTGACCGTTTGAATATGTGGTACTTTTAATTTCGAGGTTTAATTACAAGATAATATGAATTTAACTTTTATATTTAGGCTACTTACATGGTACACGTTTAGTATACATTATCAAAACATTTAAATTTCATTTAAGTATTTTCCTGCGTGTCTAGGTAGATTACAAAAAATCTCTATTTCTATTTCTCCTATTGCTCATAATTAGAATTTAATTTTCTATAATTACATACGAGTATTTTTTAGTATGTAAAGTATTAACATCGTTAAAAATTCAGTAGTAATTAAATGCATTTTAAAGCATGCGTTTATTTGCTATTAACGTAGAATTTCGTAGTGCAAATGGAAGCAATTTAAAACGATGTAATAGACGTTTTAAAATCCTGACTACAGTTGTTAATTTCTTAAATAAAACAGAAAAACATGTCTGAAATAGAGAACTGAAACTAGAACAAAAAGATAACGTATCCAGCTTCACTTCAACAAAGTTTCTGGAAAACAAAACACAGTCATTCTTCTAATGAACTCTGATTTACGTTGCTACGGTTTAGAAAACAACATCGTTTAGCATTCCTCACATTTTATAAAATTATGTCAAGAACGAAAACTTGCAATGTTGACAACAGTTTTATTAAGGTATGTTATTTCTGTCGTTCATTGTTGAATGAAATCGCTTTATACAATTTTTTTTATAAATTATTTATAAACATATTGACCACTTATTATGGCTGGTTTATGATGGATTTAATTTATAAATTTAGATTTACAAATTTAGATTTGAAATTTACGATTTACCTTGTTTGTTTATAGTGAATTTAAAATTCTTATATTGGGTCACGTGATGTGACACAAATGGGATGACGATTATATGATATTTATCACTTTTACCATAATCAATCTGTATTGTTCTACAGATAATATTAATAATATATACATATTTTCAGAATCCATTTGTCAAATCAAAATTAAAATGTTTCAACTGTCACTTGAAACTGTCATTTTCTCTACCAAAATCATTATTTGAAATACATACTTTGAAATGATTGGAGGGATTTACAAATTTACATTTAGAATTTAAATTCATCATGAACCAGTAAAAGCAGATATGTACAATTTATATTTATAAATGTAAATTCGTAAATCTGAATTTGTAAATTAAATCCATCATAAACCCGCTTTTAGGAGTGGGTAAGATTACGCACTTTTCATTTTTTTCTTTAAACTTTTATATTTATTACAAATGTAGTACAAAAATAATATCATAAATTCTATAAATAAAATAATTATTTGAGATCCAACCTAAATGTTTAAATCGCAGAAATGGGCTTTAGGATCCCGGGCAAATTTATTTAAACGAAGAAAGCATAGTGAAAAATTCATGGACCTCGCTGGGTTTCGAATCCAGACCCTCCCAATCGCTAGTCGGGCGCTCTACCAATTGAGCCACGAGTTCCCGTCGAAATCCATGATTCTTTCACAAACCTTTTTACAAATCGTAACGAGTATACTCTCACAATTTGAGAGATAAATATTCAACGCTAACATTGCGCAATAAATATTATATTAAAATTCACAATAATATACGTATAACGACACGTTAAATAGGAATTTTTTCATTTGTTGAAATTCGATGCATATAATTTTGACATTGACATGTCAAGTGTAGGTACGTTTTAAATGGGGATTACAGCTCAATCGAATTAAGAGAAATTAGTAAAAAATAGTGAAAGTAGATGCTTAATAATTAATATTAATAAAGAAATAAAATGATTTGAAATAATTCGGAAATCAGGGGTTTTTTGTTTTAGCAGCTCGACACTCATATGAAATCCATATATATTATTTTGATTGGCGACTCAAAGACCACCTATAAATATATAACGAATACCGAGTTAGGGGGTGGAGTCTAGTATCAATGGAAGTACACAAATTCAAATAAATAAATAAAAAATAAAATAAAATAAGATTTATTCCATGTGACTTTTTTACAAGTATATGACAAGTCAAGAATTAAATGGAAAATATCGTATGTTTTTACAATCATTTATCATAGAATTCATTTAAATTGTAAAAGCAATGGTTAAGCAGATATTGTTTAATATTAATTTTGAATGAGTTAAATGTGCTCTTTTTTTACCTTCCGTCACCTTTAGGTAAGGAAGGTATTGTCTTTGGTCAAAAAATTCGGTGGTGAGTTTTTGATGAATAAGCACGTTTTAGGGTCCCTAGAATACGATTTTACTATTTTTACGATGATGTCTGTATGTGTGTGTGTGTGTGTGTGTGTGTGTGTATGTATGTGTGTCTGTGTGTGTGTGTGTGTGTGTGTGTGTGTGTGTGTGTGTGTGTGTGTGTGTGTGTGTGTGTGTGTGTGTGTGTTTAACAAAATTTTCGTCTACGATAACTTCCATTATTATAATTCTTTCGTATTTCTCTTCGTTACATCCATGTGAAGAGCTGATTAGATTTTGGTTAGAATTGGACAACCGGAAGTACCCTCATTTGAAGATTTTAACAGTTTTTCTTGAAAAAACTATGTTAAATATAATTTTTTCACATTTAATGTTATTATAAATATTAAAGAATATTTTATTCTCTATACGATTTGACTGCATTTTATACTTAATATTAAATGGATACAGAGTTAAAAAATTATAAAGAAATTAAATTTCATAAAGTAGCCATAGCTATGGAAACAGCTACTATATTAAGGAAATTTTGATTGAAAGATGTCAGTGTCAAGTGAAATTAACATAAGGTACGTTCTATCGGAATCAGAAATATTTCTACTAGAATAAGAATATTCTTAAAGCAATAGAACGCTCAGTGGTAAATAACTGTCAAGTAAAAAATAAATACAACAGAACAGTGGGAGGGTTTATGTGTTATTGTTAGTTAACAACTAAAGCTAACTTTGTATGTTTATTTTGGATCTTCAAAATGTTGTTATTACAGAGATTATAATTATATAAAAATATATTAAATAATAAAAATGTAAAGGAGGTATTTCTTTGAGCACAGTCTAATCTGAACATTGACAAATGTAACTGAAAGGTACGCGCGACAGTCGGCTAGTACAATTTTGAATTTATCTCCAATCTATATATCTTCCAACCAGCGCTTCCAGCTCTGAAGTTGGAATGATTCGTAGGAATATTCAGATTTTTTTGACGCAAAGGAACGATCATTGAGGTTCTACTAGAAGAAGTAGTAAGATTTCTGACACCGATGGAACGTACCTATAGTGTGTTTGTCTTATAATTTTACTGAAAATATAGGATCTTTTGCTATAAATTTTCTGTATGGAATTTGCATAAAATACATGCAACTGCCGGAAGGTAAAGTACAAGAAATATAATCTTTAGCAAGGAAATTTCTGTATGAAATTTGTACAAAATACATAGAACTGACGGAAGGTAATGTGCTGGCCACATCAGATTTTTAATATATGAAGAAAGACAGTTATATATGTGCAGTCCAACGATATGGGGAGCATTTTTAGCTATATTCGTTTTACAAAAGGGTTTTCGGAAATGGTCTTTTTGTCTTGTGTTGAATGTATGAATATCACTATTAGAGAAAAACTTGAGTTTGTTGCGATATATAAATTTACATATTTCAAGTATAAATATACAGCAGAGAGGAAGGATACCAAGACTTTTAAATAAATCTCTGCAACTAACAGTTTGTTTTACATTGATAATACATCGTATTGTTCTTTTTTGTATAATAAATACCTCTTGAGCCGCAGTTGAGCCCAGTCGGGATCGAACCCGGTTTCCCAGATTCGCGACCTGACACCCAGGCACGCGGTCACGAGACCCCAATCTCCGAACCTCATTTGATGCATTGACAATTCAATTACGTACGTATAATTTTATGCTGAAATAAATACCAAATTTGCAATGAAATGCAATGCAATCAAATGTATATGTAATAATAGAGTTGTCGTACTATTAGGAATTATGGGTTATAGATCAGGTAATTTAGGTATGGTTAATTGAAACCAATGTTAAGTCAGTGATACAATCCAATCAATTAGCATTCCTGCATACGTTGTACTTGTACCTACAATATCACACAATTACATGTGAATTCCCATTATTTATTAGTGACATTTTCATTTTCAAGTAGCTCATATACAGAGTGTTTCAAAAATTGCTTAGGCTATTTCACGACATTTTTTTTATTTATTTATATTTTCTTGAAGTAGGTACATAAATATGTAAGACAAAATGTGAAAGTTCTATACTTCATTTCACGTAAGAAAATAGTTTTGTTTAGATAATATCGGGTCCGATCAAAAAACAAAATCAAACTGTACCTATCTTCCCATTACTAATTTCTTACGTGAAATGCCATAGTTAAAAACTCCTCCAAATAAACGAGATATTAAGATCCGAATTTTAAATTTGCTTTGTGACGTAGGTAATGTGGCTATACCAAAAATAAACAAACAGACTTTCACAGGCCACAAAAAATATAGTGATATTTCTTCCCTTTATGATCATGCAAATAAATCATAAGGTTGCATGACAAAAATTCTGAGAAACGCCCGCACGGTACAGATATGTCATTATCATTACCGATATTTGCGTAAAAAGCAGATTGGCACACCCAGCAATGTAATATGCCGTGATGATATATTTATTTATATTATTTATAACATTTAATAATAATAAATGATCAAGACACCTTGATTTCATTTTTCAGTTTAGAATTTTTCGTATGTAATCCAACACTTTTGCTTGTTTAAAGCGTAGGCTCCGGGATTTAAATTATAGATAATTTTATAAATTTATCCATAAAATATATAGAAAAAGTATTAATGCAAATCTGTAGAAAATTTAATAATCTTTAATTTTTATAATAACACAAATCCCGAGAAAATAACATTTGATCGTATTTTACGAAGAAAAACTATTTTGAGTTTTAAGTAAAGTAGCATTTCCGGTTATCTCATTTACACCAAAATCTAATGGCTTCTTCGCATATTAGCATAAGGTACAAATACAAGGTTTCAAAATTTTCTGAATGATAGTATTTGAGTTAGAGTAAAATATACACGCACACACATACACACACACACACACACACACACACACACACACATACACACACGCACACACACACACACACACACACACACACACACACACACACACACACACACACACACACACACACACACACACACACACACACACACACACACACACACACACACACACACACACGCACAGACAGTATCGTGAAAATGTTAAAATTGGATTCTAGGGACCTTAAAACGTGGTCATTTATCAAAATCTCGATATGCGATTTTTAGCACGATCACTATACCCCTTGCCAAGTGTAGCGGGAGGGAAAAATCGATATTGCCAATTAATTTTTTTGTTTGTCATAACTTAAAAACAAATGATAGTCGGAAGGTGAATCGCACATATTAATGTGTATTTTTAAAAACTAAAATCGACGTATGTCAGAGTTAAAAAAAATCTGATGTGGCCAGCACATAACCTCTCGCCAGATATTTTACCTGGTTGAACGCATAAAACGAAAAATATTTTTAAATACAAATACATTTTTCTTATCTCACTACAAAATAATTCTCACATATATTTGCATACTCTATGGGATATTTTAATATATATATATATATATATATATATATATATTATGCACAATACATACATTTTCTTTATATTCAATATCTTGAAATTTTCTTTTTCTACTTTCCTTTTCTTTTTCTTTATATTCGTCATTTTTTCACAAATTCCTTTTATATTCTTTTTTACGTATATTGTTTTGCGTTGTTGACTTTTTTTATTTTTATAATCTTCATAATGATGTACAAATATTTTTGACAATGGCATACAAATATTTTTGTCAGTGACATTTATGTGTCAATTACAAACATTCGAATTTCTTGCCTTGAAATAGTTTGATCTGAGAATTTTTACATCAAATTATTTTATATGCATTTCTTTATCTCTAAATCTATGGAAGATATAATAATGAATTTATATTTATCAAATAAAGAATTTAACGTTCTTTAATATAAGTATTTACATATATTTTCGATAAATAATATTTAGATTATTTTTTTCTTGTAACTACTACTTCCGGTTGTCCAATTATTGTTACCAAAACTTAATCAACTCTTCCCATTATTGTTAGATTGAGGAATCCGTAGTTAAAAATGTCTTAAGTCTTATAGTATTTGAGAAATCGTGAATCCAACATCCACACACACATACGGACATCATTGTAAAAATGTTATAATCGGATTCTAGGGACTTTAAAACGTGCTTATTCACTAAAATCTGGATATGCGATTTTTAGCATGAATTCAATACCTCTCTTAGCGAGAGGTAAAAAGAAAAAAATGGATTAAGTTGTTTCAATGGTTACTAAAGATATAACTACTTGTCCAGGCACCGGACAGCTAAATGAATGTGCTAAAACACTATCATAGTTCCAGGAAGCAAACTGTACCTAGAGGCGCGACAGTGCATAAATTTCCAGAAAATTGATTAAGTCACCTTTGAGTTCAAAACATTTTGCAAGAGGTAAAAACGATTGCGTCAGTGACGGATTTAGCACTTGAGAGTCCCCACGCGTAGTAGTAAGGTAATTCTATCTTTATCGAGTCAGTAGAGAGCAAACTTGCATATGGCATGAAATATGACCCCTAGGCCGCCACAAAACATATGGCATAGATGGCGTTATTCATTTTTTCTCAATTTAATTTAGAGAGTAATATTATATTATTATTTTTATTAGGAAAATAATAATAATAGCAAAATTAAAGAATTTTTATTTTGAGAACTGAAATTTGAGGCCCCCTCGATTTAAGAGGTCGCAAGCCCGCGCTTCCTGCGGCTGTGCGGAAATCCGCCACTGGGTTGAGTTCGGTGTTTTTTTTTTTTTTTTTTTTTTTTAATATTCCGTTCTTTAATGCCACATCCATCTTATTAACAACAATTCATGTGAATTTAATCATCTTAATGCAAATAATAGATATTAATTCTCTGTATAGTCAATTGTAAATTTCGCCAGACTCAGCAGATGGCAGCTTATAGTCTATAATTACACTGCAAAGATATTTCCGATCTCTTTCACGACACGGGGTGCCGTACAAGTTTATTACAGAAACGCAGGGCTTTGTAGGTTATCTTCCAAGTGTCAGGTATACTTTAAATTGACTTAACCGTAGAAATAATAGAGCGATAACACAAGCGGACTCCTTCACAAAGGACTTAGTTTCCATCGAGGTTTCCACCTTGAAAGGAATGAGAACTAAATATAATTCCATCTTCTCTGACGCCTACTACACACAAGTTGGCACATTAACCGAATTCGTACAAACGTCATATATAATGAACTAGTACATAATTTTCCTTAATAAAATGATTATCTTTAATGTACTTAGGAATTAGAACTCAAATGAAAGAAAATCTTATCTCCGTGTACCTGAGTGTTTGTGCGCGTATCTGAGGACCCGGGTTCTATCCCGACTTCTAAACTATTTACTATACCTTCCATCATACATTTAGGTAAAGAAGGTATTGTTTTTGGTCAAAAAAATCGATGGTGAGTTTTTAATAAATAAACACGATTTAGAGGCCCTACAATACGAATTTACTATTTTTGCGATGTCTGTATATCTGTGTGCATGTGTGTATGTGTGTATGTGTGTGTGTGTGTGTGTGTGTGTGTGTGTGTGTGTGTGTGTATGTGTGTGTGTGTATGTGTGTATGTGTGTGTGTGTGTGTGTATGTGTGTATGTGTGTGTATGTGTGTGTGTGTGTATGTGTGTGTGTGTGTGTGTGTGTGTGTGTGTGTGTGTGTGTGTGTATAATTCTTTCGTATTCCTCTTCGTTACATTCATATCAAAAGCTGATTAGATTTTGGTTATAATTGGTCGACCGGAAGTACCCTCATTTGAAGATTTTAACAGTTTTTCTTGAAAAAACGCGGTTAAATATCATTTTTTCACATACAGTTTCTTTATATTCAATATCCTGGAATTTTCTTTTTCTACTTTCCTTTTCTTTTTGATTATATTCGTCATTTTTTCACAAATTCCTTGTATATTCTTTTGCGTTGTTGACTTTTTTTATTTTCATAATCTTCACAATAATGTACAAATATTTTTGACAGTAACATACAATTTTTTTTGACAGTGACATTTATGTGTCAATTACAAACAACTACTTCCGGTTGCCCAATTGTTACCAAAACATAATCAACTATACTATTATTCACGAAAGATGACTATTCAAGGTCATTTGTGAGCCGTCTGATATAATATTACTTGCAGATAACTTCATTGCATTTCGTATGCAGAGGCGTGCAACAAGAAATATTTATAGACACATTTTATCTAAAAAAATAAGAGCAATTCATTTGAAAATTACGTTTCTTTTTAAATAATGCCTTTCTGAAATATTTATATTCTTTACTTATGTTTTTGCAAAATACAAAAACATAGACTTAACTTATAAACCAAGGAATAATAATTTTATTTAAATGTCAACGCCACTGGGTAAATATTAGCACAGAGGGCATTGTAGTAGATAATTAGGTATCTGTAATTTTACGACATATGTCATTATTATTTATAGTGTGTTAGAAAGAAATGCCACTATTTACGTACATCTGTCACACCACATAAATTAAATAGACATATGTCAAATAATCTTTCTCTTTCTAGTACAGAATGTTGCTAAGCTACTGCTATAAAGTGATGTGTATTCTTTCTTCGAACAAATGACCTTGAATAGTTATCTTTCGTGAATAATAGTATAGGTCTTTTGCCCTCTACCGACCATCAGAATTTTCAAAATTTCAGATTTGTTTTTTATTATGTACAATTTTTTTTTAAATATCTCAGTGATATTTCTCTAGGTATAGTAAAAGGCTGAATTATTGTAAATGAGGGGTACAGGGCACATTTAGTAAGTGTACATAATCATATGTTGCAGCGACACTTGGCTATTGGAAGTTCCGTTTTTGATAATGTCATCCCTTAATTTTTTATAATTTATATTCTTTTTATTTTATTTTGGAATCATAAACTTGTTTATCCGGCCTCAAAAACGGTCGCAATTTGGCTTTTATCGCCCGAGAGCTTATAAAATTGCCAAGCAACAGTTATTCAAACGTCAAAATTGTCAGACAACATAATAAATTCGATAAATCACATTTTTTGAACACCGCTGCTCGTAAAACTATTCGTATCCTTTCTCGTACACGTCTTTTCACTTCTGTGGAACCAACTTGCTCTGGGCAGCGTCAAATTCATTCGATATTTCTTTTGAATAATCTAAATCTTCCATTTTCAGTTGACACTAAATTAAAATATGTTATAAACAAACATTATAGTTAGAAACCACAGCACACTTAAAACTCACACCCATTGAATCCTTGAATTTCGAGAACAAAAATAAAATAAAACATTGTATGTACTACGGGCATAATCAAGATTATAGCAATCGTGAAAATTAAAGGTCTCCGTTACGCGTCGAGCTTTAAACATTCCACGTGCTACAATCTTTTGACTATGCCCCTAATACATAAATAACTATTATCGTTCTTCACGTATTAAGTTCATACTTTGATAATGTCAAAGTGACTCAGTTATAAATAGGGGGTACAAAGAACTTTAAGTAAATATGTTAGCATGGGCGCCCGCAGACTTTTTTACAAGGAGGGTCGACATTTGTGTCAAGGTCAAACGAGTTTTAATGCAAAGTAAGATAATATAGAGTTCTTTACACTGAAGCAAATTTAACAAATTCTTAAAAAATTAAAATCAATATTTTATGACGAAAATGCGTATGTACGCTCTAAAAGCGTAGAATTGCCCCTTCTACTAGGCTTTATGATGCGAGATGCGAGCATAAGCAATAACTACAGAAACAGACAATCTGAAAATACAATGCATTAAATTAAAATATTATATTACCGATCAACAATATAATTATTCTATTGAACTGCTCAAAATAAAATGTATAATAATTTAATGTTAATTAAATCGCGCTCCTCACAAAATACGGCAACCCTAATCATACGTAGGTACTTTTAATATAAATAAATATGCAATGTCTATTCATTATTTACTTTTCTATTTCTATATAACAGTAAAATCGATAATTGTGAAAGTTTTGAGAAGAACGTGATCATAAAATGATTAGAATAAACTACATCATATTAAAGAAAATACAACACCGAAGATTATGTAATATAATAATAGTACGTAACATAATTTACTCATTCTGACACTTCAGCTATTTCGTACTTAGTAATAGATAGTGGGCCAGTTGCATAAAACGTTGTTAGCTGATCATGTGTTTAACTACACATTGTAACCATGGATACGTATCAAAAATACATTGGCAAAGAAGCCTTGTCAAAGTTAACAACGTGATTAAAGTTAACAATGCTTTATGCAACTGGGCCAGTATGTAATAAATTTTTGATTAAAATATAAGAAAATATTACCAATAATTATTAAAAAATATAATGATACATTGAAATGAAAAAATTAAATTATAATTTTATTTTTTATAATGGATACAGTCCATAAATGAAAGGAGGGTCATTCGACCCTTTCGACCCCCCCTGTGGGCGCCTATGTATGTTAGTAACAACCTTGACTATTGTAAATTCCGTTTCTGATATGTGCCCCGTACCACTTATTTACAGTTGAGCCTTTTACTATACCTAGAGAAATGTCATTGAGGTATTTAAAAAAAGTATTTATACATATATACAAATCAGAAATATTGAAAATTTTGATGGTCGGTAGGGCAAAGGATCTATCACAATAGAAAAATTGTATATAAATATTATCTTTGAAATATCAATTCTTAAATAATAGGCGGTATTCCGAATCTAATTTTAAAAATTTAGTTTTCCAAATTTTAAAAAAATTTGAGCCTCGGTAGAGGGCAAAAGACGTTACACAATTAAAAAACCCAAAATAAATATTTGTTTTAAAACTACGAAAGGCAACTTTTAAAAACTATTCCAAAACCAATATCAAAAATTTTGGCCTACCCTAATATATATATATATATATATATATATATATATATATATATATATATATATATATATATATATATATATATATATATACATTCACTCATACACACACAAACACACAGACAGGGACCTTAAAACGTGGTCATTTACCAAAATCTCGATAAGCGATTTTTAGCACGATCCCTATACCTCCCTTACCAAGAGTAGCGGGAGGTAAAAATTCTGATAGCCAGATGTCAATGTCAGGTGCAATTGACATAATATGTTTGTATTAAAATTTTAATGCAAATATAGAATCAATTCTAAGAAACTTTCCGTATGGAATTTGTACAAAATATATAGAACTGGGGGAAGATAATGTACTAGAAATACAGAATCTTTTGCAAGAAACTGTTTGTATGTAATTTATATAAAATACATAAAAATGACTAATATTTGGTTTTTGTAAAAAAACAAATTCTATTATTTAGAAGAATTTTAATCAAATTATTAAACACGTGTAAGTAAACCGTAAACATTGTAATATTAGTAATATGTTTTCCTCTTTATACAGCAATTTTACACTAGAAAAATCAAAGTTAAGTGAACTACATTATAATGTACGTATGTCAGTTTATGAGTTGAGTTGTTGCTACTTCAATAACAATTTAAGTTCTTATAATCCTTATATAAAAAGCTTTGTAAGAACATCCGGGCTCTCTTAGTATTAATAAAGATAAAAAATAGTAATTCTACATAAAAATATAATTACTTATTATAACTAATAAAAGTTAAATTAGTTTCATAAGTACTCACGTGTCTTTAATGCTGTGTCATTAGTCATTAGTTTTTTCTTGTTTCAAATCTTAGAAACTTCCCAGACATTCTTCTAACTTTTTCACTTCCCTCGAGCTTTGCTTCACTCATATTGTCAACACCACTAATCATAGAGAGGTACTATATGCAACACCCAATAAAACACACTTAAATTAATAAAAATAAAACACAATAGTTATCGCTGATAATATTTGCACTAAATGTCACATAAAAACTGTTCAAAGTTATTTGAATTTTTCCAATTCGCCAGCACATGTTGTCGCACAAGGTTAATAATAATGTTTAATTAAAAGATATTTTATATGCAGTGATGCCAACAGTGTGTGTAACAAAATCAAATGATTTTGTTATTTATCACAAAATTATAAAAATTTAAATATACCTATGTATATATTCAAAATATTGATATTACTGTTTTAATTTTACAATAATAAAGGTTATATTTTATATATTCAAATATTTTGTTTTAATATCCTATGCCAAAACGTCTCTCACATTAAATATCTGGTTGCAAATTTGGGGAACCGGGTTCGATCCCGACCGACATCAAATATTTCCAATTTTAAATGGCACAAAATTGACCCCTGTGGTGCACTCTCCACGCCAGCAATGAGTGCTGGTTAGGTGACGCCTTGTAAACTGCCGCACGGTACAAATATGTCATCATCATTACCGATATCTGCGTACAAAGCAGATTGGCACACCCAGCAATGGGTAATATGCCGTGATGATATATTTATATTTATTTATTTTATTTATAAATAGTAAAGAATATTTTATTCTCTATAAGATTTGACTGCATTTTATACTTAATGTTAAATGAATATAGAATTAAAAATTATAAAGATATTAAATGTCATACAGTAGACAGCTATGGAAACAGCTACTATATTAAGAAAATTCTGATTAAAAAATGTCAGTGTCAAGTGCAATTAACATGAGTGTGTTTGTCTTATAATTTTACTGGAAATATAGGATGTTTTGTTAGATATTTTCAGTATGGAATTTCTATAAAATACAACAGCCGGAAGGCAATGCACAAGAAATATAATCTTTTGCAAGGAACTTTCTGTATGAAATTTGTACAAAATACATAGAACTTACGGAAGGTAATGTGCTGGCCACATCCGATTTTTTATTATTGCAGTCTGTCGTAGAAAAAATTGTATGTAATATCTCCTAGGCGAAAAAATCTTACGTAGTATTAATGTAAATAGCTATTTTTTTTTCGATTGACATTAAAAGTGCGAGTCTGAAAAATGTCACTTTTACTGCCTTTTATATATAAATTTTAAAATAAATATTAAAAATAATTACTAAATTAATATTAATTTTCAATCCGTAAAAAAAATGTGTTCAACACAACACTAAATACAGATTTACAGCTTCGACAGCATTCAGCAGCCTCTACGGTAAATCTGGTATTTTAGTGCCTAGTTAAACAAATAACTATTTATTAATTAAATAAAAATTTATGATACATTAGTATGCTTCAATTATTGTCTTATAAATTAAGCATCTTATAATATGATAGCTTTAGCTAAAATCAATAAACGTATATGGTAATTGTATCTGATTGAATATCTCACAAAATTCAATTATATTTGTTGAAGTGTGAAGTTCAATGTTTCAATGCGCATATGCTAATACTGAGAATTTCTGTTTCATGTGTAATTCAATTAGAAATTGGCTTTTCGGTATAATACGTACGATAAATACTAAATGGTTATAAACTATTGAGTCATACAAAACTTTACATACAAACAAATGTAATATTGCTGTAATAACTAAATTCAAGTTCGTCGTTGACAAAATGGTATTAATTACATCAAAATATTACCGAAATTCGAGATGAAAATTTTCATTTGAATCAATTAAAAGTTCAATGAAGGTGTGATTAACCCAAGTAAGAAATAATTAATCAGTGCCGTAACTAGGGCGTGGCAAAGGTGGCGCACGCCACGGGCGCACAATTCTTAGGACCCAAATTTTAATCATTTACGAGGTGCTACCCAAAAGTTCCCGAACTCTGTGTGTAACTCTTCTAACTATTGTAGTACACCCTTCCTTTCGTTTTCACAACATTTTGCTTTTTTTGTCGTATCAGTGTGGTGATATCTGTGTTACTGTTTGTTGTGTTCTGCGATAGCGTGATGTGCGATTTGAAAGAGCAACGCATTTGCATCAAATTTTGTTTCAAGCTCGGGAAAAGGGCGACCGAAACTCACCAAATACTTCGAGAAACCATGGGAAAAACCCAAGCCTTTCAATGGTTTAAGAGGTTCGAGAATGGAAGGATGAGCGTGGTTGAATTCAGCATGAAATTTTGCTTCATGTCATGTATTATACCTTGTTCCATTTTAGCCATTCAGTATTGTAGAGAATAGGGAATAGTTTTGACCTCTCTGATTGGCTGAAATTGGAGACAAGAAACAAGTTTACCCAATATAATTTCGGCTGCTTAAAACTGGCCCTGATGCGAGCGCCATCTGCTGAATGGCTTAAATGGAACAGAGTATAGACGATTTTTGCTGATGAGCGGTTCGCGAGTTAATAACAACTTAAACTTATATGAAATTCATCTAACATTTTAAACATCTGCATTCGATTTAGATCTCATTTCAACACGTATTAAATACATAATATTGTTTATCTTTAATCGTGTCAAAACTGTAGATGAAAATATGAGAACTAAGCCGATTTACAGATGTTTTAAATTTTAGAAAATGTTCATTAAGTTTAAGTTGTTAATAACTCGCGAACGGCTCATCAGAAGTTTTGTTTTTATTTTCTTGATAAATAGGGGCGCAAATAAAATTTTTGCCACAGCCGCTCAAAACCATAGGTACGGCTCTGTAATTAATTTAGCTATAAAAAATTATAAGAATGTGTTGTGGGGACCCTAATTCATACTTATTCATTGACAACTCACTACTATCGAATTTTTGAACCGAAAATATTGCCTTCCTTACATACGGAATGACGAGGTAAAATGGGTGGAATCCCATATTGCATTAACACTCATATTATTTATTTTCATACTTTGATATTTAGTGATTTCTCATAAAAGACAAACCCAAATTACTGGTTAGTCGACAACATTTCTGTGCCTTATATGAACGATATTGTCAATTTTCACACATAGGTAATTGTGGTTAAACAATATGTTTCTTATGTGTGTAAAAAAAGCAATGTAATTCTTTTAAAAATATTCTTAACAGCAGCAATATTCTTTTCGTTTAACTTGCCCAAAAGTGACTTTTTTTCGTGCCTGTTTTGCGTGCGCAAAGTGGTTCATTTCTTAACAGTGCGACAGGCCGTGCGCAAAGTAAAAAAACCGTGCGGACGGCCTGTTCGCAAAGGAAGTGAAAACACTTGCGCACGCAAAACAGGAAATTAAAAGGTCAATTTGGACAAGTTAGACAAAATATATCGTGTGCATCACGTGCACAAGCAATTAGAGGGCAGCCCTCGCCGAATGCGACCCTCGGCAATTCTTGGTCCGCTCGGATCGTGTTGCATCTTGCCTCGCGTAAATCTCATAAGGCGCATTTACACATTTGCACTCGTGTTTTGCCTCGCCATTCGCCGAAATTCGCGAGTGGCATTCGCATGTTCGACCCCACAACGCGAATGACCGTTTTCAGATTCGCCGAGTGTAAAGACTGATTTCGCCGCATCGCTACAAGCCTTTGGCTCGTCCCCAAAAACCGCTCCTGGAGCGAGCGCTACGAGCTGCAAGGCGAGGACCGAGGCGAATAACGAGTGAACAGACCACACATTTGCTCCGCCACTCGCCTTGCAATTCGACTCGCCATTTATGCGAAAGTGTAGATGCGTTGTTACTTTTCGCACCTGTTACACAATATAGTATTTCGGTAACAGTTGTAAGAGGACAACCAGTTTTGTTAGTGAAACAGAATTCCTCTTTTTACCTCCCGCTACCCTTGGTAAAGGAGGTATAGGGATCGTACTAAAAATGAAGATTTTGGTAAATAAGCACGTTTTAAGGTCCCTAGAATCCAATTTTAACATTTTCACGATGTTGTCTGTGTGTATGTGTTGGTTCTCCACTCTCAAATACTATCATGTAGAAAAATTTTAAACCTTGTATTTCGAACTTTTTCTATTATGGAAAGGGTCCATTAGATTTTGGTGTAAATCGGATAACAGAAAATGGCACATTACTTGAAGCTTAAAGTATAGTTTTTCTTCGAAAAATATCTTTAAATGTTATTTTTTCGAGATCAATGTTATTATAAAAATTAAAGATTATTAAATTTTCTATAGATTTGCATTAATACTTATTTATATATTTTATGGATAAATTTATAAATTTATCTACAATTTAAATCCCAGAGCCTACGCTTCAAACAAACAAAACGCAGTTATTTAAATGTATGTAACTGACAGATAAATACCACTATCAAAGAACTAATAATTTTAAAATAAAATTAGTAACGTTTTAAAAAGGAAAAAAAGGAAATAGAAAAATAGAAAAGGAATTCAATATAGTTTCCAGCATAAGTAAATATGTAGCTATGTATTTAGATTAATAAAAATTAACGATTCATAAAAATGTTTAAGCTAATCCTCATTTTTGGATTAGTGAATTCTATTCTATCCCGGTATTTAAAATTTAATCTTCATTTTATAATAGCTGCGGTGGCCAATGGTTAGAGCAACGCCTCCATGTCATGACTGCCCTCGGGGCTCTGGGTTCGAATCCCACTAAGACATGCATGTGTGGTGAATGTGAACCCACTCTTTAATTGGGATTTAATCTTGTTGAGGGGTATAAAAAAGATAGTTACTTGGATTAGATTAGACTATATTTTAAATTTTAAGAAATAAACTGTCAAAATTAGAGTAAAATTCGCTAATCCAAACATAAGGATTAACTTAATCTTTTTTCTGACACGGGCTGTAAATGGCGAGAGGTATTGTGTTGGCCACACTTGATTTTTTGTATAACAACTCGCGATGAGATGTGAGTCCTTTATTTCGAACCAGAGAATATGTAGAAAACTGATAATCTTGTATTTACAATTAACGATTTGATTTTTAAAAATGTCCCTTTAGTTTTCGACCTTTCCGCGTATATTATTAAATTATTCCAGCGAAGTATGATGTGCATTTAATATCTCCAAAAATGCAAATATCTGTAATATATCATCTTATAAAACGAAATTATATCCTCCAAACTCATATTAAATTTTTATAAAAATGTAATATTCTTTATCATTATTTTTCTTTATTCTACGTATTTAATTTGCGTGTTTATTTCATATTTCAACATTATTGTTTTAGAAAAATGAACACTTCATCAAGCGATGTCTGTCTCTCTTTAATGTCTTTAGTATTGTACATTTTTATGTTTTGATTATTTTTATACCGCAAATTAAGCCCGAAATGTAAAACAAGTCAAAAAAGTCTGGAAATTATCTTCCGCACCTGCAATGTCGTCGGATTAAAATTTAATTAACCGTTCTGGCGTCGCGTCTTTCGTATTCTAAATTATTTTATTCACATTTCCATCGGAGGACTGGTGTTTTTATTTTTACCGGGTATCCTAGAGATCGATCCCAATCTAACCGGCCATGTATATATTAGAGTTTTAAACAGGTTTGGCAAATCTGCAACATATTGTAAGTTTGGAAAATTAAAAAATTAAATTATTTATATTATGGTGTATTGGAGAAATTCGAAAAGGAAAAATGCAAATTTCTGTCCAAATTAAGAATTATTCGTATTTTAAATTCTTTACATTTTATTTAAATTTCCGCAGCAATGTTACATAATTATTGGTTTATAGACGACCAATAAGTATTCGTGTTCGAATCGATTTTAAAAAGTACTTAGTACTTCATACATGGATTTCACTTCAGTCGGAGTAGAATTCGCATGCTTTGAATTTCACTATTTGACATTTGTTTGTTTTTATGTGGATATATTTGCGGTTGTTATTAAATGAAAGTTTAGTTTAATATATGCAACATAATAGTCAAATATTGTAAATTATTTTCGGAAATGCCTTGGCTGTCGGTGCTGCGCACATTGAAAAAACTGTGGTAGTCAGAGTACCGGTTGCTATGATAAAAGTTCATCGCGGCTGCAGGTTTGGGAACCTTCGTTAAGTTAGATTTGGTTACTTTATTAGACTTCAATCTCACTATTTTAAAATTTAGAACAAATAAGCGCAAAAGGAACGCAGATTACGCTCTTAATACATAAATAACTATTATAATATTGCTCATATATGTCTCACCTAAATTTCAAGATTAAGTAAACAATGGTTGTAAATGATATAAATTTGTAAGTGGCACAATTACTTGAAGTGAAAATTAAGCAGTCTAAACTGACTGTGAATGTATTTTTCTGGCCAGTCCAGCCTTGCACATTCAATCAAAGTTTTTAGCAGTGTAAACAGAATTAAATTTACATGAGTTAAACAAGCTTTTCGTGTTTGGCAGTTGCCGGAATCGTAAAATATAAATATTGGTCTTTTCACTCTCTACTATCTACTATTTACTCGAAGGAATAAAGGCGAGAACGGACCAACAGAGTTTGAAGTTTAGTGTTATATTTAAATTCCGTCTTACAATTCTACGACAGAGACGTATTTCTGCACCACTGAATTGCAAGTCGGGAAATAGAATTTTAAATATTTATGTCCTCTGCGCGGTAGCCTTCTAGAGATTTTTATCATTTATGCGTTTAAGACTGTCCGTGGAAAATCTGGAGACTTTAATTTTGAAACTTTTTTAGGGTTAGAACAGAAACCAAGATAAGATAGTGAATACATAATTAAATTATACAAAATATCTTT
This sequence comes from Harpalus rubripes, assembly GCA_963082715.1. Lineage (NCBI taxonomy): Eukaryota > Metazoa > Arthropoda > Insecta > Coleoptera > Carabidae > Harpalus > Harpalus rubripes. Next base: position 86,873,553 of record OY720448.1, read on the forward strand.
AAAGATAAGATTTATTAAACTTTGTGACCGTTGAATATCTGTTCGGTTAAAAACCAAATATAAAAGTCTATAATGAGGCTTGTAATTCTCTACAACAGAGAGTTGGTCGTAGTAGTCAGTAGTGCCTTCGTCTCAAGCGGCTTGTGTATTATTTTATAATTTACAAGTTTGGGATAAAAGTACACTTTGAATAGATTCAAAATTGACAATATGTTCAAAGATCTCATTTATAGAATACATTTTACATAGATTATTTGAGGGTATATTGTACTTACCGGCCAATGGAAAATCCTCAAAGCTGATGCCTTCGAAAGAAAACACATGTACACAAATTTTCGTATTTCACTTTAAATATTAGTTTGTATATTATCATTTAATACACAACACAGAAATTTACTTCCATCCACTACTAAATATTACAACAGACTAATACGTTGCGATTTCTAACTTGTTCGTTAGGAACACAATAGCACTACTCGCATATAGTGAAGACATAAATTACTTTCAAAGAAATACTATAAATAATTACTACGTTTACATGCAGTTTTGAAAATGGTTTCAGTTTTCAGTCAAAATTATGCAAAACTGTTTACATGCAGTTTTCAAAACAAGTTTAAAAATTGATTTGAAATCAGTTTCGGCGCATGCGCATTTAGCTGATGTAAGTGACAGATCCTCTTCACTCCAAATACTTCGTTTTGCCATTATTCCAAATATTTTTTATTCTTCGTACTACTACGCACTAAAACTACACAACTGTCAGAATATTTGAAAGTTAGTAACACACAGCGACAGAAACGTTATGCTCTGTACGCATGCGGAGTATCGAAACTGAATTTTAAGTGTTTACATGAGTAGTTTTGAAACTAGTTTTCAAGTCCAACCCATGAATTTTAGTTTTAGTTTGAGATAATTCAAAACCGTTTTGACACTGTATACATGGCGTTTTCAAAACTAAAAACGGTTTCAAAACAGCATGTAAACTCAGTAGTTGGAAGAAGTAACACCGACTTGTTGAATGATAAACATTACATTACATTTTATCACTATAAATAAGATTTTTATAATTTATAGTTATTTAAGTATTAAGGTGCATTCACAAATGAAAATTAGGTTTATGGTTTTTCTTTAGGTTTAATGGCCGTTTGCATCGGTTATACTTAAATTTTAAGAACCCCTTATCAAAATAAGTGCATTACACCAATTTATAAAGTCCCCTTTAACCACGTCAGCGTTCCTTAAATTTAAGCTACAGTTCAGGTGGCACTTAGATACACCCTTAAAATAAATATTGCATTTTCAGGCCTGTCCAGTAAATTAATAATTGTTTGTTTATGTAAAAATATTAATATTTTGATTTTCTGCAGGTGAAAGTGGATAATTTTTTTCAATGCTATCCAACAAATTCATACACCACTTTGACGTGGTTAAATATATTATAACGCGGTTTGAAAATTTGAATTTAACATGAAATTCTTCATCCTGTCTGTCGTATTCTGGTTAACTATTTTTATATATCTATTTAAGAGTTAATCCTAGGTAAAAAATATAAGAACCCTTTTTTGTAGAAAATTTTACCAGCATTAATTTTGTAGTCTTGTAAAATTTTGACTCGGGCTATTGTTGTTAAGAAAATAGCCAGACACCCAAAATCTCATTTTTCTACCCCACCTTTTGTAAGACAAAGGTCTTTTTTGGTCTCCATTGATTCACCCATATGAAGAGCTGATTAGATTTTGATTATAATTGATCGACCGGGAGTATCCTAATTTGAAGATTTTAACAGTTTTTCTTGAAAAACCACTGTTAAATATATTTTTTACATTTAATGTTATTATAAATATTAAAGAATAATTTATTCTCTATACGATTTGATTACATTTTATACTTTATATTCAATGGATATAGAGTTATAAAATTATAAAGAAATTAAACATCATAAAGCAGCCAGCTATGCTACAACCATGGAAACAATTACTATATTTAGAAAACGATGATTGACAGATGTTAGTGTAAATTGTAGTTGACATAGTATGTTTGTGTTATAATTTTACTGGAAATATAGAATCTCTTACATAAAACTTTCTGGAGGTATGGAATTTGTATAAAATACATAGAGCTGACAGAATGTCATGTACTTGATAAATGGAATCATGCAAGAAACTTTCTGTATAGAATTTGTACAAAATATATTGGAACAGACGCAAGGTAATGCGCTGGCCACATCAGATTTTTTATTTTCTCAAATTCGCGCGTAATACAAGTGAAAAGTAAATTATATGTAAATTCCACAAATAAAAAGAAAGCATCCCTCGGAGTATATTGGCGATTGAGTCTGCAATCATTCCAAATAAAACACCTCCCAAACAGCTCAGTCAGCGTCAAGTGCGGGTGAACCTGCTCTCAATGCGAACGTATTACGTTTTATTCGCTCAGGTCCTCAACCTAAGGACACTTCACAAAAAATAACGAATAGACGTCTTAGAGGGATCGATAAGTCATTTAAGACATGTGCTGTCAATGCCTGACGCTTAATAAACCAAAATAATTAAACATGCTGTAATTTAGGATGCAGGATTTTCATTTAACTCATGACAAGATTTAATTTTAACAAGATTTTCTTAAGATGCAAAATGTAAAATGACAAAAATTACAAACTGCCATTTTTGAAAGTATTTTGTATTAGCCTGAAAAAGATAAAAGTTATTTATAGTAAAATCATTTAAGTGTAACTCTTTATTATGTAAATGGACTGGAACCTACATTGTTTGTTGTGTTCTTCATTTGAATATTGCGCGCAAGGTTGTAGGATTTCTCTAATGACTCTCACTATTGCATATTGTTTACACGATTTTGTTAATTACACATTAACTATGTTCTTTTTACCTAAGCATCGTGCGAAAAATCGCATATCGAGATTTTGGTAAATGACATTTTAAGGGCCCTAGAATGTGTGTGTGTGTGTGTGTGTGTGTGTGTGTGTGTGTGTGTATGTGTGTGTGTGTGTGTGTGTGTGTGTGTGTGTGTGCGTTTGTGTGGATTCTCCACTCTAACTCAAATACTATCATTTAGAAAATATTGAAACCTTGTATTTCGAACTTTTTCTGTAATGGAAAGAGCCCATTAGTTTTTGGTGATAATCGGATAAACGGAAACGGCACTTTACTAGAAGCTCAAAATAGTTTTTCTTCGAAAAATACCTTTGAATGTTTTTTCAAGATTAATGGTGTAATAAATTAAAGCTTATTAAATTTTGTATTGATTTGCGTTAATTCTTTTTCTATATATTTTATGGATAAATTTATAAAATTTATGTTATTATGAATTAAAGCTTATTAAATTTTCTATAGATTTGCATTAATACTTTTTCTATATATTTTATGGATAAATTTATAAAATTATCTATAATTTAAATCCCAGATCCCACGCTTTAAAGAAACAAAATGCAGTTATTCAAATGTATGTAACTGTTAGATAAATGTCACTATCAAAGAACTAATCATTTCAAAATAATATTAGTGACGTTTTAAAAAGAAAAAAGTAAATAGAACAATAGAAAAGGAATTCAATACAGTTTCCAGCATAACTAAACATGTAGGTATGTATTTAGTTTAATAAAAATTAACGATTCACAAAAATGTTCAAGCTAATCCTCATTTTTGGATTAGTGTATTCCACGAGTGAATTCTATTCTATTCCGGTATTTAAAATTTATTCTTCATTTTATTATTTATAGCTCCGGTGGCTCAATAGTTAGAGCAACGCCTCATGTCATGAGTACCCTCGGGGCTCTGGGTTCGAATACCACTAGGGCATGGATGTGTGTGAATGTGAACCCACTCTGTAATTGGGATTTAATCCTGTTGAGGAGTTTTAAAAAAGGTAGTTACTTGGATTAGATTAGAGATTAGACTATATTTTAAGAAATAAACTGTCAAAATTAGAGTAAAATTCGCTAATCCAAAAATAAGGATTAACTTAATTTTTTTGTGACTCGGGCTGTAAAGGCGGGAGGTATTGTGTTGGCCACACCAGATTTTTTTTATTATTATTAAAAACTGACTCTTGTGGGATTTGAACGCTGTCCCACATGAGCTACCTTGTATGATGCCAGGCGAGCTCTCTTGACCACACGACTAGAGATTACTGTCACAATCTTTATCTAATTCCATCCCATTTAGAATTTACTACGAACAATTTCACTTTTAAACTTGCTAATGTTGAAACTATTTCATAATAAAGTTAAATTTGTAACTAAGTGGGCAGAGTGTGCTTTATCATAAACTTTAATTAATGTGGATATTTAGTAGCCTCGAGTGATATAATATCGTATACATTGTTCGCACCCGCAAAACCTTCGCTACGCGGACGACGTATAAAACATGGTGGCTATGTGTGGTATGGAATGGACCACAGAATGTAGGTTCGCCCACGCTTATTGGAATATTGCGACGTTTTGCGGATTCGTATAGGGTTTTACATTAAAATTGGCATTACTGTTTGCTAAATTGGTAACTATTATATTATAATCCCTTTTTCATAGTCTGTTTATATGACAGTAAATTTAAAATAGCCTGTCTTGTATTTGGTTATTAATTTTTTTTTTCTAATCCATAGTAAGCTTTATTACAAAACCCAGAAATTATATAATTTTTAAATTTACCTAAGCCCGCTTATGCAAAAAAATAAATCTAATTCACTTTCGTGTCAAGATTTCCCTTTACCTAATTCAAAATTAACCATTACCTACGACGTATCTACAGGTACATCCTGACCCTCGCCTAGACCTTATATGCTTTTAAATATAGGATTTTAATTTTCAATAAACTACATTCACTTTCACATCCTGGTATGCAACGAAAAAATTAATTTGTTCTCGATTTATTTGGGAAAACATAAATACAGATACTAGTGACTGGGCCAAATCTTGTATGAAATGTCAATTTTGTAAAGTTACATGTCATTCCAATGCCCCTCTCGGACATTTTAAGATACCTAAAAAACACTTCGATATGATTCATATTGATTTGGTTGGTCCTTTACCATGGTCTTCTGGGTACACCTATATGCTAACGTGCATCGACCGATTCAGTAAATGGCCAGAAGTAGTTCCTCTAAAAGGCATAAAAATTGAAACAATAGCTCACGCATTTATAAATGGCTGGATATCAAGATTTGGTGTTCCGTCAACTACTACAACAGATCGAGGGTCACAATTCCAATCATCATTTTTCACACATACAACTTCACTACTATAGGCTCAAAATACATTAGTACAACAGCTTATCATCCAGAAGTTAATGAAATGATTGAACGTTTGCATAGACATTTAAAATCATCTTTCAAATCATGCAACAATCTAATGATGCACGACGAGGCGAGAGTACTCTCGCATTTCGTCTCGTCACGTAGAATTATGCGAGACGAGAACGAGAGCGAGATTGCAGTTTAAAATTCGAGGCGAGATCGATATAACAAGTGCGAGAAGCGAGAAATCTCGCGAGAGTCTCGTAATAAAAAGTATTTGTAACTTTATAGCTTTGATTCATAAATTCAATGAAAAATGCACAGTACAAGGAGTGGAGTCAACACTAATTTATGCATAGAATACGAGACTGTGAAAATTATATGAATTCACTATATTATTGAGTCTATTGAGAGTCGATTGGTATCAGTCCCAGAGCGAGGAAATGCAAAATAAAAACAAAATCTGTTTTGCATTCAATAGACCTAGTTTTCTCCAATATTTCAGTGCCGAATTCACCCTAATTAAAACGACGGTTAACATTTTCTTGCAAAGGATGTTATATTAAGCGTCGATGGGAGCCCAAACGGAGAAAAGCGGAGTGATTGGTTGCCGGCGATTTACAGAGTTACAAAAAAGAATTGTTTAATGTAACAACATCTATATATTGAGGATCATAACTTTTTTGGCAACCCGAGTAGTACTTTAACATATATTCTCCTTCCAAAACATATTTTTTTGCATGTAACTATTATTAATATATTTTATCAAAGTTTCATATTAATTTATTTGCATGAATGTATTCATGTGTTTTTAATAAGCATCAGCTATGAATAAGCTCTACCATCTATGAAATTTCACTGTTGAAAATATAAAGGAAAATTTTATAGTTCGCGTGAAATACGTGCTAGTAAAGGCATGCGATCAATGCGCGCTTTTGATACGAATATTGTTTTCCTAAAACGCGAGTGGGGCATCAAATTTTCAATCACTCTTCGGTCAATGACTAGTAACATGAAAATAAAGTTGGCAATCATGTATTTGTATTTGCTAGATGAAGTTGAAGACGATGTAATGACTAAAAACGCGTGGCCTGTCAACTTTACTCGACGTTCTCTGTAGTTCTCCTTACTGTCAAAACGGGTTTCTCGGGCGCCAATCGATATGTCGATAACACAGTACAGAAGAGGTGGTAAATCTGGTGAAGGACGCTCTGAAAGCGTCGCTGAAAAGAGTGACTTAAAGGCCAAAAGGGCTCGGGTAGCTTAGTGGAGACAGAGTTCGGTTTTTGACAATGAAATCATAATGAATTTTAATATTTTATTAAAATATATTAAAAACGATAATAATAACAAAACAAATGAAAGTAGCAATTGCTAGCTTACTATAGGATAATACAAATGAACCAGCGGTACTTGCAGGATTTGTTCATAAAAATAAGTGGTCAACAATGAACAGGCAACAATGGCACACACCAAAGTTGAGAAAAACAAAACGGTAACAGTTTTGTCACTCGACAACACTCATCAACAATCGCGATTTCGAAACGGAGCCGTGTTGACACACACCAACGCTCATTGACAATCGCAATTACATCAAACAGTGGTAAATCCCACTGTGCGGACACATCCGACTACGGCCGTGTCCGTAGCCGTACGATGCACCTTCTGCATTCCCTCACGAGCTGCCGGCACACGCCAACAGCATTGAGTCAGAGGCAGCCAAGCTCCTAACAAACTGCTCGCCCGGCACCCACCAGGTTCGCGGAAGACGGCACACACCCTCTACCCGAAAGAGCACACACCCTCTCCAAGACTCGATGAAGAGCTAACGCTCTCTTGAGAGAGCACACTCTCTCCAAGACTCTATGAAGAGCTAACGCTCTGTTGAGAGAGCACACACTCTCTGACTAAAACTGTCGCTTAAGCGAAAAACCGTTAAAAATAAGTTTAAACAAGATTCTAATCATCCTGCAAATACTTGCTATTTTAATTTAAAAAATATCAAAAAAATATACTCATGTGGGATCCCCAGCGCGCTGGTCGAGCATGTTACCCACTCGACCGCGCGGTACCTCATAGGTATACATAGGTATAATTTGTAAAGATTAGCAACTTTAAACAAAAATACAATTCATTTTACAACAAACAACATACAATTTCGATCATCAGCGTGCAGACAGTTTGGTATTATTTTACAAGCTAACTTGACTAGCGATTGAAAGTTGACGTTTAGATTATTTAATGGATGTGGTTTCTTTTGAAAACATTTCCCTATATTTGATTTGAAAGGAAACTGACCCTTATGTATTCCGTTACAGAAGATTAAAATTGTACTCAATAGCAGGAAGCATTTAAAATGACCTTAGCAACAGGATTCAGGGATGTATTTTAAAAAATTAATACCGCAAATTCTAGTTTGTTCGTTTCAAGTGAAAGCAACCCTCGAGTCGGAATTACTGTTAGAGGAAATTAAAAATAATCCTATTTCATAGAATTGCCAGACTAAATACTTTAAAGATCAAAATATTTTGTTATAAGGTTTGTTCCTACACGACTTTTTGGATGCGTTCATGTACGCATTTATGAACCCTTTTATGCGCATGTCTTGTTCAGGTACTCATTCAGACATGTGTAAGAATCTTTGTATGCTTGGAACAGACAACGAACTTGTCTTCCTCAGCAGAAAATATATCAATCAATAAATTATCGAAAAACAAATATTAATTATTATATTATAAATATATACCTAAATAATTACTGTTTTTTTATTCGAGGTTGGCCAAATATCAAATCCATTTCTTCATGAGTTGAATTAGATAACAATTATTATGGATTAGATTATAATTCCAAATCACTCATTATGGTCAGTTATGAAAGTAAATAAGTAGATAAACAATCACAGGTTATGCTTCGATATTTTCCTCACAGCGCGCACGTGCTGGCAAATAGTATATAGCACAGCCCAATGGACGGATATGACAGTCCGCGGATACGTTAATGTATGCGTCCAAAGTTTGTAGGAACAAACATAATAACAGTCCGATGAACTATACAACAGTCGGTTGGAATATTTTTAAAATGCGCATGCGTCTAACATACATATGACAGTATGGACTAGCTGTAGGAATAAACCTATAATCAACATAACGAAAAATGTTTAAAACATTTTAAACGCACCCCTGTTTTGATATTCAGTTACCCTAGTCGGCCATCTATTTCCACCCAGACATAGTCATGTATTTCTGTGCTTTCCTGGTCCATTATTTAAATGGGTTCATGCAAAAATTTCATACCTGCCTGAATATTTCGTACAATTCTATTCTTCTCTAGGGTTTCAAAAGAAACCACATCTATAAAATAATTTAAACGTCAACTTTCATTCGCTAGTCATACCATACCAACACCAACAGAGAGTGGACGGGCCACTGTTGCAGCCCCGAAGAAGCACGATGTATGTTCCAAGCGCCCGCAAAACCCGATATGTTCTTAGTTTTTAAAATAAGTTTAACAATCAAGTTCGAGTTTTGTGCGTTAGATATTGTTTTTTTCAGATTTTTTTTTAAATTTCTTAGCACATCAAGTATTATTAAATTAGCCCTTTGTATAAGCGAGATATGCATATTTAAAACTTATATACTTTTTGGTTTTTGTAATAAAGCTGTGGATTAGGACAAAAAATAACGAAAAAATAAAAAATAGATGTTAATGTCAAATTACGTCAAATACGTGCAATTTTATACTTGGGTCTATACTTCATCGTCATATTGGTCTTGCGTACAAGGAAGTCGTGTGGTGTCCACATCAGATTTTTTCTATAATAATAATGAAGATCATTCGATAATACAACTAAAACGATGACTGAACTGTAGAGGTGACAGTTCTTTGTTTGGAAGTCGTAACCATGGCAACCATTAATTCTATGCTCTGCTGCTGGATGCGCAGATACCTATTTAAATTATTTTTTTAAAATTTTGCAAAAATTATTAATCTATGAAATAATAATAATAATAATAATAATTATAATAATTATAATAATAATAATAATAATAATTATAATAATAATAATAATTATTATAATAATAATAATAATAATAATAATAATTATAATAATAATAATAATAATTATAATAATAATAATAATTATAATAATAATAATAATAATAATAATAATAATAATAATAATAATAATAATAATAATAATAATAATAATAATAATATACAATCTTCATTACTAATTAATCTTTTGCAGAATATATAATCTGTTCCTATAATCTACATTTATATTAATAGTCTGGTTAGATTATATGTATGGATATTTAATCAATAATGAAATTAGAATTATTGAACATTGCAATAATATCATTATTGTAATGGTCCTAAATTTAGATAATAAACTGAATTATGGAATATTCTAGATCAAGTAATCATCAATTAATAAAGGCTGTTAATATCATACAAATAGATTTCTATAATTACAATGGAATTACATACTGATGATAAATTTGATTAACAACGAATAAATAGTGAATTCTTCATTATAAATCATACATCTTTTATACAGGGTGTTTTACAACTTATGCAACAAACGCTAACGAGTAATATTATTTGATATACTGATTCTATTACAAAAATATTTTTATTTTGGATTTCTATACATCTCTAGTACGTTCAAATTAAATTATTATATTTTTAGTAAGATATATAGGAATCCAGTGGACCAAAGGTTCACACAATGTTAGTTTTAAATAATCAGAGTTTATTCTTGCGAATTTCGAAAAAAATCTTTTCCTAATTCCGTTTCTATAATGTTAACCAAGATGTTAACTATTTGTTTGCCAATTGAATAGCAAAATTACATTCTTCCTCGCATTAGTAAGTTTCTGTCACATTTTCATGCAAATATGAAAAGAATACAATTTGGACCCGCAGAATCCGTTGGCGGCGCTGTAAGCGCAACTGTCATGGCGGCTAGTAGGACATGTCAGATTTTTATACCTTTTGAATGAGCGCTTTCTGACCCGTACTATTGATAACAGTTCAAATCAACACAATTTTTAAGTTTGTTCAGTCGAATCCTTTATCAAGAAACTTGGAACTGCAATCAACAGGGACAAATATTAGTAAAATCAATGAATCTACAAATTTTATTTATCAATACTGTAAATAGATGTATTAAAACTACATACCTGCAAAATTTTATTATAATTTCTTTTTGTGAAATGCAAAGAAAATGCATATTTACTTATCAGATTAAATTTGATGTGTAGACTTTTGCTTCCCTTTGGAGAATGTTTTAGGAGATAAACTTCTTTTGGCATTTTTGGGAAGATTTTTATTTTCGATACTACTTCTTTACATTTTTGGACGTTTCGAAGGCCTAACGGCCTTCATCTTCAACAGTCTAATTTTTTTTTTTCACAGGTCATGGAGAGAATGTGGAAGACTGTCCTCCACATTCTCTTGGCCACACAACCTAAAAATTTAGGAAACTTTATCAGTCATGTAATTCTGCTTAAAATAACAAAACAAAAAACAATATTTCGTTCAAATAACAAACATAACATCTACGGCTATTACTAGTTCTTGGCTTTCTAGGGAAAATCGGAGTTTTAGGTGTATAGTTATTGCATCAATTATATGATAGTAAAGTAAATATATGAATTCGGAAAGAATCATCATCAAGAATAATCAGCACCAGTATATAAGTCAGTACCTATCATGTGAACTAGATCCAATGAGGTGTTGCACGGTTTTTTTTTTCTTTGCTTTAATCAAAAGAATAATAAAAAATATTTAACCCCTATTTTTTATTTTTTTCGTATTATTCTTTATTCATGAGAAAATTGTCTTTGAAATTATGATGTTCGAATATCCGCTTCCCCTTTCGCCTGATGACGTCAGAATAAAACTTACCAATGAGGGTGTGGCTTACATTTGCCTCCGACGGAATTTAAACGAGTGACAATCATGACAGCTGTCAACTACTACTGATTTTTGTATTTGGAAATAATCAAACATGGTTGTAAAAGAGGGTTTTGTGCAGTGTGCTCAAATAGAACTGATAATAGGGAAGCATAAAACATAGTGCCTCAAAACGAAGAAAGAAGAATGAAATGGTTGTCGCAAGTAAAGATAAAAACATAAAATCAAAACTTCTTTGTTGTAAAGATCATTTTGATAATTAAATAAGAACTATTGAATACATTTATTTTTTTAGCTGGAAAATGATGCACTTTGGCTATACCGGCTAATCTTTGCACTATTGGACCATAAGAGAGATTGATAAATCCAGGATAAAATATTATTAGACGGTATTGCTTAAGACCACTATTGACGATAATGTCAATCTCCAACTGAAGAGGATCTATTCCAAATAATGTGTCGCTGGAATATGTTTTATATATGTTTTAATAATATTGTATTCTGTATGTTCCTGACACGAAATAAATCCAAAAGTCAAAATAGAAAATAAAATGTGTGTGTCATAAAGTGTCAGGTGTCAACTAAAATGGGAAAAAGAGAGAACGGGGCAAAATTACTAAAGAAATAGACAAAGAAAACATGTTGGAGATAAATAAATGTAAAAATAATATATGGGATTAAATTTATAATGAATTTAATTTAATTAATGTTGACATGTGTCAAATTTATTTTACACAATAAAATTTACTTCCTCGAACATCGGTGGAGTAATTTATTCTGTAGATTTACTTAGCTAGTATTTTTATTCTTGTTTTGACGAAAATCTCTGGACTAAACTATTTTACTTCAGGAGTAAATTTTACTTTGCTAGTGCTTTACTTATCCATTTTTTATAATACTGGGCATGAAACTATGAAATATAACGCTATAATCTAATAATAAATAACTGAGAACTACGCTAAAGAACAAAAAATCACTCTGCACTATAAGTCAGACCTTATGTCACACAGTTGTCATTAAAGCAATCATTGACGTTGATGTATGATACATTTGTTTTTTTTTATCATCTTTCCAGTTTTGTCATTGGCTAATATATGTCTGATGCCACAGACAGTGTAATTTGGCGCCAATTCAAAAAGTATATTTTTAAACTGCTACTGTGCTTAATATATACAGAAATTTGAACAGAAAATCATATTTAATCACACTGTAGAACGTACTTATTCGAATTTCAGAAGAAAAAAGATATGTTAATTTTTTTGCAACACCTCATTGTTGATGCGTCCAAATAATTTTTAAATAACTTTGACTCGCTTTTTTTATTTTTGTGGTTTTAATAGGTTCAATTTCAATATTGTTATTTTTTGAAGCAATTTCAATATATTTTCGTGAGTACAAAAGGGCATAGTCAGTTCGCTTTATATTTTTTATTTTTAAATCATTAATGATAGTTAAATTCCCTTGTTTGCTTTGAAGGTTTCTTTCTTAATATGTTGATAATATTTAATATAACAGTCAAAATGAATATATGTGTCTAAAATGAAATTATTAAAATTTATAGAAATTTTGTTTGGGGGTGCTAATTCAAAATCTGGGGGTGCTAAGCATCCCCAAGTACCCCCCTAACTACGCCTATGTGTATTGCCCGTTAACATTTGGTTGGTTCAGTTGTAAAACACCCTGTAGATATAAAATACCTTACCTAGTTAATAGGATCAATGTGCATTGGAATATTTTCCACTAAATTTGAAATTATATTCTTCATCTTTGAGTTAAAAAAGCATCAAAAATACACGTGAACATCTAAAAGAAACACAAATAATGATGTTCTGCCAAGAGAAAATATTTATTTCAAAGCTGCCTCAAAGTATTTTCTTGCCCGTTTGATGCTTTAAAAACATTTTATAAAAATATTGTGTTTCACACCATAAAAATAAAAAATGAAACTAATAATGCATTTTTATCGTTCCACATCCCAGAAAATTTATTTTAAAATTCCATAAATAACAAAAAATGTAAGAAATTCTACATTTATTTGCATTTTAAAAATGTAAAATAATGAAAAGTTATTTCTTGTTCCAGGTACAACAATACGACAACAGAGTAAAAGCTGGAGAGCGGAGCACAAAGCTGCGAGAACTTTAGGAATAATTATGGGAGCTTTTATGCTTTGCTGGCTGCCGTTCTTCCTATGGTAAGAAAAATACTCTCAACAAACGCTACAGTGTAGTTATGTGCTAGTGCAAGTACATCATCATCATTATCATAAATGTCATTACATCTTCTCTTTAAATTTATGTACCTATATAACGCATAATTTAGTGCGAGAAAAAATGTGGCAGAAGATGCTTTACGCTTTGGTTCATTTTATTTATAAATATAACATTTTTACCTCCCGTCATACCGTAGGTGAGGGGGGTAATGTAATCGGGCCAAAAATTCGGAAATGATGCTTTAATTGAAGTTCTCAACAGACTTTCGTGAAAAATATATTTTGATATATTCCAAATTTTTCAAATTTGGTATTTAAGATTTTTATATTAATGAAAACGATATGTTAGATTTTTCTAAAATTAGGGTCCCCACAACACATTTTTACTATTTTTAAGATGTGTGTGTGTGTGTGTGTGTGTGTGTGTGTGTGTGTGTGTGTGCGTGCGCGTGACGATTTTTTCATCCACAATAACTCTTACAAAAATCTTTTTTCCGTATTTAAGCTTTCTACATTCATATAAAGAGTTGATTAGATTTTGGGTAAAATTGGACAACCGGAAGTGATACTTTACTTGAAACCCATAACAGGTTTTTCATATCAAGGAGAATAACATATTAGATTTTGGATAAAATTAATAAACCGGAAGTGATACTTTACTTGAAGCTCATTTTCGTGAAAAATATATTAATACAATCCAAAACTTTTCAAATTAGGTATTTAAGACTTCTATATTAATGAGAACAACATATTAGATTTTTTCAAAAATTAATAAACCGGAAGTGATACTTTACTTGAAGCTCTCGACAGATTTTCGTCAAAAATATATTATATACATTCAAAACTTTTTAAATTTAGTATTTAAGACATATATGAAAGGGAATAACATATTAGATTTTGGTTCAAATTGATAAACCGGAAGTGATACTTTATTTGAAGTTCTGAACATATTTTCGTGAAAAATATATTAATACAATCCAAAACTTTTCAAATTAGGTATTTAAGACTTCTAGATTAATGAGAACAACATATTATATTTTTTCTAAAATTGATAAAACGGAAGTGATATTTTACTTGAAGCTCTGAATAGATTTTCGTTAAAAATATTTTGATATATACCAAAAATTTTCAAATTTGTTATTTAAAACTTTTATGTTAATAAGACGGACATATTACATTTTTTCGAAAATTGATAAACCGGAAGTGATACTTTACTTGAAGCTCTGAACAAATTTTCGTGAAAAATATATTATGATATATTCCAAAATTTGTCAAATTTTGTATTTAACACTTCTATATGAAGGGGAGCAACATATTATATTTTAGCTAAAATTGATAAACCGGAAGTGATATTTTATTTGAAGTTCTGAACATATTTTTGTGAAAAATGTATTGATACAATCCAAAACTGTACAAATTTGGTATTTAAGACTTTTATATTAATGAGAACGACGTATTCGATTTTTTTCTAAAATTGATAAACCGGAAGTAGTACTTTACAGAAAGCTATAAATAGATTTTCTGGAAAAAATATTTTAAAACATGATCCATATGAAATTTGGTAATTAAAACTCGATTTTGACTATACTTATATGATAAACCGGAAGTGGTACATAATTTGGAGCTCCTAACAGATTTTCGAGGAAAAACACTATAGAATATAATCCAAAATTTCGTATTACAGACTTTTTACCTTCCGTCACCTTTAGGTAAGGAAGGTATTGTCTTTGGTCAAAAAATTCGGTGGTGAGTTTTTGATGAATAAGCACGTTTTAGGGTCCCTAGAATACGATTTTACTATTTTTACGATGATGTCTGTATGTGTGTGTGTGTGTCTGTGTGTGTGTGTGTGTGTGTGTGTGTGTGTGTGTGTGTGTGTGTGTGTGTGTATGTATGTGTGTCTGTGTGTGTGTGTGTGTGTGTGTAACAAAATTTTCGTCTACGATAACTTCCATACTACAATTCTAAAAATTATAATTCTTTCGTATTTCTCTTCGTTACATCCATGTGAAGAGCTGATTAGATTTTGGTTAGAATTGGACAACCGGAAGTACCCTGATTTGAAGATTTTAACAGTTTTTCTTGAAAAAACTATGTTAAATATCATTTTTTCACATTTAATGTTATTATAAATATTAAAGAATATTTTATTCTCTATACGATTTGACTGCATTTTATACTTAATTTTAAATGGATATAGAGTTAAAAAATCTGATGTGGCCAGCACATTACCTTCCGTCAGTTCTATGTATTTTGTACAAATTTCATAGAGAAAGTTCCTTGCTAAAGATTATATTTCTTGTACTTTACCTTCCGGCAGTTGCATGCATTTTATACAAATTCCACACAGAAAAGTTATAGCAAAAGATCCTATATTTCCATTAAAATTATAAGACAAACACACTATGTCAATTTCACTTGACACTGACATCTTTCAATCAAAATTTTCTTAATATAGTAGCTGTTTCCATAGCTATGTCTACTTTATGAAATTTAATTTCTTTATAATTTTTGAACTCTATATCCATTTAATATTAAGTATAAAATGCAGTCAAATCGTATAGAGAATAAAATATTCTTTAATATTTATAATAACATTAAATGTGAAAAAATGATATTTAACATAGTTTTTTCAAGAAAAACTGTTAAAATCTTCAAATGAGGGTACTTCCGGTTGTCCAATTGTAACCAAAATCTAATCAGCTCTTCACATGAATGTAACGAAGAGAAATACGAAAGAATTATAATTTTTAGAATTGTAGTATGGAAGTTATCGTAGACGAAATTTGTTACACACACACACACACACACACACACACACACACACACACACACACACACACACACACACACACACACACACACACACACACAGACAGACACACATACATACACACACACACACATACAGACATCATCGTAAAAATAGTAAAATCGTATTCTAGGGACCCTAAAACGTGCTTATTCATCAAAAACTCACCACCGAATTTTTTGACCAAAGACAATACCTTCCTTACCTAAAGGTGACGGAAGGTAAAAATTATAAAGAAATTAAATTTCATAAAGTAGCCATAGCTATGGAAACAGCTACTATATTAAGATAAATTTGATTGAAAGATGTCAGTGTCAAGTGAAATTGGCATAGTGTGTTTATCTTATAATTTTACTGGAAATATGGGATCTTTTGCTATAAATTTTTTGTATGGAATTTGCATAAAATACATGCAACTGCCGGAAGGTAAAGTACAAGATATATAATCTTTTTCAAGGAACTTTCTGTATGAAATTTGTACAAAATACATAGAACTGACGGAAGGTAATGTGCTGGCCACATCAGATTTTTTATTTATTGGAACGAGATCTTAGATTTTGTCTACAAACGGTCAATCGGAAGCTCATTGCTATTTTAAACATGGAATTGACGGGAGGTTATGTGCTGGCCACATCAGGCTTTTTTTAACCGGTTGACTTTGCTGTTTTTTGTTAATATTCCATACTTTAATCCCATACTGTATATGTAAGCTCGGCAGGCCTTGTAGGCCCTGGGCTTGGTTAACCACTCTTCTCCACTCTTTACGGTTGTTGACTTTGGCTTTCCAATTTCTCTGTCCTATTGCAATTAAGTCCTTTTTACCTTTTCCGATCATCCTTTTTGGTCTGCCTATAGGATAGATATATCTTCTGTTTCCCATCTTGTTGTCTCTTAAAAATACACTTTGGCGTTCTTTCTTCTGTCATTCTTTTGACATGGCCCAACCACCTTATTCACTGCATTTTAATTCGTGTTGTAATAATTTTTATAGATTTCTTCCAGTTCTCTGTTCGTTCTTCTCCTCCATTGATTTTCTTCTTTAATTCCTCCGTATATTTTCCGCAGTACTTTGCGTTCTCAGATCTGCAGCTTCGACTCATCTAGTTTAGTCATTGTCCATGTTTCGCTACCGTAAAGTACCGTCGGTAATATTATTTAAGTTAATAATTAGTGTTTCATAATTATTTAATGTAGCCTCTTTCATTTTTCTAAGAAACTATTTATTTAAATAAATTTTAATGCCGTTTGAAAATGCAATACACTACGATTAAATATTACAGTAACTACTTTATCCTTTTACGTCGTAAAAACTGTTTACATTTTCTTTAATTACGTTTACAATTTCAAAGTTGGATGCTACAAAAAGCCTCGCGTTAAGGTTTAATTACGGACGCGAGAACTGTCAATTTACCAGGAAAAACTTAAGAGGAGTAAACTAATTATCGGAAGTTAACTGTAAAGAAGCGTAGAGAGCTCACGAGAGACTATTGTACGGCGTGGTGCGACTGCCTGACCTTCTGGATACAGATGGCACTATTGATTTATCAGATTCAACTTCCTAATCAATTTTTACACTTAGGGAAGGCTTTTTCTTAAGTTTGTTGACAATTAAATCATTTTAGAAAGTGATAGAAGAAAAGTTTTCTTTTTGAGGGTGGAAAATCGAATACGTCGTCATGATATCAATCTATTGACTAAACTAAAATTCATATACAGAGAGAGATTAATTTTAGTTATTTCTGATACTCGGAACTTGGAAGTAAAGATAGGTATAGGTACATTTTAACCACAAATTGCTTCTTACAGTGTAAGGGGGAGGGGCACGTGCACAGGGCTGGATTAAGTATAAAATCGCCCCTAGGCTATTTTCTCAGATGCCCCCAAAAATCAGAGCAAAATTGCTTGAAAAAGGAAAACTATTTAATTTCTAGTCGTAGGATATTATGTTCAAAATTCAAGAATTACATTTTTCTCGCTCGAGTAATATAATAAAGTAAAGATTGTATTATGAATTATTGAATGGTTATATGAATGAGATAAAATCACAGCACAAAGTAATAAAGAAGAGGAACTTATATAACTAATCACAAATTTACAGCGAAAACTATAACAAAACTTCTTATAAAATACAAAAAATATTGCAAAACACATCAACAAACAAATTAGACATCAGCTTTTCTAGATTTAAACTGCCCGTTTTAACTATATAATGGTGAGAAGATAGGAGCAGTTTGATCTTGTTTTCTGATTGGGTAGTAATCCGATATTATCCAATCAAACAACAAGATCAAATAAATTCTTAAAAGTTTGATATAATTTCTGGCGAGTTTATTTTATAGAAAAATTTTTGGTTAAAAAATTATCCAATTGAATCCCTGTATTTCTAATCACGTGTGAAAAAGTAGCCAATCAAAGCAAACTTACACTGATAATTACCCTAGGCCAATTATCACTTATGTCACTAAGTTGCTAAGTAACAAACACTTTTTGACGTATAATTAAAGATTAATTGTTTTAATTTTCAAATGCCATTTTGCAGTGAAAATAACGGTTCAATTAATAAAATTATTACTATTAAATGTGTGTATAATAAAACTGGAGGTGTCTTTGTCTTGTCTTCTCGTGTCAATATCAGTCTTATTATTGTTACACATTTGACGCTGAACTTACTCATAGCTACTACTGACATCTGTCGGGTGATTTTATAATTATAAAAATTCTGCTAAATACAAATTCTTCTTAAATTTAATTAAAATTGCAAAAAAAATTCTCACCGAATACCCCTCGATCATTGATAAATACTTATAATTTTATCACAACTTTCTCAAACACGTTGCTTTTAGGTAACAAGCAACGCGCTTTCGGTAACTGTCATAAAATTATTTCGTAATTATCAATGTCCTCAGGATATTATAGTTGATAATATCATTTTCTATACTTAATATTGCCAACGAATTTATCTTCTCTTGTCTCTTTTTAGCGTCGAAAATGAACGTTCGCCAGATAAATTTGTATTTGCCGATGTTAAACTATTTTATCGAATGTTTTCTTATTTTCCCTAGCATTCATTTTAATCTCCTTGCATTTGAGCAGTGTGTTAAGTTAATTTTTATTTTAATATTTTGTCTAAATACTTGGTGCTTGACGGCGGCGCCCCTTGAGGGTTTTGCCCCTAGGCAGTCGCCTAGTTTTGTCTATTGGGTAATACGGCCCTGCACGTGCCCTCTCTAAAAGCCTCTATCCACTACCAATAACCAATTAATATTTTTTGTCATGCTGTCCTTAGCTTGCTAAGTACATTTTGTAAATACGATTGTAGACCGCGCGAGTAACCGTGTTATATTTGATTTCCGTTCCAAGATTTTTTATTTTTGTGACTATATTATAATTATTTAAATTTACTTTAGGCGTTTATTATTGTTGTTAATTTTAGAAGTAGACATGTGTCTACATATCTACATAAAAACTTCGAATCGAGACTATTAATGATCGGATGAAATGGTATGAAGAATTTTGGAGGTCGTACTGCACCACAGAGGCCAAATTGACATTAATTTTTTTCTTAGTATTTATTTTTTCGTTCTACAGTTCTTAATTTTATTTTTTATAATTAACTCTTATGTATAAATAACACACTTAACCATTTTTACCCGAATAACATTTATTTTGTATATTTATAAAATTTTGCAGTCATTCAAAAAGTAATTATTACCATTTTATTTCGTGTGAGAGAAACAAATTGAAACAACATAATTATTAAAGTCTCATTAAATATATTTTTTAAACAAGTTTAATTATTAAAATTTACCGGTTTCAGGATATTTATCCATTGTTTACATATACAAAAGTAGGCTGGTAACTAAGTAATAACTGAATCTGTACGGTAATATTATTACCATACTGACTTGTCAACAATGATCTACAAAATGAAAATAAAATACAGATAACGTTAGTGTATCGTTGTAAATACGGTTTATTCTAAAATAATAAACATGAGGAATATTTTATATAATTTGAATATTTGTCATATTGACATGTCAAAATAATTGTTCTGTTAACCACAGCATTCTGAAAGTAGCATTAATGAGAGAATTTAAAAAATGATATTTATTATTTATTAATAATGTCTTTATTTTCTGAAACCGATAAACTATTGAACAAACCACGGATGTTATAAATCATAACAAGCCTTAGATGTCTTAAAAACCTCTACATACATTCCTAGGTATATTAATAGCTATAAATATTCTATTGTAAGATAATGTAGAATTGATAATAAGTCGCCCTTGAAATACTACCCTTAATCATAAAACAAATTACATTCATCCACTTACAAATAATGTCCACGCAAACATATGACAATTTTATTCCATTTCGTATTCTGCTTTATGTGTTTCAAAAGCAGAATTAAATTTTAATATCTCTAATGAAAATCTAATGCATATAATATTAACTCATCATCATCCAGGTTTGCTAAATCTCTTTAGGGTAAACCTGTGTTTAACTCAAATATGGAAATTACTCCAAAGCAGACCCTCGGAACATCATAAATAAAACTGATACATAAATATCCTTTGACATTTCCCTCTGGCGTCTCTTTCTCTCTCTGGCTGCGACTCATTCTATCTCCTTCTTCGTCACTTTGACAGTCAAACGTGAACATCATTCATAGCAGAAATGTAAACGTAAACGTTACCGGCGCTGTTGCCATGAGAAGTAGTTTACAGAACGTTACTTTGTGACTTCCTCGGCAACTCTTTGCTCTTATTTCGGTTTATCTTGCTTCTGAATCTATTAACTTTACATTTATCGAATAAACCTGCGTTTGCAACATTATGTTCAGACGATATTAGCTGGTTATAGAAAATATGAAATATGATTTTAAGAGATAAAATCATTTCTTATGAATAGGTATACAACTTTTGAATATTCGTTGCTAAATACAATGCATTATAAATTCATTTCCATATAAAAATAAAAGGCAGCAGTTCTATTTTTGTCTTCATTTGAATTACAAAACAAATTTATAAATTAAAAAGTTCACAGAGTTTTAATTAAAACAGTTTATATTTTATATTTTCAAATTCTTCAACAAAAATTTTCTTCATCTCTCAATCGTTTTTACAAAATAAATTAGATTGATTAAATTTGAAGAGCTATGGGGAAAATAAATTTATATCACAAAATGTTTTTTACCTTCCGTCACCTTTAGGTAAGGAAGGTATTGTCTTTGGTCAAAAAATTCGGTGGTGAGTTTTTGATAAATAAGCACGTTTTAGGGTCCCTAGAATACGATTTTACTATTTTTACGATGATGTCTGTGTGTGTGTGTGTGTGTGTGTGTGTGTGTGTGTGTGTGTGTGTGTGTGTGTGTGTATGTGTGTCCGTGTGTGTGTGTGTGTGTGTGTGTGTGTGTGTGTGTGTGTGTTTGTGTTTGTGTGTGTCTGTGTGTGTGTGTGTTTTTTTTTTCATTTAAACATTTTTATTTAGCATGCACCATAATACAGAATATTACATGCTATATATAAATATATATACTATATACAAATCGTATGTTTTACTTACGCATTTCACATTATACATTTCTTATTAATTACATATCACATCTTTATATCAATACATAATAGGAACCCATTTAAAAGTAGTATCAAAATCATCTAAGTAGTTTAACATTTTTATAACAAATCTTCAAAGTTTATCGCTTCTATATATTCAGCAAAGTTTTTCAAATATTTTTCGATTAGTTCAGCGCTTTCAGTCGGCCACATTCCACCTTTGTTAATTATCTGAGTTTGTAGTTTATATCTTTCGTTATTTAATAATGCACAGTTATATATTAAGTGATGTACTGTTTGGACGGGTTCACCGCACTTGCATTCCGCGTCTTCCGATAATTTAAATCTGTGTAAGTAACTTTTCAGTTTACCATGTCCACTTAATATTGTTGTAAGTTTTGATGAATACGGTATTTTAACTTTTAATCTTTTAAGTATATTTGGGAAAAACGTCTTTGTAATATTACCGTTTACACTGTTTGACCACGCATTTTGCCACTTTTCAACACTAACTTTGTTTTCTTCATTGTACACCTCTCGCTTTCTGTCAGACTCTTCTTCTTCATTTTCCAGTGGGTTTCTTTGTTGTAATACTTTTAGTTTCTCATGAATTCTTGCTATTTCTTCTAATTTGAGAATGATGCACATATTTCCTGATATTACACAGGATGCCTCGTGAGATAGAGTTCTATATCCTTTAAGAATTTTAATATTTATAAGTCTTTGCACCCTTTTGATTTTTCTTTGGTTTGATTTCTTTTGGAGTGCATCTTTCCACGCTGGTACCCCATACGACAAAATTGGTATGATGGCCCCTTTATATATAGTGTTTAATGCTTCTTGTTTTATTCCCCAATTTATTTTGGCTGATTTTGAGAGGATATGTATAAGTTTCCCACACTTATCTGTGATATAATTAATATGTTCATCGAAACTAAATTTGTTATCAATTTTTATTCCTAAATATTTGATGATTTTCACTTGTTTTAATTCCTTGTAATTTAGGTAAACATGTATGTCCTTATTTAGAATACTTGTTCTTTTTGTTACTATCATTATTTGCGATTTACTGTCGTTAAAAGTGATTTTATTATTTCTCGCCCAGTTCATTACTTTGTATAATTCTAAATTTGCGGTATTTTCAATGTCAAGAATATTTTTTCCTTTTGTTAATATAAGAAGATCGTCGGCGAAGGCTATGACTTTAGTATTTTTAGAATAATGTTGATTTAATAAAGAATTATATTGAATGTTCCAAAACCCTGGCCCACTGCATGACCCTTGAGGGCATCCTCTTTTAACTGCTTTTGTTATGTGTGTATGTGTGTGTGTGTGTGTGTGTGTGTGTGTGTGTGTGTGTGTGTGTGTGTGTATGTGTGTCCGTGTGTGTGTGTATGTGTGTGTGTGTGTGTGTATGTAACAAAATTTTCGTCTACGATAACTTCCATACTACAATTCTAAAAATTATAATTCTTTCGTATTTCTCTTCGTTACATCCATGTGAAGAGCTGATTAGATTTTGGTTAGAATTGGACAACCGGAAGTACCCTCATTTGAAGATTTTAACAGTTTTTCTTGAAAAAACTATGTTAAATATCATTTTTCTTCAAGCGTATTATAATATGCATATTATGCTACTGTACACACGCTGTAGAAGATATTCATTGTCTTACTAGTACAAAAATGTTGTTATTGTTGTACTAGTAAAAAAATGTTAGTTTCTTAATTCACCGCTGGCGGCGGCAGTAGCCACAGCAACACAGATCATATTAAAAATTGTTATTTGACAGTTGAATCGTTTGTGTTTTGTAGTGTACACAGCCAGCTTTGACTAAAATTGCAAATTTTACAAATAAAAAAAAAATCCAAAAAAATGTCAAAAAATTATTTGAAATACTTGAAGAAAAAATAGTATATGTCATTCGGAGTAGAACGCTTTTTTTGTGTTTTACCCAGCTTGCCAGGCCTCGGCTAGCGCCTCGGCCGCAATAGCTGGGTTCAACACAAAAAGACCGCTTTCTACTCCTAATAACATAATATACTATTTTTCACATTTAATGTTATTATAAATATTAAAGAATATTTTATTCTCTATACGATTTGACTGCATTATAAACTTAATATTAAACGGATATAGAGATAAAAAATTATAAAGAAATTAAATTTTATAAAGTAGCCATAGCTATGGAAACAGCTACTATATTAAGAAAATTTTGATTGAAAGATGTCAGTGTCAAGTGAAATTGACATAGTGTGTTTGACTTATAATTTTATTGGAAATATAGGATCTTTTGCTATGAATTTTCTGTATGGAATTTGCATAAAATACATGCAACTGCAGGAAGGTAAAGTACAAGAAATATAATCTTTAGCAAGGAACTTTTTTGTATGAAATTTGTACAAAATACATAGAACTGACGGAAGGAAATGTGCTGGCCACATCAGATTTTTTTTAATATTATTTTAAAGTTGTAAACCTTATTTTTGAAGCAAGATGTATTCAGTTTTAGTCGAAAACTTAGATTGGACATTATTATACCCACAGATAGGTCAAGCTTCAACTTACATAGGACCTAATAGAATTTTGTAGTTAGAGGAAGCAATCTATGAACCTTTAACCTTTTATGGAGGGTTGGGAATCTTAGTGGTCAAGACTCATAAAAAAATCATACTGAAATAAGGCAATAAAACAAAATCCCAGGGTCTCTACATATTCACAATTTTATACAAACATTATTAAAACGGTTTAAAGGTTATGTTGACTGGTAAATGCTGGGTTATTGTCTTCTGTATCGTGTGCGAAAGAAGTGGAACATATGGGATGGTGTAGTGCTTTTTATTGTTATTATTCACTTGTTGGTTGTTTATACATTTGGCTGTGTGTTGTTGATGATTCTGTTTATTAATGCTTTTGGGTAATTGTTGTCCAGTAACTGTTGTTTTGTCTGTAACTTTATGTCATTGTGTAGGCTTTTCTAAATTTATCCTTAAACGTTGTAAGTAACTTCAATTCCTACAAATGATAAAATGTATAGATATTTTGACCATGTTGATTATATAATAATTTGTATTTCAGACCCTGATGATGATCAAATTGTGATCTAAACGTTGGTATATATATTTCAATAAAATTTCAACAAGAAGTGACCGCAGCCAGTGGCGTAGCGAGCATAATTAGCGCCTGGGGTATAATACCTTTTGGGCGCCCCTTTCCCATAAGAAATTTTTTCATAAAATAATCTTTAAATGTCATTTTAGGGCATTTTACTACAGATATTTGACCAAAAAACGGATATATAAATACAAATATATTTTATAGACATTTTAATTTCTTACTCCAACATTTAGAAAAAGTTTTTAGTTTTATTAATTTTATTTCGATAACAGAGTGCAGTATCTACCTAAAATACTGTATGATACATTACTACCTAAGTGCGCGTCTACAAGACACTATAGATACTATTTTTCAGGACAAATAGGGACACAAGTTCAAGCTAGACTTTAAATTTGAGAAAAGAAATCGCGTTAAAAAATAAAGAAGTCGAACAAAGAAATAATGAGATTAATAAGAAATTTTAAAATATATGGTAATATAAATGAATGAGAAGAAATAATATTAATTTAATGTTATCTTTAGATAGATAGTACTTTTAAATAAGAGTAAATAAAATAAAAAGACGATAATTTACTTTATAGCAAATGCAAGTAATATATTAATAAAATTTCAATATTCTGTATGTCTTCTGTGATCTTTTTCCAATTATTTTATTACATATAATACACTATTATATTTCACTCCAGCATAGGATGACCAGATTTATAAATTGCAAAACCGGGACATTTTTCAGAGAATTGTAAAACCAGTGGTATCTCGTGCACCAAAATTTTGATGAGGCAATATATCCAGAAAAAGCGCCGCAGGCGAAATTTTTTTTCATTCAAGGTCAAATGCCTTATTATTGAAAGTTACTTTTTTTCACGGGACGTGAAGCTGCATGTTTTTCCCCTTTCATGTACAAAAATAAATTGCCAGGTCACAGAACATTTTAGAAAAGAGAATATGTTTAACGGATTGTTGACTTAAATAAAAATAATACTTATACATATAATTTAATAGGTTCTTACTCATAAATTAAAGTAAAAACATCCCAAAACCCATACCTAATTTACAATTTGCGCAGAAACGCACTTACTTCAAAATGCAAGAATTAA
The DNA here is from genome assembly GCA_963082715.1 of Harpalus rubripes. NCBI lineage: Eukaryota > Metazoa > Arthropoda > Insecta > Coleoptera > Carabidae > Harpalus > Harpalus rubripes. Next base: position 86,899,513 of record OY720448.1, read on the forward strand.
AAATTAAAATTAGAATATGTAAAACAATTAAAAATTTATTAATGAAATAAATATATCAGTCGATAGATGATATAAGTAATAAATTTGGAGTCGGGTATGAAAACCGGGACAATTACGTGTCCCGAAGATGTTCATCGGGACACCGGGACATACAACTCAAAACCGGGACGTCTGGTCACCCTACTCCAGCACACTGAATGCAATGTGTCAATTTATAGTTGGAAGTAGTTGCCTGGTTGTTGCCGCAGCGGAACAGCGGATACAGCTAGATAGCAAACTTTTAGCTCCTAGACTGACGTCACATGCGCAGTAACGTATTTTCGCCATTCTCATAGTAACCGCCCTAGAATGGCCGGTTGTTTACAGTTGAAGGAAGGCAGTGTCGTTCCCGAAACTCAAATATTATTTCCCCAAAACGAATCAAAATAAAAATTGAAATTTTCCGGAAAATTTTGTTTGTCCTGAGGACAGTTTGGCGCCCCTACGAGTGGCGCCTGGGGCACAATAGACCCCTTTGCCCCCCCCTCCCCCCTCACTACGCCACTGACCGCAGCTCCGTTATTTTTCCCTATATTATTATTAAAACAAGCACAGAAACGACGTTTCGTTTTGATGACTCTTTAAACACTGAAATAGTTACTTACATACCAAGTGCGTGAACGCTTGGTTCCCGGATGAGTGTTTGGCGACGCGAGCATGAGCATGCAAGCGTTGCCATAGAACGATTCCGGGAACCAAGTTCACGCACGTGGTTTGTACAATATTTTTCGTAAGAATAGTATAAAACTAATAATTACTAATTTGTGTACAAATAGTTTTATTTATTAATACTTTATTACATAACACTGCTTTGTAGCTAATTTCAGAGTGATGTGTCCAATTTAATTTCCGATTATTTTAATGTTTTTTTTTATGTAATGTAGTGTTAATCACGGTATCTAAATAACTATTTATTACTTACTAAGTATGTCACTTGTAGTATTTAGCAAATTTAAACTTATTCTTTTGTTATAATTTACATTACGTTTGTTGGTTATGTTTTACCGACTTCCCAAGTGCTCTATCTTGCCGACTCCCGCCAAGCACAAAATGTTGTTAATATTATTATAACTTCATTATTTTAAAATTAAATTTCATTCAATATTCCACCATTTTCTTTTATTATTAGTAAGCGAAAGAATGTTTGACAAACTATATTTTTTATTATAAATATATTTCTTTAAGAAATGCTTTAGAAAGAGGAGAGTGTTTTTTCCAAAATTTCCCGGTCGCTCTTCTGGTGGAGACCCGGGAAATTGACGTTTCGGACGTTGCTTAGTCGACGCGAAACAACACATTTTAATGCATGAGTACGAAATAGGTTTTTGCATGTACCTCAATAAATAATTTCCAAAAACTGTTTTTATATTTTGCGTTCATAATGAAGTCATTACGATACGCAATTGCGTATCGTAATGACCTTCATTTCGATACGCAATTTTTTGTTTTAGACGGTTGGTACTAGATGACGTTTCTTTAACCCATTTTTACCTAATTTATTTTTAGTTAATTGACAATTCATTTTAATAATATAATGTCGTTATTATTATTTATTTAGGGAAGATTATTTACATGAAAATTTACAAATATAATCACAAATTGAGTAAGTAAATGTTAATATAATATTCGAATTAGTCCACATAGATGGACCTAGTAGTACTAAAAATTTGTAGATTGAACCTTTGAACGATAGAAAATTATTTTTAATTAATTTTAAAGCAAGTTTTAATTCAAATATAAGAAAAAATAAAAATTTCCTGTACACTGAGGCTGAAAGGGTTAAATTGTCAAACGTCAAAGCTGGAAGGTAAGAAATTTCAATATAACCTCAAAATTTCTTTTACTTAATTAATCACTTTATTTAATGAATATATTAATAATACATATTTTCGTCCTACTTTGCATTTCAAAATAAGCAATCAAAACATTCTCTGTTACGCCTTTGACATTATTTTCTTTACACCATGTGTCAAAATTTGCAAATTCTTTCTCATAAATCTCGCGCGATTTTTTAGGAAGTAGATTATTTCCTGTAGTCTGAGCTAATTACGTAGCTCAGGCGGAGTGCAACTGATTTCATCTTCCATAATTACACTAAATTCACTTAAATTTGTTCGTAAATATTGAAATGACATGAACTTCCAAATAATAATTGAATGTGGTCAATTCAATATTACCAACTACAACATTTCACTTACAAATTTCCCTAAATCAACTCGGTTTAATATTAACAGTTTTTTAAAAATATTTTAGTTTGTAGAAGGTGCAAAATATAAAAAATAGTATAAAGAACTCATTTTATAAGACTTTTTTTCGCACTTGTCAATTAGAAAACGCATGCGAAAAAAACATGTCTTATAAAACACGTTCTTTAATATACTATTGTATTTAAAATTTACGTTTGCATTTATTGTAATACCTAAAATATTTTAATCTCTTTTTAGTTTATAAATTCATGTTAGAAATAGTTATTTACGTTATAAGGCTGGGAAGTAAGTTATTACGGTACGAATGAGAAGTTTACGGACGAGGCGACGAAGGAAGCCGAGTCAGGAATTTTGAAATGAGTACCGTAACACTACTTCACGGTCGTATGACGTATAACATTTTATTTCATACTGTCCACGTGTTTTCAAAATTTATATTAATTCAAACTTGTCTATTTAACTTAGATCACATCATCTTTGGCTTTGTGAAAATTGAATTTGAGTCTGGGAAATGGAACATTAAAGTACCGGAGCCGGGAAATGTTGCCTGGAAACATTTCCTGGCCCTGTTACTGAAATGCTCCATTTTCCGGACTTAAATTAGCAATGTAAAGTAGTACATAGTGGACAGTATGAAGTAAAAGTATATTTAAACGTACTATTATTTGAATACAGTTAATAATTTGGAATCATCTTGAACGCAAATTTCGGGTACGGTCCAGGACAGAAAAATCTACCTGACTCCAGGAACTCTAACCACAAGTACCTACCATAAAACTTTATAACGGCCAATTAGCAGATTTTATAATGAGTTTCTTAGATTGCTTCCTTCAACTATACCAGTCTGACTTTCCGAATTTACTAAGCAAAAATGCTTAGACCTTAGACCGTCATCCTTTTTACTTCCTTGTACATAGTAAAAGAAATATTATAATCGCGAAAAATTTTGGTTTTCAGATTTCAACAGAAATATCCATTTTGACCATCCCTGAATTCATTTTGAGTAATTTCGTCGTGCCTTCTGTACGTACGTACGGATCTCGCATAACTCAAAAACGTTAAGCCGTAGAAAGTTGAAATTTTGTATTTAGAACTATTATGACATCTAGTTGTGCACCTCCATTTTTGGTCATTACATAATTTCCAGAAGTGGTACTTTACTTGATGCCTATAATAGATTTTAATGAAGAACTATTTTAAAATATAATCCAAAACTTTTCAAATTTGGTATATAAGACTTTTATGTCAATGGAAATAACATAGTAACAATGTAAAAATCCTTCTCAGTGTTCTTAATCTCGGTTGCCGACGTCTAGGAAACTGCTCCCGGTAAATTCTTTTTGCTCTTCTTATGATTCCAGTCGATTCACCAATTATTAGAATCATATAAATTAATTCGTTCTTCGTAAACATTTCAAAATGTTTTTTTTTTTTTTTTGTTTACAAAATAAGTTAAATTAAGTAACAAACAAATGTATACTTTTTTGACATTAGTTTAATTGTTATACATTGTTACGTTGTGTTTATTTTCACATAGTCACCTATAATATTTGTTTAAAAATTATTTCTAATATTTCTAAATTATCTCATTTTTCTCGAAATTTTTGAAATACATTAATAAAAAATCTGATGTGGCCAGCACATTACCTTCCGTCAGTTGTATGTATTTTGTACAAATTTCATACGGAAAGTTCCTTGCTAAATTAAATATTCTATTTCTTGTACATTACCTTCCGGCAGTTGCATGTATTTTATGCAAATTTCATACAGAAAATTATTATTTTGTGACGTTTTCTATATACTGTGTAATGTATCTGCAGAAATAAAAGATTTATTATTATTATTCCTTGTACATTACCTTAAAGCAGTTGTATGTATTTTATACAAATTCCATACAGAGAGCAAAAGATCCTATATTTTTAGTAAAATTATAAGACAAACACACTATGTCAATTTCACTTGACACTGACATCTTTCAATCAGAATTTTCTTAATATAGTAGCTGTTTCCATAGCTATGGCTACTTTATGAAATTTAATTTCTTTATAATTTTTTAACTCTATATCCATTTAATATTAAGCATAAAATGTAGTCAAATCGTATAGAGAATAAAATATTCTTTAATATTTATAATAACATCAAATGTGAAAAAATTATATTTAACATAGTTTTTTCAAGAAAAACTGTTAAAAATCTTCAAATGATGGTACTTCCGGTTGACCAATTGTAACCAAAATCTAATCAACTCTTCATATGGATGTAACGAAGAAGTATACAAAAAAATATAATTTTTGTAACTGTAGTATTAGAGTTATCGCAGACGAAAATTTTGTTACACACACACACACACACACACACACACACACACACACACACACACATCCACACACACACACACACACACACACACACACACACACATACAGACATCATCGTAAAAATAGTAAATTCGTATTCTAGGGACCCTAAAACGTGCTTATTGTTTAAAAACTCAACATCGAATTTTTTGACCAAAGACAATACCTTCCTTACCTAAAGGTGACGGAAGGTAAAAATAATACATCGTTGAAAAGAGAAAAAAAATGGCGGTTTCAATTTTATTAAAATAATTATAGGTTGCCATTTGAAAAATAAAAGTTGATAGTCGTATCTTGTAAACCTGACTTTATAAAAAATATCTACATCTGCCATCAAATAGTATATGTAAAATAATAAAACTTTTATATGAACTATTTTTTTCTATTACTTATAATAAAAAAGTTAAGGGGGGAGGCGTCTTCCCAGACTCACCCTGTATTTCATGTTGGTCTTGCGTAAAAGGAAGTCGTGTGGTGTCCACATCAGATTTTTAGTTCCTGTATCTCACGGCTGTTACCGTTTGAAAGCCCCATCTTCAATCTATTACTGGGACCAATCATCTCATTTTGCTATTATTAATATACTTGTCTCTCCGCATAACCTCAGATGTCCTAAGGTTAATTTTCCGTGAACTTCATGGAATTTCCCAGATGGTTTGTAAGTTCATCGCCCTACTACATCATTTAACATAATTTGAACTGCCAATGCGTTTAACCGATTTCAACCAAGTTTATTAATTATTACTTTAGGTGGAAACTGTTTACCAACTTTTAAAGCTGAAACGCATAAATGCTTTCAGACAGAAAGTTCGATGTGGTGTTAAACTTTCCGAAAATAAACATTTATTACAAAATTAAGTAGAAGTCAAAATATTGAAATAAAAATATTAATGTGGCCAACTCAATATATTTTCGGTCACTTCCACGCCTGTGCAACGCCGTATAGTTCACGTACATATGGTGAGCGATACCAAATTTTATTCCAGTAGACAGAGGAAGACAGAAGATGGGAAGCTTACAACTTCTCGGGAGATTCATAACTACAAGCCCAGTCGCACATGTATTGGACCAAAGAACCATTGTGCAGAAAATCAATTTTCAGAACTAAAATTTATTATATACAAATCATTTATAGAAAAACAAACAAGTATATTAAACACGCTGAAGTTATAGCAATTAATTAACAACATTTAATATACAGGGTGTTTTTTTTACGACACTATAAGTAGGTATCTCAGAAACGAATGTAAGTTGTGTTATATCTTGAAATTATACCAATAGAAAAATTATTTTTGTGCACCACTGGATAAATACTATAATATTTTGACATTTTTATTTGAAACATTTTTCTCGATAACTGATAGTTTAGAAGTAATTTGAAGAAGAAATAAATTACAATAATCAGTTTTTCGTCATTATCTAGTGAGCCATGTATTTTTTTGAAAAAATAAATTATAACGTTTGAATTTCCGCTACCCCTTTCGCTTGATGACGTTCGAAAGGACCTAACCAATGAGGGTGTGGCTTACATTTGCCACAGACGGAATTTAAACGAGTGACAGTCATAGCAGCTGTTAACTACTACTGATTTTTGTATTTGGAAATAATCAAACATGGTTGTAAAAAAGTGTTTTGTGTAGTGTGCCCAAATAGAACTTATAACATGGGAAACATATTTCTAGTAGTGCCTCAAAACGAAGAAAGAATAATGATATGGTTGTCGCAAGTAAAGATAAAAACATAAAATCAAAACTTCTTTGTTGTAAAGATCATTTTGATGTAAATATAAATATTTTTATAATTAAATAAGAACTATTGAATACATTCATTTTTTTGCTGGAAAATGATGCACTCAGGCTACGGTTTCTTATATCGGTTAATGTTTGCACTACTGGAGCATAAGAGAGCTTGATAAATCCAGGATAAAAAATTACTAAACGGTATTTCTTAAGACCACTACTGACGATAATGTCAATCTCCAACTGAAATAAATCTATACTAAACAATGTGTCGCTGGAATATGTTTTATATATGTTTTAATAATATTGTATTCTGTATGTTCCTGACACGAAATAAATCCAAAAGTCAAAATAGAAAATAAAGTGTGTGTGTCATAAAGTGTCAGGTGTCAACTAAAATGGAAAAAAGAGAGAACGGGGAAAAATTACTCAGAAATAGACAAAGAAAACATGTTGGAGATAAATAAATGTAAAAATAATACATGGAATGAAACTTTTAATGAATTTAATTTAATTAATGTTGACATGAGTCAAATTTATTTTAAAGAATAAAATTTACTTCCTCGAACATCGGTGGAGTAATTTATTCTGTAGATTTACTTAGATAGTGTTTTTATTCTTGTTTTGACGACTATTTTACTTCAGGAGTAAATTTTACTTTGCTAGTGCTTTACTTATCCATCTTTTATAATACTGGGCATTAAACTACGAAATATAACGCTATAATGTAATAATAAATAACTAAGAACTACGCTAAAGAACCAAAAATCACGCTGCACTATAAGTCAGACCTTATGTCACACAGTTGTCATTGAAGCAATCACTGACGTTGATGTATATCATCTTTCCAGTTTTGTCATTGGCTAATGTAATTCTGACGTCACAGGCAGTGCAATTTGGTGCCAATTCAAAAAGTATATTTTTAAACTGCTACTGTGCTTAATATATACAGAAATTTGAACAGAAAATAATATTTAATAATACTGTAGAACGTACTTATTCGAATTTTAGAAGAAAAAAGATATGTTAATTTTTTTGCAACACCTCATTATGATTTTAACGGTATGTTAGAATTTCATTATTATTATTTAATATGCTGTTATGTTTTAAGGCTTAGTTTCTCCAATACTATTTTACGTAATATTTTTAAAGCATAATTTAAATTATTATTTTCAGATCTTTTTAACTTTTGCACTGCATGAATCAGATTGAATATGAAATGTTTATTCAGCAGAAATCTACTTGTTCGGTGACCGTTCGGTCAGGTATTAGTGAAATCTGCTAAATGTGCCAATTGTAATCACGCGCTGAACTTGACATATTTCAGTTATTTTTGAGATTTAATCAAGTTGTCTTTTGTTAAAATGAGTCAAAAATGTTTGACACTTTGGAAACAAGTAATTTCACGAAAGTAAGACTATGTTCGAAACATTTTATTAAAAAGTGGAGAGTTAGATATAACCGTAAATATAAAAAATAATAATCTAAATTTGTATGAACATTTTCAGGTTCAAGTTCGTTTAAACAAAAAGCCTTGCCTTCGAATTTCCCTATTTAACTGTTAAACCGGCATAGAAAAAAAAAAAAATAATTAGGCACGCAATTGTTATTAAAAAAAACGAAATATTTAATTTAAATGAAAATAAAAAATGTAAAGATTCTAATTTATCAAAAAAAATATTAATGAATTTAAATACGAGTAGTATTCCATATACCGAGTGTCCACTCTTTTTTATGGACCATAGAAAATACAATTATTAAATTTTTATATGGATGTAATTTCCGTCCTAAAAAAAATTAAATACAAAATTGTTCCGCATAAAAAACTGCATTTAATAAGACCAAAATTATTTTTTACATGCGTATCGTTCGCGAATGTAGGTGGATTTATGCAGCCTACTTTTTATTTTACTTTCTCTTTTTCTTTTACTTTATAAAAGTTAAATGTGTGTTAATATGTACTGCTTTATGTGCACACTTTTAATTTTACTTTAAGACCTTAAGTTGACCAACTTTCAATTTAAGACCGTTAAAGTAAAAGAATATCACAACTGCGTCTGAGCTCCACTTCACAAACGTCAGCGTGTTGTGTGTATTTGTTTTTGTTTGTAGGTTTTAGGTTATGCAAACGAAAAATCAGTAAAGAACAAGATTGTATATTATAAGATTTAATTCATAAATATCCCCACTTATATGTTAAAACAGATATTTTATTCAAGGATACAGTGGCCAAAATGAATGTTTGGCAAAGTATGGAGTCTGTATTAAATGAAACTGGTTAGTATATTTACTACTATGTAATAATATTTTTGTATGCACAAATTATTACATTCTTGTCCATTTTAACAGGATATACTTATCTATTTACATTTGCGACTGTATACCAGAAAAATCACATCTGCGCATGAGTATTGAATGCTTTAAAGTAGCTGAATAAAGTACCAAACTTAAAGTAAAAGTAAAAGCGAAAAGAAAAAGAAAAAGTAAAATAAAAAGTAGACTGCATAAATCCACCTTGAGAGGCAAAATAATGGTTATAATTTTAAGCTATTTACAAAGTGCCATGAGCAATAACATAAAATGTTGTATTGCTTGAGCTTGGATGTATTATCAAATAAAAACAAATGTAACACCCGGTATATAAACAAGTTTTATTAAATGAAACACTATTTGTAAAAATTTATGTCTGTTCCCCAGAAAAAAGCTTAATTACAAACACGTGCGAGCTGACGCCTTTGAATAGAAGCTTTCTAGTAGGTAGGAGGGGCCTAGGTAGACGATCGATAATACAGTGCAGCGCGCGATAGGCGGGCAGTTAGATAAACAAGGGAAGATAAGTTTAATTACCCGCGCATTGTCATATAGTTCGAGACGTCATGAGAATGTCCCATAAGGTGTTACGAGCCACGTACGTATGTGCGAAAACACTCACATAGAGTGTTAGTCCGTGAGAAGGACAGTTACATAGACAGTAAGAACTAAGGTGTCAGTGAGTTTAAGCAGTATCGTTGTGAGCGTATATAGTTTGGTGTCGAATGGAGTACTCGGAAAGTTACTGGTAAACTGGGATACCTGTGGAAGTGAATACTCTGTATTGTTGAGGATTATTGGGAAGCTAGATATACGGTGACAGTAACAGCACTAACGGTGAGTAGAAGTGGATACTCGGCAGTGCTGTTGAAGAGCTGTGGCATTTGGACAATCGGTGATACGGAGGCTGTGGAAGTGAGAGAGTTACATAAATAGACAGACAGTGAGGTGAAAGGTGTTAATTCTATCCGGACAGTTGAATTTACAGACGCTGTTGAGTCAGTTGAGTATAAAGACGCTGTGGTGGTCGGTAGGCGGACAGTTAATTGGTTAAATAAATAAATAGTGACATAAATCGTCGAAATAAATAATTAGTAAGAAGTGGATATAAATAATCAGTAATATCGTGTAAATAAATAGTCATGTTAATTGTTTAAATAAATAAATAAATAGTGTTAGTGTTTAATAGTTAATTCGTAGTCTCAAATTAGTATTTAATATTTGTTTAATATTAGTAATCGTCATTGTTACTATTTCTTAAATATTTATTAATCGTTTTAATAAACATCTATTTTAATTAATAATATTTCTTTGATTTTTACAATCACCAAAATAAATAAAAACGTTACAGAACACAATAGTTGTGTAACTGAAATTAAAATGAATATATATATATATATATATATATATATATATATATATATATATATATATATTAAATTGTAGCATATAATCTTAAGTAAACTCATATATCGTTATCAAAAGCACAAAAGCAAAAACTACATCACTTTTATATTATAATAAAGAAAATATCACATTAGGAGAGTTTTATTAAACAACCACGATTTATATTCTTTCTTTGAAGCCAACATAAACATGACTTTTATTTGAAATATAGGTCATCAATTAAATATTTTATGAGAAATACCAAAAAAGAAAAAAACAAGCTTGTTCAAAAGAAATTTCAAAGACCATTCCTTAAATATTAAACTGCGGCCCTCATTCTGTGTTTAAAATCTTAGCATTAGACGTCAAACTGCTCGCAAATAAAATTTTAATCTTTGCCATAATCGCTTACTTTAAATCTTTCTTTATCGATCAGAAATGTCGGCGCAAGGTAAACAAAAAATTCCATCGTCTTCGGAGGTTTCGCTTCGCCAGCGAATATTATACATGGTATCTGCCATCCACGTCCTGGTTCCATTGTGCGCCGCCAGATAGAGCGAAAGATTGCGGACGATTTTGGCAAGCGTCTCTTCAGAAATATTTCCCTTGATGAAAGATATACGACCAACTACCAAGCATAAAATAAAACCAAATTCCAATCATCAAAACAGGGACAAATAAAACGGCTGCCAGTAATTATTCTTGCATAGAAGTAGTTACAAAAGAAATATTTCTATTAAATATATTATCTACCTATCCTTGCCCTTCGTCGATGGCTCACTTTTTACTTTCCATCATAACTTTAGTGTAAGGAAGGTATTGTTTTTGTCAAAAACTTCGATGTTGAGTTTTTAATAAATAAGCACGTTTTAGAGTCCCTAGTATACAATTTTACTATTTTTGCGATGATGTCTGTATGGCTGTGTGTATGTATGTATGTATGTATGTATGTATATATATATATATATATATATATATATATATATATATATATATATATATATATGTGTGTGTGTATGTGTGTTGTGTATGCATGTGCGTGTGTGTGTGTGTGTGTGTGTGTGTGTGTGTGTGTGTGTGTGACGATTTTTTCTCCGTCGATAACTGCGCCACTACAATTCTAAAAATTATAATTATTCTTTCGTAATCCTCTTCGTTACGTCCATATGAAGAGCTGATTATATTTTTTAGTTATAATTGGTCGACCGGAAGTAGGAACCATCATTTGAAGATTTTAACAGTTTTTCTTGAAAAAAAAACGCTGTTGAATATCATTTTTTCACATTTAATGTTATTATAAATATTAAAGAATAATTTATTCTCTATACGATTTGAACGCATTTTATACTTTGTATTAAATGGATATAGAGTAAAAAAATTATAAAAAAAAATTCCTAAAGCAGTCAGCTATGTAATAACACTGGAAACAGCTAATGTAATTTAAAGAATCTGATATGGCCAGCACAATACCTTCCGTCAGTTCTATGTATTTTAGACAAATTTCATACAGAAAAGTCCTTGCAAAATATTCTATTTCTTTTCGTACATTACCTTCTGGCCGTTGTATGTTTTCTATACAAATTCCATGCAGAAAGTTTCGAGCAAAAAAGATCCCATATTTCCAGTAAAATTATAACACAAACATACTATGTCAATTGCACTTGACACTGTCACCTTTCAATCAGAATTTTCTTAATTTAGCAGCTGTTTACGAAGTTATAACATAGCTGGCTAATTTATGAAATTTAGTTTCTTTATAATTTTTTAACTCTATCAATTTAATATGAAACATAAAATGCAGTCAAATCGTATAGAGAATAAAATATCCTTTAATATTTATAATAACATTAAATGTGAAAAAAATTATATATAACATCGTTTTTTCAAGAAAAACTATTAAAATCTTCAAATGAGGGTACTCATAGGGATGTAACGAAGAAGAATGGGAAAAAATTATAATTTTTGGCAATATAGTATTAGAGTTATCGCAGGCGAAAATTTTATCACAAACAGACATACATACACACACACACACACACACACACACACACACACACACACACACACACACACACACACACACACACGTACACACACACACACACGCCGCGCGCGCACACGTACACACAAAAATAGTAAAATCTTATTCTAGGGACCTTAAAACGTGCTTATTCATTAAAAACTCACCACCGAATTTTTTGACAAAAGACAATACCTTCCTTACCTAAAGGTGACGGAAGGTAAAAATTCTGATAGACAGATGTCAATGTCAAGTGCGATTGACATAGTATGTTTGTGTTATAATTTTACTGCAAATATAGAATGAATTCTAAGAAACTTTCTGTATAAAATTTGTACTAAATATACAGAACAGAGGGAGGGTAATGTACTGGAAAATGTAGAATCTGTCGCAAGAAACTATCTGTATGGAATTTGTATAAAATACATCTGACGGAAGGCAATGTGCTGGCCACATCAGATTTTTTATTTGTAACATACATGATACTCAAAATATTTACCCGCAAATATTTACCAGCATTGCGTATTTGGAAAACTGGTGTGTAAGAGTTACATTAATATATACTGAATTCGTATAATAGTAATTAATGGAATGTTTTTCTTAGGTGAATTTAAGTGTACCTAGATTTATCTTGATCTTAAAACTTTTTCGCTAAATTTGTTATAGAGTCTCTTTCTTGATTCTGTTCATATTTCATAAGTAATTCTGAAGTTATAATTAGACAGCGAACAAAGTGTTGTAGTTTATAAGTAGAGCTAAAATAAAATATGGCATAAATTTTGGTGAGGTAATGTAGTGTTAGCCAACATAACTTTCCCGTCGACAGTGCTTTCAATATAAATCGTGCGGTTCTGTTGATATTAGTTACTCAAACTTTACCTAGACATCTAGAATATTTAGGTCAGAGTCGAACTTCACAGATAACATAAATACAGAAAGCATAATATACGGTAGCTTTACAGTTCACCTTCGAGAAGATATATTTCTTCAAGAAAAATAACATGTTAACATAATATTCAGATACATAGATATCTACAAACATATACGAGAATGTTGAATGTCACTATTTATATTTTACATATAATATAAAGTTGGTAATATTGATAAGCAATATTCATATTCTGGTTTCATTTTATAAATATACCAAATATTAATCATTATCCTCGTCATTATCGATGTACAGGCTGTCTCATTCTCGATGTTTTTTAAGGTATCTCGGGTAATACAAAACCGTTTACACATTGCAGGGTCAACTTTTCGAGAAAAGTTTAATAGTCACCACAGGAATTTTCGATCTTCTTTTGTTTCTGAGCTACAGGCAAAAACTCGTTTTTCGCTCATCTTGAAAATATCTCATATCTTATTTATTATGATAGTTACAAAAATTTTACTGTTTTTTAAATAGAATAAAATGACGTAATTAGATTTTTTGAAAACTTAATAATTCTCGAGATATAACACAAACTTTATGATTTTTTAAATGGGAACCTATGTTAAAAATAGTCTCGTTTTTTTGCTTATTTTATAAGCTTTTCAATGATATATAAAGAGTCTACATTCTTTGGTTTTAAACTTGAAAAAGAGATAATTATTAATTTATTGGGTTGAAAAAATTTAAAATTATTAAGAAACAAATGAAAAAATCTATTACAGATCATCATTTGCATATTTCTAATAGTATTTGTTTCAGTTTTACTCATTTTTACCTTCCGTCACCTTTAGGTAAGGAAGGTATTGTCTTTGGTCAAAAAATGCGGTGGTGAGTTTTTGATGAATAAGCACCTTTTAGGGTCCCTAGAATACGATTTTACTATTTTTACGATGATGTCTGTATGTGTGTGTGTGTGTGTGTGTGTGTGTGTGTGTGTGTGTGTGTGGATGTGTGTGTGTGTGGATGTGTGTGTGTGTGTAACAAAATTTTCGTCTGCGATAACTCTTATACTACAGTTACAAAAATTATAATTTTTTCGTATACTTCTTCGTTACATCCATATGAAGAGCTGATTAGATTTTGGTTACAATTGGTCAACCGGAAGTACCATCATTTGAAGATTTTAACAGTTTTTCTTGAAAAAACTATGTTAAATATAATTTTTTCACATTTGATGTTATTATAAATATTAAAGAATATTTTATTCTCTGTACGATTTGACTACATTTTATACTTAATATTAAATGGATATAGAGTTAAAAAATTATAAAGAAATTAAATTTCATAAAGTAGCCATAGCTATGGAAACAGCTACTATATTAAGAAAATTCTGATTGAAAGATGTCAGTGTCAAGTGAAATTGACATAGTGTGTTTGTCTTATAATTTTATTGAAAATATAGGATCTTTTTCTTTCTGTATGGAATTTGTATAAAATACATACAACTATTCATTCAAGAAATAATAATAATAATAAATCTTTAATTTCTGCAGATACATTACACTGTATATAGAAAACGTCACAAAATAATAATTTTCTGTATGAAATTTGCATAAAATACATGCAACTGCCGGAAGGTAATGTACAAGAAATAGAATATTTAATTTAGCAAGGAACTTTCCGTATGAAGTTTGTACAAAATACATAGAACTGACGGAAGGTAATGTGCTGGCCACATCAGATTTTTTCAATTTATTTACTTCAAAAGCATATTAAACTATTTCGGATTGTGTCAGACAACTGTAATGTCGATAAATAGTAATTTAACAAACCCGAAAATAATTGGTTAAGACTAATTTTGAGAACATAATTAATAGATATTGAATCAAAATAAACAAATGATTTATAATAAATTTTTTCATTTGTTTCTAATAATTTCCAATATTTTCACCTAAATAAATTAATAATTCGTTATTTATTAATGTTTAAAACAAAAGAATGTAGACTTGTTATATATCATTGAAAATCTTATAAAATAAGCAAAAAGACGAGATTATTTTCAACATATGTTCCCATTTAAAAAATCATAAGTTTGTGTTATATCTCGAGAATTATTAAGTTCTTAAAAAATCTAATTACGCCATTTTATTCTATTTAAAAAACGGTAAAATTTTTGTAAAAACATTTTTTCTCTAACTACCGTAATAAATAAGATATGATATGTTTTCAAAATGAGCGAAAAACAGAAACAAAAGAAGATCGAAAATTCCTGTGGTGAATATTAAACTTTTCTCGAAAAGTTGACCCTGCAATGTGCAAACGGTTTTGCTCTATCAATAATATTACCCGAGATACCTTAAAAAAACATCGAAAATGAGACAGCCTGTACATTTCGTATATTAATCATTATTTTCAATCACGAGAGTATTTTTAGAGTGCACACATTTAAAAAATACTTGAAATACAGAGTGTTTCAAAAATAATGTAAAAAAAAATTAAGGGCATATAGTACTGACCAAAATGAGTAAAAAAGTTTAATCAATATGGGTCCGATCTTCCATAGTTTCCGAGATTTGAGGCAGTGGAAAATGAGTTTTTACGGGGTTTACGTCTGTTATCTCGAAAACTATAAGAGTTACGATTTTGATTAAATGATTTTTTTTACCTTTCAGAGGTCACCTTAGATGTGCTTTTGTTTTTAAAAAAATCAAATAATTGTACTATGTTAAATGTTATGGCGACCTTGGCCAATATTTAATTTTCAAATAACTTCGTAACTATTAGAAATTGATAAAAACGTTTCATATAAAATTTTATTGTTTTTTTTTTACTGACAAAGCCAAATTTTGTTCGATCACTTGAACAGTTGAAGATCAGTCCTATGTTGATTAAGCTTTTTTACTTATGCCCTTAAATTGTTTACAGTATTTTTGAAACACCCTGTATATTTTCTTCCCGTCAGTTATATGTATTTTATAAAAATTCCATAAAGACAGATTCCTACGAAAGATATATTCCCAGTACATTACCTTCATTAGTTCTATATATTTTGTACAAATTCCATATAGAAAGTTTCTTAGAATTGATTCTATATTTGCAGGAAAATTATAACACAAACATACTATATCAATCGCACTTGACATTGACATCTGTCTATCAGAATTTTTTAAATTATATTAGCTGTTTCCAGTCTTATTACATAGCCGGCTCTTTTAGGAAATTTATTTTTTTATAATTTTTTAACTCAAATATCCATTGAATACGAAGTATAAAATGCAGTCAAATCGTATAGAAAATAAAATATTCTTTAATATTTATAATAACATTAAATGTGAAAAAACTATATTTAACATCGTTTTTTCAAGAAAACCTGTTAAAATCTTCAAAAAAGGATACTTCCGGTTGACCAATTATAACCAAATCACACACACACACACACATACACCACACACACACACACACACACACACACACCACACACACACACACACACACACACACCACACACACACACACACACACACACACACACACACACACACACACACACACACACACACACACATACACATACACATACACACACACACATAAACACTTACACACACACACATAAACACTTACACACACATACACACACACAGACATACACACATCATCATAAAAATAGTAAAATCGTATCCTAGGGACATTAAAATGTGCATATTCATCAAAAACTCACCACCGAATTTTTTGACCAAAGACAATACCTTCCTTACCTAAAAGTGACGGAAGGTAAAAATTAGGGACAAAATGTCCCTCACCGTATAATTAGGTATGGTACATGAGGGATAAATAGACTTTATCCACACTATGGTAAATTTTGTAAAAACATCCGCAGTGAACATTTTACCTATATGATTATTTTATTTTGATTATTTATTATATTTTTATAACAAAAAAATAAAATTTATGTGCAAATGTCAAATTGTTAATGATATTTATCTTTGAATTAAAAGAAATCCTGCAAGCTCTAAAACGTTCATATCTTTTAAAATTATCTTAATCCATAAATTTCACTTTCATTAAAACGCTTTGGTTGCTGAAATAAGTTTTTAAAACATTTATTATCCCAATATCTGAGTGGTTATTTGTTTTGTAATTTAAATCTGATCTGAATAATTTTCCACCATCTTTCGTTTGCTTTTTTTGACATTGATATTTACGTCGCTTAAATCATGCAAGATTAAAAGATTTAGTTAAGTAAGCCCATATTTCATTGTGCAATAAAAATTTCTCGTTTTACAAAAAGTAATGGCTCGTATTACGAACGAACTATTATAATAATAGAGCTAGTAATGAAGCGTTAACGTCTCTTTTAACTTTTTACAAAAGCGTTCTATAAGAGTAGTTTTGCAATACAGGTCAATGATTCTATTTGCAACAAAACTTTTATTATTATGATTATTTTATTTATTTTCTCGATAAAAATACAATAGTTTATACAATTTATATCTTTTCGGTCTGCCATGGCTTTTCTGGAGAAGAACTACATCCTGATCTGTTAAACATTTCAAAACTTACGCACAATGCGGCAAGTTTGCAGTATAGCTTTTTTTTGAATTATTGTAAGAAGGTTTAGTTTCAGATTTAATAATTCCAGATTCCTTAAAAAATTGCTCGTTATTATTATTATTATTATTATTATTATTATTATTATTATTATTATTATTATTATTATTAGTATTATTATTATTATTATTATTATTATTATTAGTATTATTATTA
Source organism: Harpalus rubripes (assembly GCA_963082715.1). NCBI lineage: Eukaryota > Metazoa > Arthropoda > Insecta > Coleoptera > Carabidae > Harpalus > Harpalus rubripes. Next base: position 86,917,209 of record OY720448.1, read on the forward strand.
TTATTATTATTATTATTATTATTATTATTATTAGTATTAGTATTATTATTATTATTATTATTATTATTATTATTAGTATTATTATTATTATTATTATTATTATTATTAGTATTATTATTATTATTATTATTATTATTATTATTATTATTATTATTATTAGTATTATTATTATTATTATTATTATTATTATTAGTATTATTATTATTATTATTATTATTATTATTATTATTATTATTATTACCTCCTGTCATACCGTAGATAAGGGAGGTAATGTTATCGGTCCAAAAATTCGATGGTGATTTTTCATTGAATAAGCACGTATTAGGGTCCCCACAACACGTTTTTACTATTTTTGCGATGATGTCTGTCTGTCTCTCTCTCTCTCTCTCTCTCTCTCTCTCTCTGTCTCTCTCTCTGTGTGTGTGTGTGTGTGCGTGTGCGTGTGCGTGTGCGTGTGCGTGTGCGTGTGCGTGTGCGTGTGCGTGTGCGTGCAAACTTCCAAATATTTCCCGTAACTTTCTGCATTCATATAAAGAGTTGATTAGATTTTGGGTAAAATTGGATAAAGGCAGTGATACTTTACATGAAGTCTGTAACAGTTTTTAATGAAAAACTATATTAAAATATAATCTAAAACTTTTCAATTTTAGTATTTAAGACTTTTTTATCAAGGGAAACAACGTATTAGATTTTGTGTAAAATTTGCTTGAAGCTCTCAACAGATTTTCGTGAAAAATATATTATGATATATTCCAAAACTTTTCAAATTTGGTATTTAAAATTTTTATACTAATGAGAACGACTTGTTTGACTTTTTCTAAAATTGATAAACCGGAAGTGATACTTTACTATAAGCTGTTAGCACATTTTCTTGAAAAATATAATATGATATATTTCATAACTTGTCAAATTTAGTATTTGACTTTTATATAAAGGGAAGCAACATATTAGATTTTAGCTAAAATTGATAAACCGGAAGTGATAATTTATTTGAAGCTCGGGACAGATTTTCGTGAAAAATAAATTGATACAATCCAAAACTTTTAAAATTTGGTATTTAAGACTTTTATATTAATGAGAACGACATACTAGATGTTTTCTAAAATTGATAAACCGAAAGTACTACTTTACAGGAAGCTAAAAACAGATTTTCTTGAATAAATATATTAAAACATGATTCAAAACTTCTCAAATTTGGTATTTAAACACGTGTATAATTCCAAACATTATTTTGAGTATACCTATATGGTAAACCGGAAGTAGTACTTAATTTGGAGCTCTTGACAGATTTTCGAGGAAAAACAATAAAATATAATCTAAAATTTGGTATTACAGACTTTTCTATTTATTGGAACATCAAATTAGATTTTGTTTACAAACGATCAACCGGAAGTGATTACTTAAAGCTCATTGCTATTTCAAACATGGAATTGACGGGAGGTCATTTGTTGTCCACATCAGATTTTTATTATTATTGTAGAGATGAGATGCAGTGGCGGTAAACAGCGTTTATTAAATATTAATTTAATTAACTTTCCTACGTTTCGATTCCAAATGAATCGTAGGAGAGTTAATTAAATTACTATTTAATAAACACTGTTTACCATGACTGCATCTCCAATTATTCTCATCATCCGTACAATCATACTAACAATCAAGTAATACCAATAAATATTATTATTTTTATTATTATCCTGACATCCTGAATAAGAACGAAATATAAGAAAAAGTATAGTATGACTAACGAATGAAAGTTGACTTTTAGATTATTTAATACATGTGGTTTTTTTTTTAAACATTTCCCTATATTTGATTTGAAAAGAAACTTCCCTTATGTATTCTGTTACAGAAGATTCGAATTATACTCAATACCAGGAGGCATTTAAAATTACTTTAGCAACAAGATTCAGGGATGTATTTAAAAAATTATTACGTAGAATTGCCAAACTAAATAGTTTAAAGTTAAAAATATTTTGTTATAATCACCATAAACCAAAAACGTTTAAAATATTATAACCGCACCCCTGTTTTGATATTCAGTTACCCTAGTCGGCCATCTACTTTCAGCCAGGCATAGTAATAGGTGCGTTCAATGAAGTAAGCAAATGAAGCAAATGCTAGGTAAGCAAACGAGACTTGTTGCTTAGTTCATTGAACGATTTGCTAGCTATATGACAAACTGTCATCCACGACTGTCATAGAGAAAGTTATATAGCTGTCAAATATAACATTGTGTAAATTGTGTATCTCTCGTATCTCTTTTCTTGGTCTACGAATTTATGGAAAATGAATTTATACATTTATTTGCAGATAGTGGAATTAATTTGGAATAAGCTATATTAACTAGAACAAAAATTGCAAATTTAATAATGTTATAAACATCCATCACAAAACTCTCAAAGCCTTTTTGACATGTAGTTCACAAACACACACCATGTAAAGAAATAGAAACAGTTCAAGTAAACTTCATGTATGCACAATTTGTATTTCCCGCCATTATATTTGACACTTAGCAAGACAAGCGAGAAATTTGTGGCTTGGATTGCTTGCGAGCAAATCAAGCAAATGCTAGGCTAGCAAAGTCGTTCAACAAATTTTATTTCCGGTTGCTTGTTTTGCTGGGCTTATTGAACGCACCTAATGTATTTCTGTGCTTTCCTAGTCCAGTATTTATTTTGTTTATTATCAACATTTATTTATTTTTAAAACATCAACCTTGACATCAACGTTCTAAATCATTGGAGTTGACGGAATGGGTGAATTTGATGTTTCGGAAGATATTTTATCAAAACGGTGTAAGAAAAAAAGAGAAACGCATAAATGTTCTCCTAATTATTCCAATCTCGTCTATAGAAGATGTAAGTATGATATTTTGAGGTTCGTTTTCACATGACAGATCTGTTATTTATTTCTTAGGCACTTATTTCTGAATATTATTACATTTTAGAGAGTTTGTACTGCTTTGGATATGTCATATGTGACTGTAAATAATATCAAAGATGAATTTAAACGTGGATATATAAATCGTCCCCAAAAAAATTAGTGATCCGTCATCCGTCAAAAATCAATGCGAAACATTGCAGTCTGCAATTCGACGTATTTACTATTTACATGTGTGGTGAAAGTAAATTGCTTTTTAAAGCCATTATCATAATCAATTTTAAGTATTATAATTAACTTAAAAATGATTTCTGTGTTGTGCTGTCAATGCTGTTTTCTTATTATATTAATTGTTGTAATCAATTAATGTATTCATTGTTGTAATCACTCATTATTATTGTAATGAATTACAATTAAAAAGAAAATAATTTTAATTATATACCGTTCATATTTCTAATTTAAACGATGATCGGATTATAATGAGAGCATAATGAACTAGTATGCCCTCATATAATGCTCCGGTTGTTATAGATATGTTTATATACACCGTATCCTAGCAATAAACAGTCCATAATACTTTAGTGAGACATAATAGTACATTAAAACACAAGTATCATAAGGCAATCTGTTAAAGTACAAGTCCAAGTTTGGAAAATGAGCCGCCAGGCGAGTTTTACAAAGGACGAGTGCGTCAACAGGCCTTATGATACATGTTTTTTATACTATTTTTTCTATTGAGGTAATTTTACAATTAGATTTTTAAAAAAAGGACTTGTCAAAAATATGAATTAGTGTTTTTTTATCAGTTATGTTGGTAGCGCTCCCTGCTAAAAATTGAAGTTTCACATTTTGACAGTTTGTGTATCTTGTGATTTTGTCTGATTGTTTACATTAAAACCTTCTTTCAAGCATTATACAATTATGAAAGAGGAAAACCAGTATATACAATGAACTCCAAGGTTTATTAATGAACCATCCTGATTTGACATATCGGTGGTTCGTGTTGGTTATTATCATAAATAAAACTTGAATATGGGATTGAAGGACGTTACGTGGACCATCAAGCCTTTTTATTGAGAAAACAACATAAATAAAACTCTTTCAATAATGAAATACTTTAATGAACAATTTATTGATCTAGTCTTTTACTTTTTCACCATTTTGCCAACACTCACTGCTCAGTTGCACAGATAACGGCAACAGCTGTTCTTACAATTTTTAATACAAAACATATATGGCATATATTCGATAGTTCGCCACAACGTGGAACTGGAAATCATGGATTAAAACGTCAATTTTTCATATTTGTTTGCTAGTAGCCGCCACAAATTGAGTAAACAGTGTCAACATTTTCATGTAACGTACATCATACATTTCGTAACCTGCCTGGAATAACAATACATTCAATTCAAAATTGCATTATCATAAATTTAAATTGTAATAAATAAATAAACCTGAGCGCATTGTTTCTTGTTTCATAATTTTTTAGTTAAATTTTAACTTCACAGATTCTTATTCTTTCTTAACTAACACAGCTATAGCTATAAATTTATTTTATTTCTAGTCCTATCACCTAGAGAAAGGATAAAAATCCACAATGAGGTGTTGCAAAAAAAATTAACATATCTTTTTTCTTCTGAAATTCGAATAAGTACGTTCTACAGTGTGATTAAATATGATTTTCTGTTCAAATTTCTGTATATATTAAGCACAGTATCGGTTTAAAAATATGCTTTTTGAATTGGCGCCAAATTGCACTGTCCGTGGCATCAGACATATCACAAATTACAATTACAAAACTGGAAAGATGATAAAAAAACAAATGTATCATACATAAACGTCAATGATAGCTTTAATGACAACTATGTGACATAAGGTCTGACTTATAGTGCAGCGTGATTTTTGGTTCTTTAGCGTAGTTCTTAGTTATTTATTATTATAATATAGGGTTATATTTTATAGTTTCATGCCCAGTATTATAAAAGATGAATAAGTGAAGCACTAGCAAAGTAAAATTTACTCCTAAAGTAAAATAGTTCATTCCAGAGATTTTCGTCAAAACAAGAATAAATATACTAGCTAAGTAAATCTACAGAATAAATTACTCCACCGATGTTCGAGGAAGTAAATTTTATTGTGTAAAATACATTTGACACATGTCAACATTAATTAAATTAAATTTATTATAAATTTAATCCCATATATTTTATTTTTACATTTATTTATCTCCAACATGTTTTCTTTGTCTATTTCTGAGTAATTTTCCCCCGTTCTCCCTTTTTTCCATTTTAGTTGACACCTGACACTTTATGACACACACACAGTTTATTTTCTATTTTGACTTTTGGATTTATTTCGTGTCAGGAACATACAGAATACAATATTATTAAAACATATATAAAACATATTCCAGCGACAGATTGTTTGGAATAGATCATCTTCAGTTGGAGATTGACATTATCGTCAGTAGTGGTCTCCAGCAATACCGTTTAATAATATTTTATCCTGGATTTATCAATCTCTCTTATGGTCCAATAGTGCAAAGATTAGCCGGTATAAGAAACCGTAGCCTGAATGCATCATTTTCCAGCTAAAAAAATAAATGTATTCAATAGTTCTTATTTAATTATAAAAATATTTATATTTACATCAAAATGATCTTTATAACAAAGAAGTTTTGATTTTATGTTTTTATCTTTACTTGCGACAACCATTTCATTCTTCTTTCTTCGTTTTGAGGCACTATGTTTTATGTTCCCGTATTATCAGTTCTATTTGGGCACACTGCACAAAACACTTTTTTACAACCATGTTTGATTATTTCCAAATACAAAAATCAGTAGTAGTTGACAGATGTCATGACTGTCACTCGTTTAAATTCCGTCGGTGGCAAATGTAAGCCACACCCTCATTGATTAGGTTTATTCTGACGTAATCAGGCGAAAGGGTAAGCGGAAATTCAAACATTATAATTTAAAAGACAATTTTCTCATGAATAAAGAGTAATACGAAAAAAATAAAAAATAGGGGCTAAATATTTTTTCTTATTCTTTTGATTAAAGCAAAGAAAAAAAAACCGTGCAACACCTCATTAGAAGTATTTCAACACAAACAATTTACTATTTTGAGGTTATCTGTCAGTTATGAACATGTTATGAAAGCATGACTACTACCTCTAGAACATGAAAGGCGCTGAAAACAGTACGTTTATAGATCTTCTAAACGTCGTGTTTTCCTTTTCAGTGATAAACAGTGCTTTTATAGACTCATAAGAACACCAAAATAGGAAAAATAATTTAAACGTCAACTTTCATTCACTAGTCATACCATCCCAACCATCCCTCATCTGATTTTTCCATCTTGTTGCAGGTACGTGATAACAACCCTCTGCGGCGACAGCTGCCACACCCCCGACCCCGTGGTGACAATGCTGTTCTGGGTGGGCTACTTCAACTCAGCGCTGAACCCGCTGATTTACGCCTACTTCAACCGGGACTTCCGGGAGGCGTTTAAAGATACGCTACTGTGCGCGTTGCCCTGCTGCTTCTCCTGTTGGAAGAATCCTGCTAGGTTCCTCTAGCAGCCGCGGGAGTTGCCACGGAGGTACTCCGATGTCGGATTGTAGACGGGAGTACCAAGGAAGGAATGGTGGTTGTGGTGTGTCGAGAAGGAAAAGCTTGACTGATTTTTATATCATGTTTACATTTATTTTGTACTCGGAACGATTAAGATTTAAGGTATTAGTACAGATATGATACTAGATTTTGTATGGATTAAGAAAATACTCTATCAGGATAAATTATCCACTGTACATTTTTATATGGAAAAGAGATAAGGTATCTCTAAATTAAGATAAATAATTGCAGTTTTAAATATTTCGATCAGAGATATATAGTAAATGTTTTTTGCAAATTGATTTGTAAGCGTACGTTTAACTGTTTAATCAATGGGGTTTGTGACCAAATTTTTTCCTTATCTATCTAACTATACAATTAAAAATAATGAAACCATATTTTTTAAATTTGTTAAATATTACTTGATGACGTCACGATAGCGAAGTAATACAACGCCCTCAACGGTACAGGAGGCCTATTCTAATTCGTAGTGTATGTCATGGTGGCTTTAGACAAGCGCCGATGAATGACGTCAAGTCCAGATGGAACTTTTAATTAATTTTTAATGTATGTATTGACATAAATTAGAACCAATGTTGGTAACACTACTTGGTGAATATATGAATTTGAATTTAATTAAGATTATTTATGACTTACCTGTTCAAATAAATAAGAAAGAATTTTATGAAAATATTGTAAATATGTAACAACTTAATAATAATAAGAAACTAAAAAATAAACTAAATTGAATATATTTCTAAAATTGAAGATAACTAAACTATAATTAAATACATAAAACACAAATAAAGAATGCAATAATATCAATTCGCAAAGTACCTTCATTATAATGACAAATGCTTTTTTTTAGTTCCAATTTTTGATTTGGTGCCCCGGTCCGTAGTTATTGGAGTTTTTTTGATTTTCGAAAAATCGTCATAACTCCCTTATTTTAAGGACTAATGAAAAAAAAATTCTTTAGATATTACCTTTCGGGACTGCAAAATATTTGTATCTACAATTTTTTTTTATTTTTTCAAATGGCAAAATGGCGATCAATCAAAAATTTCAAAACAAGATTTTTTGATGACCACTCCATCGAATTTCAAAAGTAATACATTTATAAAATCCTTAAACTATCTACTACAACATTTGTCCTAAACATTTTCTTTCAATCTATCATAAAAAAGTCTTTATTCAAATCTAAATCATTAAAGTTAATCATTTCTGTGCGTATTTTGCATAATTTGTACGTAAAAATTGCAAATTATACAAAATTTGCACACAAATGATTAACTTTAATGTATTTAAATTTGAATAAAGACTTTTTTGATACATTGAAAAAAATGTATCGGTCAAAAGTTGTAGTAGACATTTTAAGGAATTTATAAATGTTTTACTTTCGAAAATCGATAGAGGGGTTATCGAAAAATCTTGTTTTGAAATTTTTGATCGATCGTTATTTTGTGATTTGAAAAAATAAAAAATAATTTTAAATGCAAATGTTTTACAGGGCCAAAATGGAATTTAGAAAGAAAATGTTTTTTTTAATAGTCCTTAAAATAAGGGAGTTATGAAGATTTTTTGAAAAACAAAAGAACTCCAATAATTACAAACCGGGCACAAGAAAAGTTGTTTGTTTTAATGAGATCTAACTGCCATTTTCGGGTGTTACGACTTAGTAATAACACCCTGTATATATATATATATATATATATATATATATATATATATATATATATATATATATATATATATAGTGATCCAGAAAGACTGAAGGTTCCGCCTCGTTTGATTTTTTGTTTGCCACATCGTCGTAATAGTCACCTATAATATTTGTTTAAACTATTTCTAATATTTCTAAATTATCTCATTTTTCTCGAAATTTTTCAAATACATTAATAAAAAATAATACATCGTTGAAAAGAGAAAAAATGGCGGATTCTATTTTATTAAAATAATTATAGGTTGCAATTTGAAAAATTTTATATGAGCCATTATTTTCTATTACTTATAATAAAAAAGTTAAAGGAGGGGAGGCGTCTTCCCAGACTCACCCTGTATGTATATATATATATATATATATATATATATATATATATATATATATATATATATATAAGCGCTAACTATGGCGTCCGGCGAACGCCAACTTTAATTAGAATATGTCAATGGATACGAGTATTTTGTTATTACTGAAATCTGCGAATAGAAACAGATTGGCACACCCACAAATGAGTAATACTAATAAGCTGTGATGATATATTTATTATTTAACAAATTTTGAAAATATAAGTGTTATTTTTGTTGTTCTAATGTACTTATAAATATTTTTTGCTAGTGCTCCGAAGTGATTCAATAAATGAATTAAATGGTAGAAAAAGGTCTCAGGATCAATGAATATTTTATTAATGGAAATATATTTTTGTGATAAATTTATGAACCTTGCCGGGATTTGAACACAGAATCCTCGTGTATCTGTAGCTTAGTTAATAGAGCATCCTACTAGACAGAGGAGGATCCTGTGTTTAAATTCCAGTGAGATCTTTAAATATTTCCTCGTTGATAAAAATGTCATTGATTCTGAAGTCACTACCTACTCCATGATAAATATTTTCTTTAAATTTAATCAAAATCACCTACCCCATTGATAAAAGAATAGAGTTCAGATGTAATAAAATACGAAAAAATTTACCCTTTATCCAATATTTGGCAAAGCCGTATGTTGGATGTTATTGAAAAAAATTATTGGCATTTCCGGGTTTAAATTTTGGATGAAGGCTGATTTTTCAGTTAATCTAACAAAAATACTTTTGAATTATCTCTTCGAATGTATTAAAACTGCGGCAATAAAAATATAAAAAATTATAGTTGTGAATCAAGTATCTCAGGAATAAACCGCAGGTTCTTAAAAGTTGAATCGACATGGATAGTGATTTTATAATTGTTACAGTAAAATTTATTTATTTTGGGCCCTAGACAACGAAATTGGTTTCCGCATATATCAATACATCAATACGTACCAGTATACCTACGACGTTTTTAAATCATAATAGTACATAAACTATTATTCACGAAAGATGACTATTCAAGGTCATTTGAGAGCCGTCTGATATAATATTAATTGCAGATAACTTCATTGCATTTCGTTTGCATAGGCGTGCAACATGAAATATTTATGGACACATTTTAACTGAAAAAATAAGAATAATTCATTTGAAAATTATGTTTCTTTCTAAATAATGCCTTTCTGAAAGATTTATGTTCTTCACTTATGTTTGTGCAAAATACAAAAACATAGACTTAACTTATAAACCAAGGAATAACAATTTGATTTAAACGTCAACGCCACTGGGTAAATATTAGCACAGAGGGCAGTGTAGTAGATAATTAGGTATCTGTAATTCTACGACATATGTCATTATTATTTATAGTGTGTTAGAAAGTAATGCCACTATTTACGTACATCTGTCACACCAGAAATTAAAAAGACATAGGTCAAATAATCTTTCTCTTTCTAATACAAAATGTTGCTAAGCTGCTACTATAAAGTGATGTGTATTATTTCTTCGAATAAATGACCTTCAATAGTCTTCTTTCGTGAATACTAGTATATTTACTTTTTTCTACAAACACTATTAAAAATTGAATTTTTAACACGGCATACTTCAATTAAAAATGCGATATTTTAATTCTAAGGTTAAAAGTAAATTACCTTGGTAATGGACGCATGGAACAACAAATCGACATGTTTGACATGACAAAAAAAAATTTACAAATACAAATTTAAATAAAATATATGTGTTTGTAGAAAAAATAGTGTATGATATACGTGTTAAAAGTGATTTTATTTTGTTCGAAGTTTTGGATCACACTATCATAAATAACTATTTATGACACCAATTTCCTTCAAAACAATTTTATCAAGTACCTAGTTTTAAAAGATAGGCTTTTTTATTAAGTTTTTTAATTGGTACTCGAACATGTGAATTATATTCTTTCTCAATTTATGCCTTCGAAAAGTGAAGTAGATATTGAACAAAATGGGTTTTCTCAATAATCTGTGCATATGATGATGAATGAATTGAATTTGAAAACAGGAAAAGTTGTGCCCGTTTACATTTTCAATAAATTAAAAAATCTACTCAAATGGTTAGAAAATTCTACAAAAATTTTTCATACATACATAAAATCAAGCATTTCCCACCTAGTGGGTTAGCACAAACTCGAAACAATAATAATAATAATAACATCAACCACAAAAATAATCACTCTCTCTTTCAACAACATTCTTACTAACCTGACATAATACAACAAATATCCCTTGAAAGATTATTGTTGAAACTTGAAAATTATGATGTAACTAGATCTCCGCGTGCGCTATTTAAATCTTATTTACAAAATCGTAAACAAAGTGTGTATAAAGATAATAATAGTTCAGATTTCAAGCTAATCAAACATGGAATCCCACAAGAGTCCATCTTAGGGCCCCTTTTATTTATTATACATATATATATATATATATATATATATATATATATATATATATATATATATATATATATATATATATATATATATATATATATATATATATATATAATTAACATGGGAAATCGGTTTTTTAAAATTTCCTGCTCGCCTAATTATTTTAAGCAATAACGCGTCAAATAAAAGTTTTAGGGCACAAAATTCTGCATCTATATTAATAAACTGAATTACCTTTACCTGCTTTGTAACGACAGAATTTAAATATGAAAATGTTGAAAATTACGTTGAAAATATCGACAGCCATGAAATTAGACAAAAAATAAATAAATGCATGACGTTTGATCTGTCACAACATTAGTTAACTTATTTGACGTTTCCGACAATTTCATTTTGTCTCTAGTTTTATTTTTTGAAATTATTAAAACATTAATATTTATACTAATGAAGAGCGTGTTTTCATAATTGCTAAATTCGTGACAAAATTTGAAAAGACTGCTAATGTGTCTTCAAAAATACACGTTAGCCGCGTAATCAGAATATAGAACGAGCATGAAAACGTGCGTTACTGGAAGAAAGAATGTTAGGAATAAGTTTAGACCCCTTCTGTAGTACTAGATTTATTGGAAATGAGTTGGGATACATCAGCATCATACATAATTTTGTTACGCAATATAGGATTTTTAATAAATTCATATTATTTAAAGAAAACTGTATATTTTAACTTTATTTATTCATCCAGTATAATATTTCTATTATTCTCATAATTAATGTTGATTTTTCAAATCAAATTGTCAAACAGGTTATTTACTTACGTTGTGACAGATAAAACGTCAAGCATTTATTTATTTTTTGTTCAATTCAATGGCTGTCGATATTTTCAACGTAATTTTCCACATTTTCATATTTAATTTCTGTCGTTACAAAGCATCTAAAGGTAATTCTGTTTATTGATTTAGATGCAGAATTTTATGCCCGTTTTTGCTTAAAATAATTAGGCGAGCAGGAAATTCCAAAAAACTGATTTCCCATGTTAATCTCCTATGTACACCTTTAAAAGACACACGGTATATATATATATATATATATATATATATATATATATATATATATATATATATATATATATATATGAACATGAATTCTATTTTGTTTGCAGATGATATTACACTAGAAGCATCGAGTAAGAATCTAGAGTCACTACAAAACTTATCCGAATTAAATAGCAAATTAGCGTAGTCCTGGTTCATGCGAAACTATCTAAAATTAAATAGTAATAAAACACAATCTTTAATAATATCTGCGCACTCGAATTTTAGTGAAGGCAAATCTATTAAAGTTCTAGGGCTTAATATTGACGATAGATTAACTTGGGTCAAACAAGTTGATGAATTATTACCCAAGCTGGCAAGAATTACTTTCGTTTGAAGACAGTTAAAAAATTATCTAAATATTGAAATTCTAAAAATGACTTACTTTGCACTATTCCATTCGTTGACAACTTTGGGGTAATTCTTCTCATGCAAACAGAGTTTTTAAAGCACAAAATCAAGTAATAAGAATTATTATGGGCGTTAATTGCAGAGGTCATTGTAAATCTTATTTCATACTATTAGGTATAACGCCTCTACCTTATCTATTCATTTGTGCTACTCTTTTAGAAATTCATCGAAAGGCGATGTAACCTAATATTAAATGGCGGAATACTTGAATAACAAATTCAGTTTTTGTAAGTTTAAAAATCTGTATTTTAAGCTAGTCGAAAGAAATATGTAGAATTTTTTCACCATTTGCGTAGATTTTATAATTTGTTTGTTGAAAATGTTAACCGGCCCAACTAATATAAGTTTGGGCTCCTATATCTCAGAAATTATGAAAAGATTATTAATGTGAGTTAAACCAGTGAGTCAAAATGAGAAGATTTTTTTATTAATTCAAGTAAGAAAACATTAATTGCCAAATAGAATATAATGAAAACCACGTTTTTCTGTAAGACCCAACATAAATAAATATTACTATTTGATTTATTCTTGTAAGGATCATATTTCTGATATTTCTACTTTTTATTGTGGAAACTCAAAGGCGGAAAGCATATTTCCATCACATATTTTTTCATATCGTTGGCATTACATTATACAATGATTGATGATGTTGACGAGAAAAACAAGTTACAGTATAATGACCATTTCCTTGTTTGTGGTATGTTTTATTGAATTAACGAGATAATCATCCATTATTGACGATTGTTCTAGAATATCTCTGTTTGTAGCTAGATAGAATTGTTGTCGATAGTGGTCAGACAGTTAAGTCTCATTAAACCAATCTGGGATGAAATTAGTTTATAGTTTATGTTTTGTTTTGGTGTAGAACAAACACAATTAATTCCTATACCAATGCAATGCAAAAGGAAATGATATTTCACATACCAGTATTTTTAATATATTTTCACAAATTAAGATAATTTTAATACATGTTGCAAATGCAATTGTTTTATTAAAATATGCATATAGAAAATTAATATCATGTCAGAATAATATGGTAGAGTCAATTTTTTCTTAGAATGGCATTTCAATATGATCACGTGATTATAGAGCGTCAAGAGAGAAATCAAAAGTGTTTTAGCAACGTTTTTGTCTCGATTGTTTTATTTTTACGCAGCGTTTGTTTCCGTATGAACTATATGAATAATTTTCATGTTTATATGCGTGAAAAGCAAAAATTGAGCGATAAAAATGATTGAAACTGTGTAATGAAATTATTTTGAAGGCTTCTGCATACTTTGAGGAAGAGAAACGTATAAATTTTCCCTAATTATTCCATTCTTGTCTATAGAAAATCACATTACAGTTCTCAGTTGTGTATTTTCTATGTACTTATTTCTGAATATTGTTACGAGTACATTTTAGAGACTGTACTGTTTTGGATGTGTCACATGTGACGGTAAATGATATCAAAAATGAATTTAAATATGGATCTATACTGTCTTCAATCGATATACATACTATTTACATGTATAGTCAAAGTAAATTGTTTTTTAAGGCCCTGTTATAATCAATAAATTTTATTTCATTTTATTTTATAAGTTTAGTAAAATTCTTGCCCGAGAGTCCATAATTTTGACTACAGATATCAACTCCATCGGCTTCACCAGCTAGCTCATATAAATTAACTACATGGAATGCCATTTTAGAGATACATACTTGACTATACTAATTTATTTCAAAATTTACAGTATATTAAAATATTCCTCATTAAATAATGATAACCAAAACTAATGGTAATTTTATAATTAATAGAATTAGCAATGTAACGATTAAAAGCAAATTCGAATGAGAGCTAATTTTCATAATCCGAAACCTATTAAATTTTAATGACTTGGAACTGTGTTAAACATTACACATTGTTAAATAACTATCGAAGATATTAAATTTATTAAATGATATGTATAAAGTGTTCTAATATAATTTTCTAAAATAACATACAGATCCTATTATGGTTTAAAGTATTAAAGATATTTTAAGTGAAAGAATATTTACAATTAATTTAAGTCCAACTTATTTTAATTGAACAGATATTGTGCTGAGTTTATATTCCTACTATTTACAAATCATTTTAAAAGAAAAACGAATTGCGATTTGATTTGCCGTTTGACATAAAGTGGCATTATTTGATTAAATAATTTTATTTACTTTGGATTAAATTCTTACAATAATTTTTTTGATTGAATGCTTCAGTGTTACATGTTACAATTCTTCAAAGTAACATAGGGCTATGTACATTAGAGAAATGATTAATTACTAGTAAACATATACCGGGTGTCTAATTTTATTTCTAAACATAAGAAATAGAATTTTAAAATTTTCATTTAGCATTATCTCTTAACCTATTGACTTTGTAGCAAAAAGTCTAAAACTTATTGGGTAAAATATATTCGTATCTTGTGCAAAACGCTGAATTATCAGTATGAAAATTAAAATAATTTACAATTTTTCGAGTTTTTTTATCGTTACTGTTATTATGATTTAACAAAACTAAACACGTAAGTGTTAATGGGTCTATAACAGCCGCCGGCCGTTACAATAACGGCCACCACGCACGAACGAAAACAAAAGTGAAAAGGTGTTTAAAACGGCCACCGGCCGTTAAAAAGAAAATCACAGTATCATGAAGATCTTTATGTTATTACGAAAAAATTTGGATGCCACACCGGCCGATATGCAAACATTTCATATCGGCCTAATGCCGTTAATAACTATAACAGTTAAAAATAATTGTTGGAATAATTAAAGTATTGTTTGTAATCATATATCGATGAAAAATATACAACCCAACAAAAAATTTAGTATCAGATTTGATACTTTAGTGGAATATATAAAATTAAATAATACTAAGTCCGTCACACTTGAAAATGGCAGTTAAGACTCATTAAAGCAAACAACTTTTCTTAGTTCCAATTTTTGAATTGGTGCCTCGGTTCGTAGTTATTGGAGTTCTTTTGTTTTTAGAAAAATCGTCATAACTCCCTTATATTAAAAGCTATTGAAAAAAAATCTTTCAAAATTACCTTTAGGCCCTGTAAAACATTTACATTTACAATTTTTTTTTTCAAATTACAAATTAGTGATCGATCAAAAATTTCAAAACAAGATTTACGAAATCTTAACAGGGTCGAAAGGTAATTTTGAAAGGAAAAAAAATTTTTAGTGGTCCTTAAAATAAGGGAGTTATGACGATTTTTCTAAAAACAAAAGAACTCCAATAATTACGAACCGGGGTACCAAACCAAAAATTGGAACTAAGAAAAGTTGTTTGTTTTAATAAGTTCTAACTATCGCTTTCGCGTATTTCAATAATACTTTCTTTAATACAGGTTCATATCAGAAGAGTTCTAATGTTGAATTTTTAAAAATATTACTAGTTATAGTACAGGAACAATTTATTTGAATTTTCGCTTCATATATAGTAGACAGTGAGATCCATTCCTCTTGTATATTGTTTAATTACGGGACCATCTAAATGAACAAATTTGAATCATTGTATAAATGCGAGAGAAAAATCAGCTGACGCCGGGGTTCGAATCCGGGACCTCCAAATCTCTAGTCTGGAGCTCTACCAACTGAGCTACGCCAACCCTAGCGTCAACTGAAACATTATCTCTCTTGTATAGTAAAGTCTAATGTGGCATCCTAGACTTTACTATACAAGAGAGATAATGTTTCAGTTGACGCTAGGGTTGGCGTAGCTCAGTTGGTAGAGCTCCAGACTAGAGATTTGGAGGTCCCGGATTCGAACCCCGGCGTCAGCTGATTTTTCTCTCGCATTTATACAATTTATCTTGGTAGTAATTCCCTAATTACACGCTTCTATAGCATCACTTTTCAATTTAAATTTGAATCAGTTTCCTTGATCTTATGACATTTAATTCATTGCTGTCAAAAAATCGCATTTCAATTGTTGATGAACGTTTCTGCAATCGGGCATTAATGTCAAACAATACAAAACAAAGTAGTTATTTGTTTCATTTGTCATGGCACGTTGTAAACAGTTTGAAAATGTAAATTTTAATTTAAGTCTTTCTAACGGGGTCTTGTGGGAACCGGGTTCGATCCCGATCGATGCAAAATATTTCGAATTTTAAATGACATAAAATTGTGGTGCACTCTCCACGCCAGCAATAGTGCCCGTGAGGTGACGTCTGGTAAACGCCAGCAGGGTACAAATATGTTATCATCATTTCCGAAATCTGTGTACGAAGCAGATTGGCACATCCAGCAATGGATAATGTCGTGAAAGTGTATCTGGTGACAGGAATGTATTATATCTATATTTAAGATGTACTTTTTAATTCTAAATCACTTTTGTCCTTACACTTTTTGTTCTAATAAACGGTAAAGCGATATCACTGAATTAACATGGTATTTCTTGTGTATAGAAAACGTAAAGATCCGGTAATTATGATGGATTCAGATTTCATTTTATACTTACCTTAAATTTATAATTCCTAATTTCGTATTTAAATATTGAAGAATTTCCGTTGAATTGTACTTTAACTTAAAAGCATCTCTTTTAGTCAAATTTCATTTTATTGTGTTTTATTTTACCTCGTAACAAATATCATTTTCTCATCAGGCCTAACGATCTTTGAATGAACAAAAAGTTGGTTACAGTTACAATCAAAGCTTTCTGTCAGAGTTTCCACATAAAAGTTACGAACCTAATTTATGTACATCCATTCATCACAAAGCGAATAAAATTGTAAAACCCAAAAAAGAGAATTACCGTAATTCACAGCATTCATTACAAGTATTTTTGTTCGAAACAATGTCACTAAAAGCACGATGTCTACAGTGCTTTACAGTTGAATTTATATATATGTATATATTATGTTATTAAGTCCACTGGTTAAATATAAGCTATGGGTTCTATAATGGATTAAAACCTGACATACTTTTATATCAACAATACTTTAATATGAGTTAAAATATTTATACAAAATAGTGAAAATGGTTTCTTTATATTATTCAACTACTATATAGAAATGTATTTGTTATGATACCTGTAAAAACCTACAGCTTGCAGTTAATTCATTTTGCCCATTTGCGCCAACGGTTTACCTCTCCGTTAACAAGATATGTTCTTTTCATAACAGTGGTAATAAAGTCACCAGATGTGCAATTGTTCGTTTCGCTATTGTTACCAGTTAAGAGCAAGGGAAATGGCAGCACCATCGCCATAAGATACATACGCATGCGTGTTCTATTTTCCGTGTGTTTGGTGTTGATTAGTTTTTGTCTGTTGTAAAAATGGATTATGATTATTTTGTATTTCATATAAAATTTACTAATCATTTTTCACAGGAATCACAATTAAAATCAACAATACGCATGCGACACTAGCGGAATTCCATGGCCTTAAATTAATGGCATGTAGGACGTATCAAATATGTAAACGCAGCAATGCATCGTTTTGTTTTACAGAAATAAGTTTTCAGCGTTTGATTTTATAAGTTTCATTTGAAAATGTATGAAAAATAATCGAATTATACAAAATGAACACAATACGAAAAAGGTGCACGAATAACACAAAAATTCAAGAAATATTCCATAATAATTTTTGGCAAAGAAGAAGAAGTTGATCAAAGGAAAGCATCGCAAACTCTACTTAAATGTAATAACAATAATAAATTAATAGATGGGAAATTTCTCGACTGTGGAATGGATAAAGTGTTAACTATTATTCGATATGTTGAAATCTCAGTCAAAAAGCATTTATTCTTACCACACCAATAACGTTTCGGGGCACATTAAGATCTTACAGATTGTTATATATAATTAGTGATGTGCCATTTAAAAGTTTCATAATGAAAGTTTCAATTGAAAAATTTCAAAAATGATAGTTTCTAGATTTAAATTTCATGAAACTTTCATAAGCCCAAATCTCTGCAATAGATTTGCACAGATGACTTTCATGCGCCTGCACTTATGTACGTGCAAGTAGGGCCGGCCAGATAAAATTTTAATAAACAGCTGAAAATTTTCTAAATCATTTAAAGCACTTATAACAACTATAAAATTATATTAAATATAATTACAACCGATTCTTCGTTTGTCAATGAGCATTCTAACATCGTTTGCCTTTTTTGTAGCGATAACATACGAAACGAAATACAAGAAAAATAATTTTTCAATTTTAAACGGTGTACCTATTAATTCTTTGGATAATTTAAATTTTAAACAATTTACAGTTAATATTAAACGATGACGATGAAGCCGATATATCTGCAATTGATCTCAATAAGGAACTAATAAATATTTGTCTAATTTTATCAAAGGTACTAAAAAATGCACTAGAAAAATTGAATTTTATTTGTAAATATGGTTTTCAATGTAGGTACGATTATATTACCAAATGTTGTTATATCTTTAAGAACATAGTTTTTCGAAAGTGAAAATTATAAAGAATTATTTTCGAAAAAGAAACAAGAACGACTAAATGATCTAGGCATAATTTCCATAGAAGCAATAGATAACTAAACTATAAGATGCTATCAAGCTATTTGCGTTAAAAACAGCTCCAATAATTACTTTAATATTTTTTTTTTACTGTGCAGTACTGTTTTAAATGTTTTGTTCCTTTTTCTGCATTCTTGATGTTTAATGACTTTTTATATTTAAATATTAAATATATTAATAGTAAAATTAAAAGGCGGCGTTTTGAAATTTGCCTCAGGGGCCACAAGGCATTGGCTAATCTACATGCTGTAACTTATATAATTCTCGAATATAAAATGCAGGATTTAGTACAGTTTAAGTATTGTGAAAATTAAAGGAAGAATTTGACAATATTTCAATGAAGTATTTACAAAAGACAATAAGATACCTTCTATTTTGAATAGTTTAATATTTATTTTTTACATTTTTGTGTTACATTTTGAATAATATATTTTTATTTTATTTTAAAGCTTCTGTTTTCCTTTTTTATTTTCAAATTAGTTAATTTGAGATCCAAATGTTTCGAATTCAACTGACAAATGTTAAGTTTCTTGATATTTAAATGAAACTTTGATTGAAAGTTTCGATGAAATTATTTATGAAACTTTCATTGAAATTTATAGTGAAACATTTTGTAAAACTTTCAATAAAATTTTCAGTGAAACTTTGCACATCACTATATATAATATACACAAAATACTTCCATACTTAACTTTAGTATGGATGTATTTGAAGAAGATACAAGCGTGCACCGAAACGTCGGTGTTGAAAAATAAAAAAAAAACGCTATTTGACAGATTCTGATTGTTAACACCTTATTAATAAATATGTATGTTCTTTGTATTTTAAAAAGAACGATTATTATAATACAATTTTGCAAATACATAATGTAGTTTTAAGAAAATTTAAAGATTTATTAATTAACTCTCTGCAGACTACAGCTTGTTCTTAATCAGATCTGTCGTAACTCGAGTTATGTAACAAACAGTAATTAATCATCATGAGTTGAATTGTGAATATTTTTGGGTCAAATCTGATAAGTCCTACTATGCACCATGACAGATGCGCTTACAGCGCTGCCAACAAATCTTGCGGTACTAATAGCAATACACAACGAAACGATGAGAATTCGATTCGATTGAGTGACATCGTGTAACTCAAATTTTAAGCGTTCCTTAAATAGGTAATAACGAATCAAAATGAAATGTCAAATGAATTATAGTGGTATTATGTCAAAATTTCTATTTGTATTTCTTTATATTTTTTTAAACCTTGTTGGTACAACTGGGCATAAATTGTACAGCTTACGTTTCGTCATAGAAACCATGGTACCGAAACAAACACACCAAACTTAATATATAACCATTGGACCACAACTATATCTTATTTACAATATCATATAATCCCTGCTTGTTTATAAGTGATTTTATCGTACCTCTCGACACACACGCCACCATTCTTCTTCCAGCGAGCGTAATCTCAATTGCCCTCCAGCACTGGTTTCCACGCAAGAAACAACTTCTTCACACAACATCATGAAAGCAATAAACTAAGACTAATCCAAGCACTCCTGAGGAGAACTAACCTGGGATATATACGTACTGAAAAACGGGTCGCTATTAGTAGAAAAGTATATCAAAGGTTCATAACTAAGCGTTAGCATTAACTCTGTATTCCTGTGATACTTTCACGTCCCATGCGGGAGCTAGTTTATGTCGCATTTTTATTTATTAAGCCTTTTCAACAATATTTTACTACGCTTATTTAGAAAAATTGTCAAATTAAAAATATTACCGAATTTGTTTCTAGAAAAACCTGTAAAATTGGTATTACCAACAACAATAAAAAGTAGATTATTTATTTTCAGAAATTCAGAAATCATATTTTCACTCTCTACCAAACGGCACAATAATATTGTTCTACTTCGCGTTTACAAAGTCAATTTTGTGACACTGTTTTAGTTACACAGTTTTACAAAATTCAGCTTGTAATTTAGACTATGTATCAAACAGAGATCTTTCATTTTAATTGTCATTGCTCATTTAAAAATACCAAATTAGATTTATTATATAAAAAAAAACTTATTTTTAGATTGAACATAATTATTATAAATCCAACCTAACTTAACAGTTTTGAAAATATCAATTGATTATTAGTTATATATATATATATATAGTTTTTTTTTATTGTAAATTTTGGCGTAAAAGTAAATTATAGTAGAATGTAATGTAAAATACACTATTTTCTACATCTTTTTTGAAATCCTATGAAGCTATTAATACTGAAAAGAAAATTGATGTTGCAGTGTTTTGGTTGAAAGCGGAAAAACCAAGATTTTTAATTTAGTCTAGGCATTGAAACTGCATTGTTTTCGTGTTAAATATAATTTTTTGTCCATTGTTTGCAAATAATATTAATTAAATGATTATGTTCAAAATTTTAAATCTTATGATTTCTGATTCAACGATTTTAATTTTATTCAAAATCAAATATATAATTTTGATATTATGTAGGTATAGTTTAGTTCAAGATCATTTCTTTGACCGCTATATTACCTGCAATTTCGACTACAATAGCGAAAACCTCATATGGTGAACTTATAATAATAGAAAATAGGTTTTACTTACAAGCTCTTTCGGTTCATAATCGCTTACATGACATGAATTGAAATGGAAAATTTACAATTCGTACCGATTTTTCTAGGCATACTTACAAGAGCCGAGTTATTTGTGCTGAAAGCAGTACCTATTGAGTAGTTCCGGAAACCTGCTTTTAAGAAAAAAAATCTCTTTTATACTTAATATTAAATATATAAAATATTTATTTTTATCACTAGGCCAGAAACTGAACATTTGCGAGACCGAGTTTATTTTGACAATCTGCAAATACGAGATCTCGCAAAACAGTTTCTGGGCGTGTGATACACAAGATTTTTTGTGCCAACTTCTCCATAAATTCTTCGTATATTTCTCTACACCTTATTCTATGTTACTTAACCTAAAAAATGAACATATATTTTTATCGGTTTTGCATTGCAAGTTTAATTATAATTACTTACATTTGAGCTTAAAATGCGTAATTATTTTATATCTATTGAAAAAATATAACTTACAATCATTAGTTATATATATATATATATATATATATATATATATATATATATACTTTCACATATTTTTAATGACAGATGATGGAAACTCAATTGTATCATGTGAAGTTAGTTGTAGTCACAAAACAAACTAGTCCTAAAGTTGGAACTTATAATTAATCTATACGAGATGGCAGTAATGACAGCATATTATTATTTTTATGACAAAATTTAGTTATTTAAGTTACAACAATTAAAGATTTAGCCCTAAAATTTGTAAACATTTTGCTAATTCTTGTGTTGAAAATAATCTTAAATTGACATATTACCAGAACAGTAATGCCAACTCATTTTGCCGGCCTAGGCCGCTGTTGGACGGATGGACGGAAGTACGAAAAATAATTTTATCACACGGAAAATTATCCGTGAATAGTGGAATACTGCCCTCGAGTAACAGCGTCCAGTGAACCAATTTGTTAGTGGTCGTTCTTGCAAGGCATTTTTACAAAGAAATGAGTACTTCTCTGGTCAATTCTTTATATATATAGTCGTTTTGTAAGAGATTGTGAAACGAAAGAGCTTGTAAGTAAAACCGATTTTCTATTACTATAAGTTCACCATATGAGGTTTTCGCTATTGTAGTCGAAATTGCAAGGATTATAGAAGTCAAAGAAATGATCTAGAATACTTTCATTTTCATTCTTATTTCTTTGTATGAAATTTTCTCATTAAAAAATAATTAATATCAAGGTTATTAAATTATAGTCTAAAATTGAAATCCTTTATAATTTTTCAGATATTTAAATTTTTTGTTGTGTCAATCTAATATGTAATTTCATTTCCGACTAAAAAAATACTAATGATCAATAATGTAAATTAAATATAAATGATAATGATTTGTTAACAAATTAAATAATTTAAAAGTACATATGTAAAACTTTCATTTTTTGCTGATAATACATGAAAACTACATTTTCAGTGTTTACAAAAACAACAATTTTAATTTGATAACAAAAAATGAAAACAAAATGCATTAGTGAATGCGAATTGCTACTGCTTTCGTTGGTTGAACAAAAATAAAACAAATTATGAATAATAAACAGTAAATACAAAACTTTTAAACCTAAAAATAACTTTATAATAAACCTACCATCATGAATAAACAATTTTTTAATGGAGAAAAATTTTGTTTTTAATTAATTAATTAAAATTCTGTACAAAAACTGGAAATAAAGACAATATACGGTAGATAAAATATGATTTCAAACCGCAAATATCGTACAAAGAAAAAATTAATTGCCAAACAAAACTCTTAATTGGTTCTGTTAAATGTTCATTGGTTATTGAGGTAATTGAAATATTAATTAGTCTAATTAAATATATTTGTTTCAGATTATTGCCTTGAAGCTACAAAAGAGAATTAGTTTTCGTTAAAATCTACCCATTTATATGAAAGCATTTTCTAAATATGGATCGCAAATTTTTAAAAGTAAAATATTGTTGAACGATACAGGCGTAAAATAAACATAATGAGGTCTTGCACGAATTTTTATCGTTGCTTTGATTGAAAGATTAAGAAAAAAATTTATATTTTCTTTCATATCAATATTTGTTTATAGGAATATTCTTTGAAAATGCATTCGTTTGAATTGCGGCTAAATGCTCGATTCTACCACTACTCCCTAGCCGTCTAATCAGTCGAGGATTCCCGAAGATACATGATGTCTTCCGAGTGGAAATTACACTCATTTTTTAAGATAATTTTTTTAAAAATCGTGACAAATACAATGCCTAATGCACAAAACTCGAGTCCTTATACTTGTTTTTAAACTTATTTCAAAAACTAATATAACGACCCGTGTTTTGCGGACGCTTGCAACATACTGGTATAGGCTGTCTTAAGATATATGCATATTTCATTACTTGTGAAGTAGCGGTCTGACCCTTCACAGCTGCATATTTTGTCGGGGATTTGACCAGGTTGGGATTAGGAAAATATTAAAAGAATAATTATTTTCGAAATATGATTATAATTTACCACTGATTAATATTAACTGTTTAACGCTCTTTTCAAAGAAAATTCACTAATGAGGTTAGGATTAGGTAAATTTTACATTTGACTAATGATGTATTTAATATAGATAGCTACCCGTTTTTGTATAAGTAGCGTAAACACTTATTTTGTATTATTATTTCTTCAAGTGTTTAGTAGTAATAACAGCATAAAATTAGTGATAAAATGTGTGAGAACGAAGAATCTCAGACTTCAAGACAGCGAATTCATTTATCAGAAGACGCAAAGCAAATTATTTTAAATGTTAATACATTGAAAAGTGGAGGTAAAATAATGGACTTATTCAAAGAACAGCAGATTTAACAAAAGTTAATTATTATACCGTTCGACGAATTGTTTCATGTGGCTTTCAACCAAGAAAAAAAACGACGTGACTCCGGACAGTTAAAAAGTGTCAGTGATTTTGAATGTGATATCATCCGCAGTATGTGTATATAATAAATTGACGGAACATAAGATTGTAAATTAAAATTTTGTGTACTCGTACCTATATGTATTGGATCTGAAGTCAAAACAAATAAAAAGTGAACTAATTTTGTTTGTATTAAAACTGCATTCTTTTAGTAATTGTATGAAAGCTATTATTATTTTTAATAGTTACTGTAATGACAATAAATTATTATAAATACGTATTTTTCTTATCGATTAAAAATTTATATATAAATGCATTTTTTTAAATAATTGTTAGCTTTATTCGTCGAAATAATGTTACTAAATACATTTTTATAACAACTAAACAATAAAAATGTCGCAAAATTGACTTAATGAAAATTAATATTTGATTACTTCAAAAAATAAAAAATGAATAAATACGTCCCAGTACTCTTTGCCTCTCTAATGTATTTAAACTGCCTCCCGCTGGGAAGGGCGCAGGTACAAATGTGCATATATCTTGAGACAGCCTATACATGTATCTTCGGGGACCCCGGCCGTTTAGATGGCTAGACACTTCTATGAGACACCTGAGACAAACAAACCAGAATTTGCGGTATTAAAACTTTTAAATACATCCCTGAATCCTATTGCTAAGGTTATTTTAAATGTCTCTTAGTATTCTAGTGGAGTTGGTACAATTCTAATCTTCTGTAACAGAATACATAAGGGTCAGTTTCCTTTCAAATCAAATATAAATAAATAATTAAAACTTTCATTCGCTAGTCATACTGTACTTAATCGAATTTCAGATTCAGATAAAGACCTCATTTGTTTCCTACAGTATTTTGTATTTACACAATTGTAAAACATTTTTAGACAGGTTTTAGCAGTTGATTTGTTATTGTTGTTGTTTACATTCTTCGTTACAACGGAGGTAGAATTTTACGTATACTGTACAATAGCAATAATTTATTATGAAGTTGGATGTAAATTAAGTGATTTCATCCCCACATTCCATGGAAGATGCTATTTTCGCGACAAATTGTATTTTATTGTAATAAAATGAATAAAAACAAACATTTGAAGGGAAGTATCAAATAACAGTATTATAGAATTGCGATGTTTCAGACGTTCAGAGAAATAAATGATGTATTCTATTAATTTCTATAAATGTTATATTTTATGTTACATGGTGATTGATAATAATGAGTTTGTTGTGAATATATGATAATTTATCAATAATTATGATGTATGTGATATTGTATTACTATTTTGTTCAATTATAAATGTAGAGAATAATTTAATAACATTATGATATACATAATAATATATTAGTTGTAGTGATGGGTCGTTCGTTCAATGATAGTGTGTCAGTTCATTTTGCCCCGCCCACTAAAGTGAGTCGTTCAATGTAAGTCGTCCACTTGAGCGATTCTTTTCAAAAGCACAAGCGCTCTTCATGTATGCTATGCCTGCTATGTGCAGTGCGCGAGTGTCGTATATTTTGAACGACTCGTAGCGTCGTGCGTAGCATTACCTCAGCTATATTCCCTGCTCCGTGCTGTATTTCGTGCAGCTGTGCTACTGTGCTATTTACTGAGCGGGGCGCCATCTGTGCTAGTGTGCTGTGTGCTTTTTAATGAACGATGAGCGATCTAAAACGCAGAGCACATAAACGATGGCACAGAGCGAGAACGAACGCAGAGATAGTGCGAACTGGTGAGCCATGTGCCGGACTGATGCCCATATTCATAAACACTCGTAAATTTTTTAACGGTTCGTTGTAATTTTTATCCAGTAAAAACAGTCGACACAAACAGAAAAATCGAATTGTAACTTGTCAAGTATGATTCTATTTGTCAAAAATTTTAATGAGCCGTTTGAAACATTACGAGTGTTTATGAATATGGGCATATGTCGTTCAAAACGAACGACTCGTTCATAAACGACACATCGCTAATTAGTTGAGCACTTATTTGTATGTTGTAGCCGGACTGTAAATTCTGACTATTATAAAGGCGTAATCATTTTATAAAAGGTGCCAGAGATTGTTAAATCTTTGTTGACAGCCCCATTTTACAATTTGGCTAGACGTTTTCTAAAAGGCAAGGCGTTTTATAAACCGACGGACTGACAGCTTGTGGCCACATAGTAATACGAATATATGGACAATTTTGTTTGCAATTTTTCTAATTACATCGCCACATAACCTACCCTAACGTACAAAATTCACTCCTGAAAAACCGGAGCCGAATTGTGAATTAGATTATATTTGAGGAAATATGCATACAAGCTAATTAAGCCTAAAATTCATCAGTTTATAATTCGCACAATTCTTTTGACAATGGGGGTAGACGTTTTATAAAACAACTGTTTTTGTAATTCGCCTACAATATTACGGAATGGAGTTAGGCATTGTAAAAAATGCCTGAAATGCTTAGCCGAAATATAAAAACGGTAACTTAAACTTTAAGCTGTTCTGTTCGTTATTGTATAACACTCATAAACGCCTTACAAAATTGAATATCCACTGGTTGCGCTATTGCACAACGACCCTATTTTAGCTTACTTTAAGAAACACATAAGAAAAAAATATTTTTTAGTCGACTTTAACAAAAAATTGATTTTGTCAGCAAAAGCGGCCAAAAAATTAATGTTTTTCGGCCGCTTTTATTATTATCCGATTTAAGGTAGTGCCATCTATTATTTTGAGTGTTAATAAAGACAAAATAAAAATCTGATTTGGCGAACACCCCGCTATTTAATTTTTATGCATTCAATTATACATACTTACATATTTGCTTATGCTGAAAACTGTATTAAGTTCCATTCCATATAGCTATGGTTCTATTTACTAATATCTTTTTAAAACGTTACTGTTATTAATTTGAAATGATTAGTTCTTTGACAGTAACATTTATCAGTCAGTTAACATACATTTGAGATTTGAACTGTGTAACCAAGGAACTGTGTTTGCTGTTTGTTTAAAGCGTAGGCTCTAGAAGATAATTTTATAAATTTATCCATAAAATATATAGAAAAAGTATTACTGCAAACCTGCAAAAAATTTAATAATCTTTTATTATAATAACATAAATCTCGGAAAAATAACATTTACAGGTATTTTTTGGAAAAAAACTATTTTGAGCTTCCAGTAAAGTGCCATTTCCGGTTATCTGATTTATATCAAAATCTAATGGCTTGTTTCCATATTACACACAGACATCATCATGAAAATGTTAAAATTGGATTCTAGGGACCTTAAAACGTGGTCATTTACCAAAATTTCGATATGCGATTTTTAGCACGATCCCAAATACCTACCTTACCAAGAGTAGCGGGAGGTAAAAAATCTAACAAATTTGTAAATTTTATATATAGAAGGTCGACTAAAAAATTGTGTGTGCATCACTGCCAAAAAATGTTATTTCGTCCTCGTCTGTTTTCAAATCAGTCTCGACGAAAAAAAAAACACTTTTTGCTCTTGGTACACAAATACCTATTATTTTAAATAATAAAATTACTTCAAATTGGAAAAATTATAGTCGTTTTGATCTGGAGTTAAAATACCGGTGTACCCACTCGTATTACATAAGGAAAATAATAAATAGGTATCTCATAAAGAGTTTTGACGAGAATTTTATAAATATTATTTAAAAATGACGAGTGACATCAAGGTAGTCTCCAGTGGAAAATGAATGGAAACTTGGGATACGCGTTTCAAGGAAAATAAAACAACCAGTATATTTTATAGTATGTTCTGTAACGCAACCGGTTCGATCAGGTTTACGGTTTTGTGTTCCGTAAACCCTGAAATTATTTACCGGTTTCTATTCGGAACACGGTTCCTGAAAAAAGTTGGTAAAAGGTCGAACCACAGCAACCACGAAATAATCCTGGTTTCTCTGGAATTTTTACCCCCACTACCGCTACTTTCAAACATCATCATAACAAAATCAAACGATATACGTCAATGTCAAATTTCTAAACCGCATTAATGGTATTATTAATAATTATTATATATTTAAGTATGAAAATATTATTTATATATGATATTATATTGTTGGTTTTGTTATTTTTATTGGCATTAAATATAAAAGAATATTCAATTTCGTTGTCATATTCATCGTTACCTTTCATTTGGTTAATTTTTATTTTTGTCAGGTTGTGTCAATTTTAAATGTCATATGATTCAAAGGTGCGTTCAATGAAGTAAGCATATCTAGCAAATGCTAAGTAAGCAAACGATATTTGTTGCTTAGTGCGCTGAACGATTTGCTAGCTATATGACGAACTGTCATCCACAACTGTCATCGAGAAACGTATATAGATGTCAAATATAACATTGTGCAATTGTGTACCTGTTGTATTTCTTTACTTGGTCTGCGAACATATGGAAAATGAATTTATATATTTATTTTCAGATAGTGGGATTAATTTGGATGAAGATATATTGACTATAACAAAGTATTTCAAATTTAATAATGTTATAAACATCCATCACAAAACTCTCAAAGCCTTTTTTACATGTGTTTGATAGACACACACCATATAAAGAAATAGAAACAGTTCAAGTTAACTTCATGTATGTAAAATTTGTATTTCCCGCCATTATATTTGACACTTAGCAAGACAAGCGAGAAAATTGTGGCTTGGATTGCTTGCGAGCAAATCAAGCAAATGCTAGGCTAGTAAAGTCGTTCCACAAATTTTACTTCCGGTTGCTTGTTTTGCTTGGCTTATTGAACGTACCTAATGTCAATCTGTCCCGAAATAGATGAAAATATTCAGGAACCATGGTGTACCCGGATTCAAGACAATGGTTTTTTTGGTTGACTTACGGAACATAGCATTAAATCGTGTTCCAAAACAAAAAATTCAGCTATCTTTTAGGTTGTAACTACGTTTATATTTAATTAGCAGTTACATATAAATTAAATATCGCGGATGACCTGTAAATACCTCTTACGTGATTTTGACGGAGGTTTTTTAAAATTACTAAGTATTTAAAAAAACACGCAGAATCTAATAATTCATTTTCGCTGTATTTCCAGTAAAGGAAACTTTGTATTTATAATGCATAAAGTCACGAATAATTGTAATTTAAAACTCTCTTGTAAACTTTACTAAAAATCACATAAGATATTACCAGGTCACCCGCGACATATTATTTAATAAGTAACATAATTACTATAATAATTATTATTATTTAATATGATTTCAGAAATGTGTAAACCTAGTACAAATTCGATTAAGAAAGTAGATACTTCCCTTCATTTGCCAACAAAAGCAAAAAACGCGCTCATGCCGCTTTACACTGAAAAAAATTATAATAAGAGATATTTGTTAGATGTTGTTAGACTTACTGACTAGCATTTCTTTCGTTTCTAAATGTCTTCCTTTACTTGTATATGTGCTCAAAAAGAGAAACGTCGCACGAACACATTACAGACAGGCGGCGTTGGTTTATCAACAAAAGAAAAGAAAATCTTCACAGAAAAATATAGAAGAAATCATTAAGTATATTTTTTGTGCAAAACAAGAAAGCTTTATAAAGTAAAAGTATTTATTACTGATCTATGTGTCATGTTTGCAAGTGAATATTTTGATAATGTTTGTATTTGTATATGAAAGAGAAACGCTTAACTTTAAATAGATTCTCATGTTGAAATATACTACTTATATCTTTATTTAGAATTGCATATATTTACATAAAGAATAAATGCATATTTATCATGATATTTTTATTATACTTTTTACCGTGTAATTATTTTATTAAACATACATGTAAAAATAAAATATAATTCATATTTACATATATCGCAAATACGAGTATTTATGTATCATAAGATGTTTTATTTATATAAATTATATTACATACATTTGTAATACAAATTTTACATTCGTGTAAAACTTGATTGAAGCTATTCAATTTAAAGTTTACATTCGTCAAGCAAACTAATTAGCCTAATTAAAATAAAATAGTAGAAAGCAACAATGACGAGTGCAATAAATACAGTAAGGTAAATAAATATCGGGACAATATTTTTTGCTTCATAAAATACTGGTTTATGTTGGATTTAATTTATAAATTTAAGGCCTAGTTGCACCAAGTATTTAAATAATTATTAACTAATGGAGCATTAAAATTTAACGTAATATTAAACTAATGAGCGTTGCCTAAATATATTTTTTGATTTTTAATGTATCATTTGATAATGAAGCATTTAATTTAGGTTGGTACTGATTTCAAATGATGTTTCTACATTCAGTTTTGTTTAGACAAACATTAAACAAAAAATATATTTATAATTTGTGTCAATGGTGACATTTTGTAAATTGTAATAAGAAAAAGTTAGTTTAAAAATCCAAAAATTATACGGAAAAAGAAATGATAATATGATAGAAGATTATCAAAAAATAATCGAAAATAAAAAAAGTGATTCGAAGAGAGTAAAGACGAAAAACACAGCGTCGGAGGAAATTTGCGTAATATTTAATACTGCAACTGAAACATCAAGATCTGTTCAGGCAATTAAAATATTCTATGATAACTTCAAAATAAAATTAAGGAAAAAAATGACCGAAGATAACAATTTTTGGAGAGAAACCATTTAATAGAATAGTCACGGTGTTCTTTGATCATTTGTAGCACATTTTAAAATCCAACTCATACATCTCAAAGAGATTATTTCTTTTTCTGATTATTCTTGGTCGCGGCAAAATATTTAAAGCATCTATTTCATCTTCCGATGATGACGAAGAAGACGATGATATTTTCTCTAAAATAATATATTTTATACCTTTATTTATATGTAATACTCGTAATCAAATGCATAAATTTTTATTTCAAAAATTACTTTGCCAAAACGTCAAAAATGCAAAACAATAAACGTCATATTTTAATGTTTCATTAAACATTTAAGTACAGAGGATCGGAGAATTAATTTAATGTTTAAATTAATATATCATTAGTATTAATGTTGTTTGGTGCAACGAAATTATTTATCTATTAATTTACATTAATTTTAAGCTGACATTAACATTTTAAGTTTCGTTGGTGCAACCGGCCCTAAATACAATAATTCACAGGAATTATAAACATAAACTGTATTACAAATAAAATAAATTTTCTCTAAAATAAACAATAATTATTTATATATTTTTATTCAGAATATGTTACACAATTTATACAAATAGGAACCTACAGAACATTTAGAACATATAGTAGAAGTTTCTTTTTCTCTTAGACAATATTTGCATATTTTTCACAAGCGCGTTCTTTAGGATCCATTACTGTTTAACCAATGTAAATAATATTAATTATTCACGATGGAACAGAAATAATTAGCAGTTTACTTACCACAAATCAAAAACACTTAAGTCGCATTTACAGCCGTAATTCGGCGAAATTCGTAGCGAATTTGAAGATATTAAATTGACCGTTCACAGCTCGAAATTTGTGCCGTAATGCCATATAGCAAAAAAAAAAAATGTTTCTGAAAATTGATCATTTGTCGTCAATGCATTCATTAATTCGTTAAAAATTATTAAAAACCGCGTCAATAAAATAGCAATCCTTCCCTTGCGATTTCTACCCGTTATTAGATTGTCATATAAAATTAAAATTGTAAAAGTTATTTTATTTTTTGGTTATACATAAGAATAGACAGTTCTATTTTAAATACATGTAATAAATACATTATTTAGACCTTTGCACTACTTCTTTTAGATAATACAACAAATATCAAATTAAAAACATTGAAATAGCCACAACTTTATTTATGACTTTATAAGAACAGTGTTCTACGCAAAAAACAATATATAGATGATGACAGATTTTCCATCAATAATATAATTTCTAAAAAAATTAAGTTAATCCTTATTTTTGGTTTAGCGAATTTTACTCTAATCTTGACAGTTTATTTCTTCAAATATAGTCTAATCTAATCCAAGTAACTACCTTTTTTTAAGCCCCTCAACAGGATTAAATCCCAATTACAGAGTGGGTTCACATTCACACACATCCATGCCTTAGTGGGATTCGAACCCAGAACCCCGAGGGCACTCATGACATGAGGCGTTGCTCTAACCATTGGGCACCGGAGCTATAGTAAAATGAAGATTAAATTTTAAATACCGGGATAGAATAGAATTCACTAATCCAAAAATGAGGATTAGCTTAAACATTTTTGCGAATCGTTAATTTTTATTAATCTAAATATGTACATAACTACATATTTACTTATGATGGAAACTGTATTGAATTCCTTTTCTATTATTCTATTAACTTTTTTCTTTTTAAAACGTTACTAATATTACTATGAAATGATTAGTTCTTTGATAATAACATTTATTTGACAGTTACATACGTTTGAATAACTGCGTTTTGTTTGTTTAAAGCGGAGGCTCTGGGATTTAAATTATAGATTTTATAAATTTATCAATAAAATATATAGAAAAAGTATTACTGCAAATCTATAGTAAATTTAATAATCTTTAATTTTTATAACATTAATCTCGAAAAAATAACATTTAAAGGTGTTTTTCGAAGAAAAACTATTTTGAGCGTCTAGTAAAGTGCTATTTCCGGTTATCCGTTTTTTACCAAAATCTGATGGACTCTTTCCATTACAGAAAAAGTTAGAGTGGAGGATCCACATACACATACACACAGACATCATCGTGAAAATGTTAAAATTGGATTCTAGGGACCTTAAAACGTGGTCATTTATCAAAATCTCGATATGCGATTATTAGTAAGATTCCTATACCTCCCTTACCAAGAGTAGCGGGAGGTAAAAAAGTTCATAAATAATTCCCGATATTTATTTACACTAAGTAATTCAACTTAATTGGTACCTATTACGTCTCACGGTGTCACGCACAAATATATTTTTCCATATTCTCAGTATCATTTACACATATCATACAAAACAAAACACATATAGACATCGCTCAACATGTGACTCTATTCTGATCGATTCACAATGTAAAATAAAATAACTGAATATTTGGAATGCGAACGAGTGATTCAAGATAGACGTCCAAATAAATATATTTTTGTATCTGTATGTTGCTTTAGAGCGAATATTGTGAATCGACTCTGTATCAGATTGATCGAGCAGGGTAGGAAGGTACAGCTTGTGAAAATGACACGATATAGAAGATATTTATTCGTTTAAAGGCATAAAAGACAATCGCAATAGGCCTATTTTGTAAGTAAACACATACACTGTTGTTATTTATCAATGGGTGACTGTAAGGGAATGAATAACGAATGCTTGACGTATTGTAAGTATTGTAATATGTAACATGATGGTGTATGTTTATTGTACATACTCAAATACGCGCGATCCATGTACCATATTCTCTGTATCAAATATATCAATAAAACAGTATGTAAAAAATTGTTTGTTAAACAAATTTGTCTACTTCATTATACTATTGCTGTTTGGTATTTGTTTTTTTTTTCACATTGGTTCAATTAATTTAATTTTTCTCGCTTGATATTTACCCAATTAAATGTTGTTTCCATGTTTACAAATATTTTTTTATCATGTTATTTCCATTAACACTTTTTTTACAACAGGAATTCCAGAGGCTTCTACAGGCTGTTAATGAATACGTTAGTGGGGGATGTAAAATAGACTAAATTTTTCCAATAAACTCATACCCGAAAACGCACCGTTTTTGAGTTACAGGCTCTGAAGGGTAAACTATCTACATTAATTTAAGTAGGGGAGACCGGTGTCAATTGTAACAGGTGTCAAATGTAACAAGGGTAGGTAACAGGGCCATCTTTTCGTAGTAGATTAAAACGCGCTTGCAAGTGAAGCAGAAAGAGTCATAGCTCTTTCGTATTTTGTGTAAGTACATACGCGCAAATACGACATCTGTTTCTGACGAATGTCTATAAACCAACAAAAAAGTAAATATACAGGTAGTGACACACATTGTTTCTAAAACACTATAAGTGCTCTGCTCGGAAATATTTGAAGTTAAGGATAAGTTTGTGAGTTATATCTGCTTTTATTTTTCATTAAAAAACATTTCGAATTATTACCTAATAAATAAAAAATCTGATGTGGCCAGCACATTACCTTCCGTCAGTTCTATGTATTTTGTATAAATGTCATACAGAAAATTCCTTGCAAAAGATTCTATTTCTTGTACATTACCTTAAGGCAGTTGCATGTATTTTATACAAATTCCATACAGAAAGCAAAAGATCCTATATTTCCAGTAAAAACACACTATGTCAATTTCACTTGACACTGACACCTTTCAATCAGAATTTTCTTAATACATCAGCTGTTTCCAGAATTATAGCATAGCTAGCTAATATATGATATTTAATTTCTTTATAATTTTTTAACTCTATATCCATTTAATATGAAATATAAAATGCATTCAAGTCGCATAGAGAATAAAATATTCTTTAATATTTATAATAACATCAAATGTGAAAAAATGATATTTAACATAGTTTTTTCAAGAAAAACTGTTAAAATCTTCAAATGAGGGTACTTCCGGTTGACCAATTCTAACCAAAATCTAATCAGCTCTTCACATGGATGTAACGAAGAGGAATACGAAAGAATTATAATTTTTTGAATTGTAGTATGGAAGTTATCGTAGACGAAAATTTTGTTACACACACACATCCACACACACACACACACACACACACACACACACACACACACACACACACACACACACACACACACACACACACGCACACACACACACACACACACACACACACACACACACACACACACACACACACACACACACACACACACACACACACACACACACACACACACACACACACACACACACACACACACACACACACACACACACACACACACACACACACACACACACACACACACACACACACACACACACACACACACACACACACACACACACACACACACACACACACACACACACACACACACACACACACACACACACACACACACACACACACACACACACACACACACACACACACACACACACACACACACACACACACACACACACACACACACACACACATACAGACATCATCGTAAAAATAGTAAATTCGTATTCTAGGGACCCTAAAACGTGCTTATTCATCAAAAACTCACCACCGAATTTTTTGACCAAAGACAATACCTTCCTTACCTAAAGGTGACGGAAGGTAAAAAGCAAATAATATCTTTATAAGTGAAGCGGTGTTAGTTGTAATACATGCCACGGTGTCGATTGTAACGTGTTTAATAATTAAGTACAGTATTGATCATGATAAAAATTACAAAAAAAAACCACTGCTATCGAAAACATAAAAGAAGAGCAAAAAAACGAAAAACACTTGTAACGTGTTTAATAATTAAGTACAGTATTGATCATGATAAAAATTACAAAAAAAAACCACTGCTATCGAAAACATAAAAGAAGAGCAAAAAAAACGAAAAACACTTCCGAAAGTAACAGTCGCAGATTACTCTTCAGATGGCTCCGTTCAGGAAACTCTCTGATATGTATTGGCCCATATTTTTTGAGCACAGGAGATTGGTTGCAGTGGCGAAAATGTTAAATCTGGACACCGGGCAAGTTAAATTGTACGAAGAAAGAAAAATGTTTACCTAAACTGCAATAGAATATATATTTTGTTTGCTTTTAGTTGTCATCTGAATTTTGTATTTTCTGAGGTAATAAATAAATGTTTATTTTTTCAATAATTTCTTCTTTTATCTGTTATTTTATCTTATTACATCACTGTTAAAATTTGTTACAATTGACACTGGCCCTGGTACTATTGACACCAGTTATGTGTCAATTGTAACATTTGTAATGCCTAACTAAAAATCCTTATACTTTTATATATGTCACATTTTCAAAAGTTTAAAATTCAAAATATTATTCACTAAGGTGGGTAGGTTCTCATATAGGTAATTTCAAAATTTCGAAATGTAACGTTAACTCGTGAAAAATAAAAATTTAAATTTTGTAACAATTGACACCGGTCTCCCCTACTTTGTGACATATCATTTCAGTTATTACCAGAGACAACTATCTAAAGAGAGATTGGACAGACTCTCGGGTGGCCTTGTAACAAAGTGCTTAGGGATGAGGGGTTAACTTGATAAAAAATCTGGTGTGGCCAACACAATACCTCCCGCCATTTACAGCCCGGGTCACAAAAATATTAAGTTAATCCTTATTTTCGGATTAGCGAATTTTGCTCTAATTTTGACAGTTTATATTCTTAAAATATAATCTAATCTAATCCAAGTAACTACCTTTTTTTAAACCCCTTAACAGGATTAAATCCCAATTACAGAGTGGGTTCACATTCACACACACCCGTGCCTTAGTCGGATTCGAACTCAGAGCCCCGAGGGCACTCCTGACATGAGGCGTTCCTCTAACCATTGAGCCACTGGAGCTATAATAAAATTAAGATTAAAGATAAAATACCGGGATAGAATAGATAGAATTAACTAATCCAAAAATGAGGATTAGCTTAAACATTTTTGCAAATCGTTAATTTACTTATGCTGGAAACAGTATTGAATTCCTTTTCTATTATTCTATTTACGTTTTTCTTTTTAAAACGTTACTAATATTAATTTGAAATGATTAGTTCTTTGATAGTGACATTTATCTGTCAGTTACATACATTTGAATAACTGCGTTTTGTTTGTTTAAAGCGGAGGCTCTAGGATATGTCATAGATAATTTTATAAAATATATAGAAAAAGTATTAATGCAAATCTATAATAAATTTAATAATCTTTAATTTTTATATTAACATTAATCTCGAAAAAATAACATTTAAAGGTATTTTTCGAAGAAAAACTATTTTGAACTTCTAGTAAAGTGCCATTTCCGGTTATCCGATTTTCACCAAAATCTAATGGGCTCTTTCCATTATAGAAAAAATTTCGAAATACAAGGTTTCAAAATTTTCTGTATGATAGTATTTGAGTTAGAGTGGAGGATCCACACATACACACATGCAGACATCATCGTGAAAATGTTAAAAATGGATTCTAGGGACCTTAAAACGTGGTCATCTACCAAAATCTCGATATGCGATTTTTAGTACTATCCCTATACCTCCCTTACTAAGGGTAGAGGGAGGTAAAAACTAATAAAAACGTTATGAAAAAATTTAAGGTAAGTCTGTAATCTATTTCATCTGCAAGTCAAAATACAGATTCATTTATACGATATACTCGATATTGTGTTCGAGGGAAAAAAATCGTACTCCATACGCTCCGTAAAAAGAATTCAAAATGACATTAACAATTCTGAGTATGTACAGGCTGAAAATCGAAAAGTGGAACATACACGTTTAACATGGGAAATCAATTTTTCTTTGCGCAAACGTTACCTAATTATTTTATGCAAAAATACTTTAAATAAAAGTTATAGAGATTTAAAGGCTGCATCTAAATCATGTGAAACGATTATTTTATCTCTTCATATTAACGTAAAAATTAATTACAAAGTTACAGTTTTTAATAGCTTTTTGTCCAAGCACCAGCACCCATGGATTTATGACAAGAAACAACGTATTTGTTTTTTACCTTCCGTCACCTTTAGGTAAGGAAGGTATTGTCTTTGGTCAAAAAATTCGGTGGTGAGTTTTTGATGAATAAGCACGTTTTAGGGTCCCTAGAATACGATTTTACTATTTTACGATGATGTCTGTATGTGTGTGTGTGTGTGTGTGTGTGTGTGTATGTATGTGTGTGTGTGTGTGTGTGTGTCTGTGTGTGTGTGTATGTGTGTGTGTTTGTGTGTGACAAAATTTTCTAATGCGATAACTCTAATACTACAATTCCAAAAATTATAATTCTTTCGTATTCCTCTTCGTTACATCCACGTGAAGAGCTGATTAGATTTTGGTTATAATTGATCAACAGGAAGTACCCTCATTTAAAGATTTTAACAGTTTTTCTTGAAAAAACGATGTTAAATAACATTTTTTCACATTTAATGTTATTATAAATATTAAAGAATTATTTATTCTCTATACGATTTGAATGCATTTTATACTTCATATTAAATGGACATAGAGTTAAAAAATTATAAAGAAATTAAATATCATATATATTAGTCAGCTTTGCTATAACTCTGGAAACAGCTGCTACATTAGGAAAATTCTGATTGAAAGGTGTTAGTGTCAAGTGCAGTTGACAGTATGTTTCTGTTATAATTTTACTGAAAATATAGGATCTTTTGTATGGAATTTGTATAAAATACATACAACTGCCTTAAGGTAATGTACAAGAAATATAATCTTTTGCAAGGAACTTTCTGTATGACATTTATACAAAATACCTACATAGAACTGACGGAAGGTAATGTGCTGGCCACATCAGATTTTTTTGTCATAAATCCATGGCTGCTTAGAAAAAAAGCTCATAAAAACTGTAACTTTATAATTAATTTTTACGTTTATATGAAGAGATAAAATAATCGTTCCGCATGATTTAGATGCTGCATTTAAATCTCTATAACTTTTATTTGAAATATTTTTGCATAAAATAATTAGGTAACGTTTGCGCAAATAAAAATTGATTTCCCATGTTAAACTCCTATGTTTCACTTTTCGAATTACACCCTGTACATAGAATAAAATAACCAAACGTACGTATAAGTGAATATACGAAAGTTGGTATATTCGAATATATAAAGGTTCGTATATTCGTTCACCATGGTTACTTAATAATAACCGCTGTAATGCGTGGTAACTAAGGAAAATCACGCTTTCTTATTGGTTTATAATTTAATGAACGAATATCGAGATATGTTTTGTGCTCGAAAAGTAAAGTAAATTATTATTTTCGAGGCAAAGGAAAGAGTTTTTTTTTTGTGAAAGCAAACATAATAAAAGTAAACTCTTGTGTACAACCCTCATCTTTAATGGCTTTATCAAATCGCGTCAATGAATTTACCGTTTTCCCTCGGTCGACAATCGAGTTTAATACCAAATGTCAAAAGAAAAACTTTTACTAACCGCTATTCAGTTATTCTTCCAAATGGACCAGACCTGGATGATTTTATAAAAGTATGTAGGTGTCCTACTTTCAGTTCCAAATATCTCCGTGCTTCTGCTTTCATTTTTCTCACAAACCACAACAGAGTAATAGCAAAAATGTTTCTCTTTGTTGGGTTTCTTTCTACTGAAAAGGAAGAACAAATATATTTTGTATTCGATCTGAAATGATACTAAAATTGGTTACAGGGTTTTCATTTTATTTTGTCCACTATTTCTATCTCGAGAACTATAAGAGCTACGAATAGGGACGGATTATCCATAAGGCAATATAGGCAGTTGCCTAGGGGCGCCGACGACTTGTGGGCGCCGGCGACAAATAAAAACAACAAATTTTCATTATTGAAAATTATCAACAAAAAAAAATATGTATATATATATATATATATATATATATATATATATATATATATATATATATATATATATATATATATATATATATATATATATATATATATATATATATATATATATAGAAAATATTGTCATTTATTCTTTTCTGTCTAATAGGTTTGAATCGAGTATGTGATTTGGCCGTTGTTTTAGGAAGGTGTTGAAATCGAGAGCCGATATTTTGTTGTAAATAGACAAATAGACTGATTCTGTAAATAATTTATTTGAGAACTAACTATGCCGTAAAATCTTATTAGCTTTCGATAAAATAGACGATATTACTTTCTCAATACGTACCTATACGCAGAATACACCAATCATATGCTTAAGAGTATAACATTTAATTATTATTTTTGTTTCTTTGTGCTAAATATGTATTGTTTTTTCCCGCTACGCTTGGTAAGGGAGGTATAGGGATCGTGCTAAAAATCGCATATCGAGATTTTGATAAATGACCACGCCTTAGAATCCAGTTTTAACATTTTCACGATGGTGTATTAAGAAAATTTTGAAACCTTGTATTCTAATATGGGAAGAAGCCAATGTATTTTGATGTAAATCAGATAACAGATATTATTATTCGGAAAATTTTGAAACCTTGTATTTCGACCTTGTACTAATATGGAAAGAACCCATCAGATTTTGGAAGGGGGGGGGCGTTTCATAATATAGTTGCCTATGGGCGAAAAAAGTCATAATCCGGCCCTGGCTACGAAGTCGGTTAAATTAGCATACAATTTATATTTTACTACACTATTTTAATGAGCGTATTTTTTTTCAACCAGTAGTTTTCAAACTGTTGGTCCAATTTTGTTATTTTAAATGGGACCATATATTTTTTTATTTATTAGACATAAAATTTTATTCTGAATTCAGTTATATAATAATGAAATACCCTTAGATAACAATTTTTTTCAGAACAATGCAAATAAAGTTTTATATTATTTTGATTATGGCTACAATAAGAGTGCCATGAATGAAAAATTGAATAGGTACATGATATTTTTACCTCCCGTCGTACCGAAGGTAAAGGAGGTAATGTTATCGGTCCAAAAATTCGATGGGGAGTTTTCAGTAAATAAGCACGAATTAGGGTTCCCACAACACGTTTTTACTATTTTTATAATGATGTGTGTAGTTGTGTGTGTGTGTGTCTGTATGAGTGTGTGTGTGTGTGTGTGTGTGTGTGTGTGTGTGTGTGTGTGTGTGTGTGTGTGTGTGTGTGTGTGCGTGACAATTTGTTCGTCCACGATAACTCTTACAACCAACTTCCGAAAATTTCTATTTTCCGTATTTAAGCTTTCCACATTCATATAGAGTTGATTAGATTTTGGGTAAAATTGGACAACCGGACATGATACTTTACTTGAAGCTGAAAGTGATAGTTTACTTGAAGCTCTGAAGAGATTTTCGTGAAAAATATATTATGATATATTCCAAAACTTGCCAAATTTGGCATTATGACTTTTATATGAAGGGGAGCAACATATTAGATTTTGGCTAAAATTGATAAAGCGGAAATGATACTTTATTTGAAGCTCTGAACATATTTTCATGAAAAATATATTGATACAATCCAAAACTTTTCAAATTTGGTATTTAAGACTTTTATATTAATGAGAACGATATATTAGATTTTTTTCTTAGATTGAAAAACCGGAAAT
Source organism: Harpalus rubripes (assembly GCA_963082715.1). NCBI lineage: Eukaryota > Metazoa > Arthropoda > Insecta > Coleoptera > Carabidae > Harpalus > Harpalus rubripes. The sequence goes on from OY720448.1 coordinate 86,958,855, forward strand.
AGTACTTTACAGAATAATATAAACAGATTTTCTTGAAAAAATATATTTTTTAGGAAAACAAATTAGATTTTGTTTACAAACGATCAATCAGAAGTGATACTTTACTTATCTAATCAACTATTTATATGAATGTGGAAAGCTTAAATACGGAAAATAGAAATTTTCGGAAGTTTGTTGTAAGTGTTATCGTGAACGAAAAAATCGTCGCGCACACACGCACACATACACACACACACACACACACACACACACACATACACACACACACACACACACACACACACACACACACACACACACACACACACACACCATCATCATCATCATCATCATCATCATCATCATCATGATCATCGTGAAAATGTTAAAATTGGATTCTAGGGACCTTAAAACGTGGTCTCGATATGCGATTTTTAGCACGATCCCTACCTCCCTTACCAAGTGTAGCGGAAGGTAAAAATACAATTCTAAAAAATAAGAACCATGTGTCTTATTCATAATAATTCTAGCGTGACCTTTCGTATTTCATGAAAATCTAGTTGCATAAATCATGACAAATTTACTTTGAGCTCGTAAATGATTCTATTTCAATTCTTATTCATAATTTAGGTAACTCTATTTCAAATCATGAATAAATAAATACTGTTTATGAATCAAAACTATATTATATGCAAACAGGCATGTCATTTTTACAAACCATATTACCCTTCAAATGTGTATACATACTCTGATATCGATATTAGATAAATCATATTTACCTTGACTTGGTTTTCCACACGCTAGGGTCAGCCCTGCCCCATTAATGGCTGTTTATTTATTCCGTGCCGAGTGGGTCATTACAACCAAGGTAAAGTTCACAGTATAACACTGACCCTTATTGGTGGCCTTCGGAACGCGGCTCCCAGCGTCGCCAATCCCAGCCCCACTTATCCGATTACCAGTTATTAAGAATGTTGACTGGAACTGGAACCAATCCAGAGCTCATCAATTTTCCCTGACATGTTACTTGATAAATAAATGACAAGCGGGAAAAGGATTATAAATCAAAGTTGCGGTAGCAAAAAGTAAAGAAATAAAAATAGAAAATAATGAAAAGAAATTGTTTATTACAGTTTTTGAAAGACTTTTGTACATGATATGTACAAATTTAATAAGTAATTCGTTTAAAAATTTAATTTACTTTGGTATTAATTCCCGCCCGCCTTATATTTTTACCTCCCGCTACCCTTGGTAAGGGAGGTATAGGGATCGTGCTAAAAATCGCATATCGAGATTTTGGTAAATGACCACGTTTTAAGGTCCCTAGAATCCAATTTTAACATTTTCACGATGATGTCTGTATGTATGTGTGGATCATCCACTCAAAGTCAAATACTATCATTTAGAAAATATTGAAACCTTGTATTTTAAACTTTTTCTGTAATGGAAAGAGCCCATTAGATTTTGGTGTAAATCGGGTAACAGGAAATTGCACTTTACTTGAAGCTCAAAAAAGTAAATGTTATTTTCTCGAGATTAATGCTATTATACAAATTAAAGTTTATTAAATTTTCTATAGATTTGCATTAATACTTTTCTATATATTTTATGGATAAATTTATAAAATTATCTATAATTTAAATCCCCCTTTAAACAAACAAAACGCAGTTATTCAAATATATGTAACTGACAGATAAATGTCACTATCAAAGAACTAATCATTTCAAAATAATATTAGTAACGTTGCAAAAAGAAAAAAAGTAAATAGAACAATAGAAAAGGAATTCAATGCAATTTCCAGCAGAAGTAATTATGTAGGAATATATTTAGATTAATAAAAATTAACGATTCACTAAAATGTTTAAGCGAATCCTCATTTTTGGATTAGTGAATTCCACGGGTGAACTCTATTCTATCCTGGTATTGTTATGAGTGCCCTCGGGAATCTGGGTTCGAATCCCACTAAGGCATGTGTGTGAATGTGAACCCACTCTGTAATTGGGATTTAATCCTGGTATGGGGTTTAAAAAAAGGTAGTTACTTGGATTAGATTAGACTATATTTTATGAAATAAAATGTCAAAATTAGAGTCCAAAAATAAGAATTAATTTTATAATTTTTGTGACTCGGGCTGTAAATGGTGGGAGGTATTGTGTAGGCCACACCAGATTTTTATTTTGTAAAATACTTGATTTACCAAACAATTTACGTTTTAATTTTGAAATTTATTTAATAATTCATTTTATAATATAAAAACATACAGCGGGCTTGCTTTGAACTTGTCAATAATTATTATGGTGTCTCGATTCAACCAACTTAGTTACTGAATGCGTTTCCAAGATTTCTAATGAATTATAAGTAAAAGCGGTTTTACACTTAACAATAAATCGTTAAATTTATTGACGGATAAATCGATCAATTTATCTTACAAGTCGTTGACAATTTACACTCAACGATTTTCTATCACTTTATTTTTGTTGAAATTAGCACTACCAACTTCTTAATATTATTTTATATGTTTGTGAGGCTAGAGTTTATCCTAGCAGCGCTTCACTTTTCTTGTAGTTTTTTGAAGCGTAGTCTTTCTTGTAGCCAATTTGTTAAAAATGAGTAAAATTAGTGAATATACATAATTATATTATAACCTTGGAATCAAGCACACATTAAATATAGTTTGAAATGTCAAATACTATATTGTTGGCATTAGAAAAGTAACAAAAATTCCCTAAAAATCGACGGAAAATCGCGGAAAATAGAACTCGAATATTATATCACAGAATCCAGAACAAAATTTGTATCTTTAGAGATATATGATCCCATTTAAAATAACAAAGATGGTCTCCACAATGTGTAAACCACCGGTTGAAAAAAAATTACGCTAGTGTAGTAAAATAGAAATTGTTTGCTAATTTAACCGACCCCGTAGCTCTTGAAATTCTCAAGATAGCAATAGTGTACCACTTCAAATGAACATCCTGTATACGAGTATGTCTTCCAATATAATCCTTTGCATTTAGAAATACTTTCAATATCGATTCCTTACTTTTTACTACATGAAACTCTTTGGCTGCATTCCCTCAAGTTTAGAACAACTTCAATAACATGAATAAAATTTTCCGGGTGCAACAAAGAAAAATCGACTACAAACTTACGTACTTGGATTTCTGAATTCACTTTTTACAAGAAAAAAATCAATTGTGATCGAAGTTGTTTTGGACGTAATGAGAATGCAATCAAAAAAGTTGAGATAGATTTCAGAACGATATAGTATTTTCAAATACAAAGAAACTAGATTAAAAAGAGTGTAAGTTTTTTTAATAAATATATTATTGTATTGTTATGGTTTACAAATATTTTTTTATACGAAACATCGAAAATAAAATTTCTATAACTAAATTAACATAAATTCTTCTATTCAAGTGCGTTAAAGCTCAGAATGTGCTGCAGGTCCATCAAAGGAAACAATGCACCGTTGGAATGTAAGTAATAACTGTCTCTAAGGTAATTAGAATTCCTTCATCTTGCATTACCTACAACATGAAAAGGGAAAATTTACTGTGACGAAGTCACATATTTTCATCCAGTTCATTCCCGGCAAGGACGACAGACAGAGCCATAGTTCTCTAAAGACACGAGTTCGTCAAAATTCCATATTCACAGTCTTCCTAGCGATTTCCAGTCTTCACAGCCGGTCCGTGGGGTTTGCATTCAGGGCGGGGAACATCATTCGACACAATTCGACACTTTATGTTTTTTTTTTTGTCAAAGCACACTTAAGGAACTTACCAGTTAAGTGAAGATGTACAACCGCTGCCAGCCGACATGCCCCTAATCCACAGGCCGTGCCTACCTGGCTAGGAAACAATAAAGGACCCTAAGAACACGATCCCATCCACAGGGCTTACGGAAGATCACCGGGAAATCCATTTGACAACTGCCACAGCTGAGCGATACTAGCGCTACGGCCAGCCACGGACTTCAAGGGAAACTTAAATATATTTAATATTATTTATCTACACCTGTTTAGTAATATATTGATTAAGTACGTAACCATGGATACATAATACCGTTCATTAACCACGCCCCGTGGATTATGTGTCATAATCCACGGGGCGAGGTTACATAAGACACAGAACTGTCAAATTTATTCTTGAGGGTTCATAATTATCTTCATTTAGCGGTTATGCGCAAAGTATTTTGTAAGAAATAATCGTTTTATTTATCATTAATATAGTTTTATGACCATATTAACCTGGTAAGTCATGATATTTACGCTGTAAGTAATATTTCAGTAAATTGTTTAAATAGGAAGTTATTTTTATAAGAATATAAAATTTGTTACAAAAAAACAATTAAATTATTTTCACAACCAACCTGGTATCATGGTACCAGATTTATTATTCGTAATTTTCTCTTCCGTTTTTGTAATTTATTTCATCAGTAAATATAAAATTCAAGCATATGGTTGAATTCATAATTTTACGTAGATTCTAAATATATAAAAATATATAAGATATATATATATATATATATATATATATATATATATATATATATATATATATAATGTCACTTCCGGTTAAACCGGAAGCACTACCATCATGCCAAATACAATAATTTGTGTGCCCTTCAGTCTAGTTTACAAATATATAAAAAAAATGAAAATAATTGTAAATAAGAAAGTTATTTAGAGTGGACCAATTTTCAGTGTCACCCGGTATAATGTGATTTCAATTGCAGGTGTAGATAAATTATCGTATTCTACTCGCGAATAATGGCAATTATTCACTCGGATGAATTACCACACGCGCCTACGGCTCGTGTTCTAAAATCATCCTCGTGAATAATAGCCATCATAATACGCTCGTTGAATAATATACTATTATTGTATTCCTGTGCTTTTATATTGTATAATTTTAACTGGTTATAATTATCAAGGAAAAGCTGGAAAATTAATTATTTATAATATTTTAAAGTCACAAAATAAACATTTTGCAACTCAGGTTTTTAGCCAATCAGACATCGCGATATAACTCCGCTTCCAAACCAAATAAGATTACCGATAACAGTCTCCTTCTTAAAACCGCGCGAGTTTCAACCAAAATCGGATATAAAAGTCGCGCCGCAGAGCCCAGAAGGAGATTCTAAGCAACAACTGCATCCAACCTAGCTTAGAAACTCGAGATGAACCACTGGCCTACCAGCATCTTGGTAGACTGACTCAACAGCGAAACCGTCACTGAATCCAAGTTTAGCTTGCAGTGAAAACACAGAGTCCGAATAAGATTTCACTTCGCGGAATCTATGTCCAGTTTACAGCAAAAATACAGCGTCAGTTTACAGTTTAACGTCACGGAGTCTAAGTTTAGTTTGCATTAAAATTACAGTCAGATTACAGTTTCACATCACGGAGTCTAAGTTCAATTTACAGTAATATTATAGTCAGATTACAGTTTTCAGTAAAATCACAGAAACCAGTTAAGTACCTTTATTTATTTTGTACATTGTGTGTGTCAATAAAAGTTTAAGTTTTACACATTTTACAATGATTTATAAATTATAATCCTGGACCTCCGACTAGCTATCCGCAACTCTAAACTAGCCCTAAACCGACAGTTCACAGAATGGCGCCCGAAGCAGCAACAGAAAACCCTACACAGGGGTACGTACGTCACATTACGTTGGTATAAATCAGGAAAGTGAATTTTTGCAGCCTGCAAGTTCTGTTAAGACAAGACTTTTTCCCCGAAATCGCTTAAATTACTTAAAAATTATTCATAAATTCGCAATTTTATATCATTTTGACAATTGAATTATAACGTATGGTCCTACAGTTTTGAAAAAATATCGCAATTAACTTTTCATTTTGACAGTTTAGTTTTTTCTATTTGATGCAGCAAAATGTCATATAAGCTAGATATTCGTAAAGAAATTTACAATCTTGTTGGGCGAACACAATATCTCTGTGGCAACAATTTATCGGACAATAAAAGATTGTGAAGAAGGTAGACCCGGTGTTAATTTGCCCAAAAGTGGTCGACCAAAAATTTTGAGCCACATGAGAGAACAAAGATTAATTGCAGCCGTTAAAGACAAAGTTGGAGTGTCACAACGAACTGTAGCCAGAAGATTCGATGTTTCGAAGACCATTTCTCGAAATGTCGTTGTGTTTCGAAAAAGAAGAAAGGCACCAAAATATATCGTGGTCCAATTACAAAGAATCCCTAGTTGTTGTCGTGCGTTAAGTCAAAGTAAACCGCGTTCGAAGTGTTGGTACAAAAATGATTGCCTCCTTTTTCTCAATCCGGTTCTACTCTCAATATTGCATTAGAAGATAGGAAAACAGTAACTTCTAATTGGTACATAATAATTTGTTTGCCACGGGTGTTTGAAAAAGTGCGTGAAAATAGGCCACGAAGTAAACTAGTATTGCATCAGGACAATGCATCTTCATATACTGCTGCGCAAACTAATACCTATTTAAGAGAATCAAAAGTGGAATTACTGAAACACCCACCATATAGTCATAACCTTGAACCTTAGGTTTTCATCCTATTTCCTAAATTAAAGGAAATAATATGTGGTTTCCGATATACAAGTGCAAATGAAGCGGTTGAAGCCTTCGAAAACATGGTCTCTCAAGTGTCTCAAGAAGAATGGATTACTTGCTTTAAGGATTGGTTTTATCAAATCCATAAATGTGTTGAGTTAAAAGTAAAGTATTTCGAAAAACAATAAAAAATAATTTCTGGGAAATTTTGTTTCCTATCTATAGTTTGCAGAAACTTCCGGTGCTACCCACGTAAATCATCAAAAAATATCGCAAAATTATGATTTTTTTGTGTTCCCTTAATTTTGCCGGTGTGTGTGGATTCAAAATTAAATTCATGCGAAACAATTGCGCGAACCATAGTTTCAGCATCAATGGTTTATTCAAAACAGTAAAGTAAATATACTAAATATAGGTAGATAATTTAACAGTTCCCAAGTTTAACTTCAGTTTAAACTTCGATAAAGATTATAAAATATTATTATATAAAGTATAAATTTACATTTTTATCGAAAGCTCTTGTATAATTTCTCACATAAATATTAATTATACTTTCTATTTTCATTGTTAATTGAATATCGATAGGTATAAATAAGAGAGAAAAGTTAATAAATTCCACTTAATTTTATATACAGAGTGTAAATGAAATAAGCACATTAAATTTAACCCATAATGTAACTTGTCGAGAGCAACAATATTACTTAATAATTTTTTTTTTAACCTTCTAGTTTTTGAGTTAAAATTCTTTAAAGATATGTTTAAAATTTAGTTACCCGCCAATGGTCAGATCACACACTTGGGCTCCATATTTGTGAACAATATTCCAGCTTAGATCTAATGAAAGAATAAAGTAGCTGGTTGTGAAATGAGCGTGTATTTCTTATAATCTAACCGAGGTTTCTATGCGAGCTTTTAAGCATACTAGTGATATGTGGAACAAAACAGCATTTATTATCAAAAAGTATGCCCAAATGTATGTTGAGCTGAGGTTTTCAATGTCTGTTCTGAAATGTATATTATTTAGGACGTTTTTAATTTGTAGCATTTCCAATATTAATCGTGTGTTTAGATTCGGTTCCGGACTCCATCGAAATCAAAAGTTTGTGTAAGTGCACAATTCCATTTATATTTTATTTTAAAGAATTCCTCTCTTGTTCTATAAACCTTGTTTTTAAATGTCTTTTTGTATAACCTGTGTATATATTTGTATAGTTATTGTATTTTTTTTATACAGGGTGTTTCAGGACTAGTGTAACAAACTTTAACAGCTTATTCCTGAGGTCATTTTGAGCCAAAAATGTCATATGAACATAGTTCCTATTCCTTCTAGTTACCAAAATAGAAGAGGTTGAAGTTCTATAAATAACACGAAATTTTTTAATTTTTGTAATCAAGGTACTTTCGGAAAACAAGAGTTATATTGAAAAGTCATACCTTATTTGTATTAATTAATTTATGTATTAATTAATTGTCTTAGTTAAAAATTGTTGTACTTTTGATTGTATTTTTGTTTCATAATGGATGGTTATAGTACTGGTGAATATGCAGATAGAATTTTTATTTATGGATTATGTAATGGTAATGCCCGTTATGCGCCCAGAGAATACCAAGACAGATATCCAAGACGCCAACCTTCCCTTCGCGCATTTTTCAGCGTCTACGTGAAACTGGATCAACAACTGTACGGGGAGATGTACAAAATGATGGCACTATGTTAATAATAACGTTGAAGACGAAGAGAATGTAATTGATGCTGTTCTCGATAATCCTGAAATCAGCACAAGACGCATCACTGCTCAATTACACATGTCTCACAGCACTGTTTGGCGGATATTAAACCGTGAGGAATTACATCCCTACCACTTTCAGCGAGTTCAAGCACTGCAACTCGGAGACTATGGTCCTCGTTTAGAATTTTGTCGCTGGTTTCTCCGTCAAAATTTAAATGATCCTGACTTTATTTCCAAAGTGTTATGATCTGATGAAGCCCAATTCACGAGAGACGAAGTAAACAATTTCCATAATTACTTTAAATTATGACCCTTATGTGTTCTATCAATAGAGTCTACTTGGATAGTATCGTTTTTGCTTAGGACACTACTTCATATTTCGCGCTATACTCTGACGTCACACTATTCTACCCCATTATGGCATACGAACAGTCGGTGATACTGAGGCTGTGGAAGTTAGACAGAGAGTTACATAAATAGATAGACAGTGTTGTGAAAGAGGTGACTTCTGTCCAAGCAGTTGAATATACTGACGCTGTTGAGTTAGTTGAGTATATAGACGCTGTGGAGGTCGGTAGGCGGATAGTTGATCGTGATATAAATAAAGAAGTGATATAAATAGTGAAATAAATAATTTTTAATATCGTGGAAATAAATAGTAGTGTTAATTAGTTAAATAAATAGTGTTAGTGTTAGTGTTATCTAGTTAATTATAGTTTTAGTCTTACTAAGTTTTTAATAATTGTTCAATATTAGTAATAGTAACTTTCATTATAGTTTAATAAACACTTAATTTTAATTAATAATAATTGTATAATATTTACTGTTCACCCAAATAAATAAAAACGTTACAATAGATACATAACATAGAATAGTAGCTTCATTTTACATTAAATATTTAAAGAATGTCAAGGTCTTATAATTATATTTGTTAAATAGCAGGATACATGTATGGATTGCATAAAAATTCTCATTATGAAATATTAATTAATATTGATTAGTGTACATATTTGGCCCCGAATTATTGATGTTACCTTAGTATGAATATTTCAATAATGTAACATTCTACTCTTTACATAGTTACCCCATTTTTGATAATACAAATACTTCAGGAAAGATAAAAAACCTGAGAGTTAATTACATTTTAATTAGTTTTTGATTTTAAAAAGTTGTTTCTTTTTATTAAGTTCGTAATTATCTATACCTTTATCTTGTGTACGTGGGTTGTGGGTTTAAGAATATAAAATATGATAAAGAAAAACATATAATAATATTTTTGTTGTTAACTAAAAGAATTCCGCAACAACACAAGTTACCAAGAATTGGCGCAGTTAATTTTAGCATCGACCCACGTACTGTAACTGCTACGCTTTGTTCTCTCCCGGGCTAAAAATAGGACAAGAGGGAAAAAGAGTCATACTGCCATCTAGGAATTAGTAGTGGCACTATTAATGTTCAACCCTTTGAAAAAATTTAGAGAATACAACAGGAACTAAATTGAGGGTAGGCTGTATACAAACTGCCATCTTTGAAACGATAGAGAAATGTGAAAAATTTGTACGTAAAAATTGAACGGGAAAATACCCAAGCTGTACTCTCGGAATGAGAGGAATAAATGTTGCTCAACCAACCCTTTCAGGAGTATTGAGAATACAGCAGAAAACACAGAATTAGTTAATTTGAAATTACAGACAGTACAGAATAAACACTTGGTGTCATCTTTGAGAAGGTAGAGAAACTAGGAACGTGCAACAACTTTACAGCAATTCGCGACTGAAATTAACCCATAGCCACCAAGCGGCAAACTTGTGAACCTTGCGAATTGGTAATCATACCTCAGAAAATTGTTAACTAGGTTAGCCATATTAAATGAACGCAGCGCCTCTATAAGACATTTCAGTCGCAAATACTATTGGTATTATATATTCAAAGGTAATGTTCATGCAGATTATAGCAGGAAATACATAGTAGAAGGGCATAACTATTACCATCTGTGCAGTGGCGTACCTAAGTGAAATGGTGCCCAGGACAAGGGTCGTAATTGCGCCCCCTGACAACAATGTAAAATCAAGATTACTTCTTTCTCGCTTTAGTGTAGCGAGATATGTGGCCTTAACCAAATAACCATCAATATACGGGTGTTCCGCGACTCGCTCGACAAAATTATACCATATATTCCGGGGGTCATTACGATCAAAAAATGGCATTAATAACGTGCTCGAAATCGGTCTTTTCAGTTTCTTCTCTTTCAACGCTCATCAAAGCAAAATCACTTAATCGATCTTGACCCATATGGAGATTCTCAGATAATTTAAGATCAGTTTTAATTTGTTGAAAGATCTTTCACAGCAAGCGATGGAAACTGCAATAGGCAACATTATTTGCATGGCTATTCGAAGATTTTTCGCCATTGGCGTTTTTCGGTTTCAACATCCCAGGTTTGACAGAGACTAAGTCCAATTTCCATAGCCAACCAAAGTTTCTCTTTCATTGCGAAAATAATCTCTTAAACCTTTCAAATTTAAGGCGGCATCATGATAATTCATATTTATATCTTGCAGTCTTCTCTGAACTTTATCAATAGGAATGAACACTCTCGTCCAAAATCCAAGTAGAGTCAGAAAATCAAGTGTCAACATACGGTTGTACAATTGCATCACTTCTTGTTTCACTCGTTTCATTTGCATCATCTATTATAGTCTCGAGAATTTGGAGTATGCCATCAAGGTAGTTGTTTATGGGCTTCACAGCTTCCACCTTTTGCACTCCATATTGTTTTAAACTCAGATTTAATAACTATAGTCACAGCGTTTTTGAGTATTTCCCAGAGTAGAGCAGACGATGAAAAAACAGATAGAGAGCTTCAACAGTTCCGAAAAATGTCAATACGTAGAGTAATCAACAGTTTTAACATTTCAAATTCTGGCACCTAAGTTACATACGGATACCAAGGGCTCCAAGCGGCGCCCCCTTGGTTCTGGCGCCCAGGGCACTTGCCCTGTTTGCCCCACCCTAGGTACGCCACTGCATCTGTAAGAGAATGAATTAGGGCTGCCATCGCCAACACGATAATTTAAGTCCATTTTCAAAAGTAAACTGTGTGTACAAGTCATAAGGGCCGACTACGTGGGAGTTTCGGGGCTCGAGCCCCCACACGATCAAATCTGAGGGGGCTCTGCCCCCACACGGCAAAATTTGAAGGGGTTCTGCTCCCAAACACAAATTATTTTTAATATCAATAAAAAGTACATTCATTTTCAAATATTTTTAATACATCAATTACTTACACAAAGTAACAATTTTTATCTCGATAATACAAGCGGCTTCAAGTATACTACGACTTAAAAAAAAACATTGGTTTATCTCAACGGATTGCAAATAGGATTGAGTTATTTTCTTTAAATTCGTATCGACTAAAAAAAGATAGTTAAATACTCGATTATGCAAACAGACAGGGAGAGGTATATGATCCAATTTCTTCCTGGATATTTAACCCCAAAATCTAAAAATTGTCAAGTTGTTATTTGTCTTCTTTCAAAAACATTTATTTCTCATTACTCCAAATATTTCGCTTTTCGATAACTTTATTAAATTTTATGTCGCGACTTTTATAAAATGAGGTAAAATGCAAACAACCAACAAATGATATGAATTTAGTAACACTGTAACATATTGCTGATATGCGCATGCGTAGTTACATTATTTGAAGCTTCACTGTTAATTTCGACAGAAGTCAAGCCGCTTCGTAAGTATTAAATAAAGAACTGCGTTAGTAACGAGTGCGGACTAGCAAATTGTACTGTCAAAAGTGTTGCCAGATTTAAAATGCAGTATTGTCGGAAATTAAGAATAAAATTATCAGATTTTAGTGAAAATTACGGTAGATTTTGTAGGCTCCTGTGAAAATTTATATATATATATATATATATATATATATATATATATATATATATATATATATATATATATATATATATATATATATATGTTTTATCTGTCGTATGTTGAGTTTCGCGGTAAATTAAAAAAAGTCGTTTTTTTTAAATATTGGTAGATATTTTAAGTCATAGATAAATTAGCATCTTTTGTACAATTTTATTTATTTACCAATTTTAAGAAATAAAGTTTTATTTGGTAAATTTTCTGTTGCACCTTTTAAGCCCCCACACGAAAATCCAAAAGTCGGCGCCTGTGGTATAGGGACGTTTATTGATTTAATTCAAAATGTGGTTAGTTGATAAAAGAAATTGAAGATGGCGCTAGCATTTTCGATTGGAAGTGTTAAATTTTATCGTTAAATTAGCAAGGTATACTGAAAAACAGACATTCAATTTAGTTTTTGTTTTTATAAAGGGAGTAAATGTATCAAAATGGAGCTAAATCTTGAATTTTTTATTTTTATTTATATTTCGGCGATATAAATACTTACTAATAAGAATTCAACTTTATATGCAAGTAAGATAATGAATAGCATGCTACTCGTATTCTGAAAATTGATCCAGCTTCTATCAGTCGTTTAATGGCACCATTTATAGTATAAAATGGCTCTTCCGTGGACATTCCTCCGTAATTGTTTTCTTGATATCAAGTTGCATGAGCTAATTTATGCCAATTTTACTACTAACTCGAAACGTCACTGATAATTATATTTTTTTCAATATTAGCCTATTTTGTTACAAATTAATTATAAAATTATATACGTGTATCTAATGGCAGATTTAAATATGAAATTTAAAAAAACGCTATTCACTTGTTTTTCTATATAAAAGTTTAAAATTTACTAGGAATACTTTTCAACCGTTTGTCTGCCAGAGATAAAAATTTAAAATCAGTATCTCAATGTTCTCCAGAGTTATGGAGTTTCAAACAGGATTCATTTTTATCTCCCGCTACATTTGGCAAGGGAGGTATAGGGATCGTGCTAAAAATCGCATATCGAGATTTTGGTAAATGACCACGTTTTAAGGTCCCTAGAGTCCAATTTTAACATTTTCACGATGATGTCTGTGTGTATGTATGTGTGTGGATCCTCCATTCTAACTCAAATACTATCATTCAGAAAATTTTGAAATCTTGTATTTCGAACTTTTTCTGTATTGGAAAGAGCTCATTAGATTTTGGTGAAAATCGGATAACCGGAAATGGCACTTTATTAGAAGCTTAAAAATACCTTTAAATGTTGTTATTATAAAAATTAAAGACTATTAAATTTTCTATAGATTTGCATTAATACTTTTTCTATAATTTTATGGATAAATTTATAAAATTATCTATAATTTAAATCCCAGAGCCCACGCTTTAAACAAACAAAACGCAGTTATTCAAATGTATGTAACTGACAGATAAATGTCACTATCAAAGAACTAATCATTTCAAAATAATAATAGTTATTTTAAAAAAAAAAGTAAATAGAACAATAAAAAAGGAATTCAATATAGTTTCCAGCATAAGTAAATATGTAGGTATGTATTTAGATTAATAAAAATTAACGATTCACAAAAATATTTATGCTAATCCTCATTTTTGGATTAGTGAATTCTATTCTATCCCGGTATTTAAAATTTAATTTTCATTTTATTATAGTTCCGGTGGCTCAATGGTTAGAGCAACGCCTCATGTCATGAGGGCCCTCGGGGCTCTGAGTTCGAATCCCACTAAGACATGGATGTGTGTGAATGTGAACCCACTCTGTAATTGGAATTTAATCCTGTTGAGGGCTTTAAAAAAAGGTAGTGACTTGGATTAGATTAGACTATATTTTAAGAAAGAAACTGTCAAAATTAGAGTAAAATTCGCTAATCCAAAAATAAGGATTAACTTAACCATTTTGTGACTCGGGCTGTAAATGGCGGTGTTGGCCACACCAGATTTTTTAGTTTTAAATATTAAAAAAAGAAATAGGTTTATCGTGATTGTGTCTTTATGTAGTGAAAAACATTCAAATTATGTAAAATTTAATTACATTAAATCCAATTCTACTCATGTTTTATATCCAGAAACGATATTAAATCTGTAGTCATTTTCCGGGTATAAACATTTCAATAAGCTATTAAACAAATTTATACCCTCAACTACATGTATGCTACATGCATAAATCAAATCTACTAATTTATTTATTATTTATTTATTACATTATTCTACAGGATACAAATCCCATTTACAGAATAATAATGAAAACAAGCATTAATGTATAGAATAAGTAAAGATTAATTCATGCATAATATACAATAAAATCAGATATACCTATGAATAAGAATTAAACAAAGAGAAAAAATAGCATAAAACGAAAATTAGTGATACAGTAATTCACTTAATTTGCTTTTAAATGCTGGCAGCTTAAGAGATAAATCTAAATCGTTCGAAAATATATTATAATTATTACACATAGCATTTATAGGTGCATTCGAATGAAAATTAGTTCTTGAAAAACTTACATGAAAAGTGACTGGATTCCTTATATTAAATCTGCTGATATGGAAATTTAATTCAAAGAGTATATTGGCATCGTCTAAGAGTCCATTGACAATCTTGTATATAAACAATATTTGTTGCTTGACTCTGCGGGTTTTTAAAGATTCAAACATAAACAAAACTAACATATGATTGTATTCAATGTTAGGCCACGTATAATATGCACGATAAAAACAGTGTTTACAAAACTTTTTTTGGACATTTTCAATATGTTTTATTTGAAAGAAGTAAGACGGGTTCCATACTATACTACAATATTCTAATTTACTTCGAACTAAGGAAAAGTATAAATTTTGCAAACATTGCCTGTTGCGAAAATCGTATGTTACACGCAAGATAAAGCCTAAGCTTTTATGTGCAGAATTAACAATTGCGTTTATATGAAGACCAAACGAAAGTTTCATGTCAAAAGTAACACCGAGATCTTTTTTACTAGTTGCTCGTTTGATGATTACATTTTCAAAAGAGTAATTGAAATGAATGGTCTGTAGTTTCCTACTAAATGATAACACTTCGCACTTTTCTAAATTAAAATATAGTTTGTTTTCAACAGACCACTTGTAAATATTGTTTAAATCATTTTGAAGTTCAATGCAATCATTATTGCCTGTAATTGTTTTGAATATTTTAAAATCATCGGCAAACAAGAGACACTCGGAGTTAGAAACCATATTGACAATGTCGTTAATAAAAATGAGGAATAGCAATGGTCCTA